>VZTB01017300.1:45832-273411 GCA_013397245.1 Thryothorus ludovicianus | reverse complement strand
TAATAAAATAAATAAAGAAAGGTCTTCTAGACCCAGGCCAGCGAAGACTCCCCTGGAGGAATATGTCACATAGAGAGATGATAGAATTGAAATGTCCTTTCTTTCAATCATGAGAAACCTTCCCTAATCACCAAGATCTGTAAAGGGCAAGTACCCTTACAGCGGCTCTGCGTGGCTCCCTCAGCATTCATGGGTGCATCCCATTAGGTGCTGTGGAGTTGTGCTCGTCCAGTTTGTTTAGAAGTTCCCTGATTTGATCTTCATTCTCCAAGGGTAAGTCTTCCTTGCAGGAGACTTTCCCACTAATCCCAGGAGCCTGGGATTCCTGAAGACTGTTTTTACCAGTAAAGACCCAAGTGGAGATGAACTGAAGACTGTGCACTTTTCTGTGTCTTTCGGCAAAGGGCAGCTGCCCTGTTCAGCAGCAGACCCACATTTTCCATAGCCTTTTTTTATTTCCTTCGTGTCTCTCACCAGAATCAACTCCACATGGGCTTTGGCTTTGCAAATCCCTTCCCTGACCAATAAAGTAATGTCTCTGTGTTCCCTCTGTGTCACCTCTCCCTGCCTTGGCCTCTTTTATGCTCCCTTTTTATATTTGAGGGTGATCAGGATATTCTTGTTCCTCCTGTCACCTTTCATGATTTCCTTCATTTCAGAATGGGCAGTTCTTGAGACTGGAGGAGGTGATGCTGGAAAGCCAGCATGAAGCATCAGCACAGTTGAAGAAAACCAGTGAGAAGCACCATGGAGAAAAAGAAGTCAATGAGCACAAAGCAACAGGCAACAGCTGTTATGAACACATAACAGGACCACCCACTGCTTCTCTGCAGGAACTGGGGTAGGCTGAGCGCACCTGCAGAAAGAATAAGGGAAATTGAGACTAAGAATTAAGGAGGATAGGTGTTTGACTTAAGGTGAGCCTGAGGAGGAAAAGGAAAAGATGCTTACTTGAGTGTTTAATTGTTTATATTATCTTTTTTTTTTTTTTTCTGATACCTGGATCAGTGATTGAAAATTTCTGTTAATTGATAATTAATTGAATGAAGTAAAAGTTGCCCAGTTTTTTTGCCTTTCTACTGGCAAGTGCAATAGCCAAACCTTCATTTAATGAACAACCCCTGGCATATTTTCCTTTGATAAAGTGGCGATGCATTAAAATCTTTGGAAACTACAGGTAAATTGATTAAGCCTCCTTATCCCGTCTGAGTACTCTGAAGAGGGTTCTGCTATATATTAGGGAAAAGCCACGTGAGCTTTCCCCTAACATATACAAAACTAAAGGAAGCTTTGAATACATTAATACTGGGCTGACCTAAAGATGATTAATGCAACCAGCTAATGTGCTGGTTTGAATTTATTCCTATACTTCTGTAATTGCTCAGTTTCCAAACCACATCTGGTTTATATCTGTTTTGGAGCCATGGAACAGAAACACAAAAGGCTGCACCCATCTCTAGCTATTTCCTATTTCTTTGTATGTTTAAAAAAATGCAAATTCTTAAATTGAATAAGCAGCAAAAGTAAAGAAACAGGGTGAGTCTTTCTTCTAATAATATTTCAAAAACTTGTTTTATGAGATTCATTACAAGCTTAAGAACTTGAAAAGGGCATGGCTAATTAGAGGACCTTCTACTATGTGGCCAGGAAGAGATGCATGTGAAGACATTCAGATATATTAAAAAGAGTATTCTGTCAGATCCTCACTTACAAAGGACAAGATAGCATGTCTGTGGTAGCATCTTGTACTGTCAGAGAATATTAATTCTCTGCTTAGCATCCTAAATATATTAAAGTAAGTGGGAACTGGACTAGCAACAGCTTCTAGGGGTAGTTCAACCTTTTTTCCCCTATTGGAGCAAAGTGATTTAGCCACTCAGGAACACCCCTGTTTCCCTTTGGCTCGTTCTCTTGCCTTTTCGGCTTTTTTCTCCCCAGGTGCGAGGGTGGATGAGAACTTGCTGAGTTGGTTTTGAAAACGTAAAATGTGAAGAAAGGGAAATTAGACCCTGGCTGTGGTTTAAATTGAAATGCAGATCAATGTTCAGCACTTTCAAGCATAATGGGTGTGTACACATTTTGGGAGCGGTTCTGTAAGCTTGATGTAAGTCAGTCTGCTTGTGTAATTCTACCATACCTTGTCCAGGTTCCTGTCTGCAGCTATGTTTATTTTAGAAAATGTCTCTTCAAGTATTAAAAAAAATCAAAACAAAAATTTTGTTGTTCTAGCACAGTTCACAGTGAAATTGGGATTAGAATTCTGCTTCTTAAAAACAAAGGTCTGCTAGCTGCCACACTGACTAAGCTACTTCATCCCTCATTATTCTCTGAACTCTTAAGTGGTCTCAGAGTTTTACCTGCTACCACAAGCAGTGTGTGAAAGGAAAGACACTGTAGAAGGCTGGGTGGCTTCTTAGTGTCTAGGTGATTTCTGATTGCAAATGAAGGTGGGAATTATGTCCCAATGGGTGCTTCTAATCTTTATACTGAGGCTGCTGCGCAGTCCCACGGCTCCTACTAAAAGCAGAAGATATGCTAGATACATTTTCAGCATATATGGTGAAGAACATTTCTTGTTGCCATCTGTCTTGTTTGTATGTGAGACAGTTACCTATGATCAAAAGATCTTTTTTCACTTAATAATCCCTTCCTGTGCAATAGCACTGAATTTGAAACCAGAGCAGCTTTTACAGTCGCTGTTGAGATCCAGAAAGGGTTCTGTGGTGTTAGTGGAAGAAAATAGATCTCCAACATTTTTTGTGTTAATGTCTAAAGGGATGGATTGCTCTAGCATCTGACTCAGGAAGCACTGAAAAGGATAGAGCAACCTAGAAAATACTATACTAATGGCCTGGTTTACAGAATCCTGAGCAATGGTGAGTATCACATTGTTCTGGATACTCCATTCATAACAAATATGTTATTGTAGTAAGTTTACTTCTGGAAAACTTTGTCTTGTGAGTAGGTGTCTGCCAAACTCGCCTGAAGACAGTGTCTGACCTGTGTGTTCCCAAAGTTTATAATCTTGGAGGATGCAAATCTTTCAGATACATTGTTTTTATCTGGCCAAAACAAGCTGAGAAATATCACTCTAAAATATCACTCTCTTTTGGCTCTGTGCATACTTTAGGTAAGATATTCTTTAAACTTAAGATAATTAATATATTAAAAAAATTACTCTACAGTAACAAACTGCAAAGATTAAGAGGATTATCACTATTTTCATTTTTTTATTTGTCTTCCTTTACTCCTTTTAAGATCAAATCTTGGCCACATTTTTAATATACAATGGTTTGGATTTTTTTTTTTTAATTATTGTTTCTTGTTTATTTGTTTGTTTGATTTTTGTTTTGGTTTTGGTTTTTTTTGGGGGGGGGTTGTTTTTTGTATTGTTGTGGTCCTAAGAACTTGGATGATAACAATTATACCCAGGAAGTGTGAATAAAGCAGAATCATTTTGAATTAGGTTCTTACTGTATAGAGGGATTAAAAAAATGTGTTTCCAAAGAGATAATACTCAAATAAATTTATCCTCATCTTAAGTAAAGTTTCCTGTCTCATTTATCACTTACAGCTGCAGTTGAACTGAAAAATCTGGTACCTTACTTCATTGGAAGAACCTGAAGAAAAATGAATACTTCCTGCAGCATGAGCAAAACAAGTGTTCAGTTATTGGACCAAAATGGTTTTTTGCCTGGGGATATTCTGTTATTCTTCTTGTCATGACACTGAGTCTGTGAAAATGCACTTTTGATACATGTGTGCTATGCACATGTTTTGCAAGTTAGGAAATGTGAACTCTCCACTGAGAGGTGAATTGTTTTGTCAGCTGAATAAGCCTGGGAATAAAACAGAGCCTGCAAAATTCTACAAAAGAATTTAAGACTGTAACTCTTTTTTAGGTACCAATGTTCACTGTGAAACAGATGAATGACCAGAACCTAAATACCTATGTGGGTCTTGGCCTGTATCTTGTTGATCCTCACCCAGTGTATTGTCTTGATGGCTTCTCTTTCTCTAATCATCTCCATGTTTCCTGAAGTCCTGATTTATTGCTATTTGAGGTTCCCCTTGTGATGCAAAAATGAAGGATGATAATTATTTCTGGGTTTTGAGATCCCACGTTGGTGATGTGAAGTCTGACACACCTCACAGTTTATATGAGAGGTCCATCAGTGTGCTGGCTTTGAAGGTGCCCTTGTACTGGTTCTTATGTGAACTTGGCTGCCTGTCAGCAGCATGACTGCACGGTTTTGGTAAGCTTGGAAAGCTCCTTTAAAGGCTTGCAAAAGGGAAAGGCCTCATTTCAGCACATTTTTACCAGTGACATAATCCTCTCTTAATATTTTTGTATATAAAGCATCATGTCATTTTCCAGGTCAAGAAACTCATTCCCAAAGAATGTGTGCCTCTGACTCTGGGAGAGAGAGAGTTTTTAAACAAAAAAGTGTTGTTGCCGTTCAGCAGCTTTCCTGGGTGTCTCGTTCTGTAGCTGATCCACATTCTTTCCCAGTGAGCAAGAAGATGATAAGGACTAGTGCCTATTTATAACTTGCAGGGACAAATGCTTGTTTGGTGACACAGAACTTGGTGAAAGAAAAAGAGAGAAAAAGCAGCCCAATCCTAAGCGCTTGCCCTGAGTTCTGCTGTAGGTTATTCCTCTGAGTTGGCATCCTTACTCTTCTGTGGAGGGCACCATGTGCAACTTGGCCTTTGAGAGCAAAATAAAAGTATGTGTTCAGAACTGTGCAAAATGAGTCACCAGGAAACCATGTGTTCTTTTCATCTCCTCACAGTTTCATGTTTGATTTTTGTTTCTCTGAGAATGGCTATTTATATGATGGTAGTACTTAGAGGCCCTGATCCAAAGTGAAGCCTGCATTGCTAGGCTATATGCAAAAACATGGAGAGACAAGCTCTGCCCTTAAAAGTCAGTGATCAAAGAGACCCTGACAACTAAAAGATAGGACAAGAAATGGATATGATGTGACAAAAATTATGTTATAGTTCAATCACTTGCATACTGAAGTATCATTTACTTTTCATCTTCTCCCTCCAAACAATGAAGAATTAGGTAGAAGGTAAAACAAAACTCCAGAGGCAAGGATTCAACTTCAGTGAATAACTCTGGTCATGGCTAACTACTACTTGTTTGTTGCCTTGAGTTGGGTGAGAAGGAAAGAGATCTTGGATCTGTTTTCTACAGATGTCCTCACCAGAGCGGTATGAAAATGGCAATTTTCCATCCTTGTTGATTTTGTGACTCTACTCTTTTACTTTCAGTTTAAATCTGCCACACTGAATATAAATGATATCATAAATGAATTGTCATCAGCTCAGAGGCAGCCTCCATACAGAACAGCTTTCTTTTTAACATCCTGTTCAGATGGGATCATGTAAGAATTGACAAGGACTGTCCTTTTTGCCAGCCTGGCAGTCCAGGGTGCTTGTTTTCTAATCTGGCATGGAATGGATTGGTTATTTTATTCTAAGATGTAGGAAATGCTCAATATTAGGAAAGGAATGTTAGGAACAGACAGCACAGCTTTAGCAGATTTTCAATGAATGTGACATTTTTCTTTCTATAAGGTCAATATCCATATTGTTTCATTAAGCAGAAGCAAAAGCAAAGCACCACTTCACCCACACAGGCTGTCTTCTTGGATGTCATTTCATAGTGTGCTGGTGTCTGGTGTGCTAATATCTGTTACATAAAAGATTTGTGAAGTATGATTTGAATAAAACCAATCATTTTCTAAAGATACCAGAGTTCTACTGGAATCACTTCAAAGTGTATTGACTACATCAGTGGCTTACATCCTTTTTGAAGACTTTAGTAGGATGATCTTTTAATTCCCCACATATTTAGTCAAATTGTACTCTTTACTGTAAGAAGTTTTCCTTCTGAGCTTTGATTAGGGAAAGCCAGTCTCTGCATGCACCTGCAAATATTCCAACTATAAAAATTTGAGGAAACTATGGCCCCATTTATTTAATATATTAATTAATTTATGACACTTTATTATTATCCTGAGTTATGAGTAATACTGCTCTGTAAATTTAAGCATGTGATGGACAAAAGCTTCTTCCCAAATGCCTGGGCCAACTGTAATGGAAAGTGAGCTATAAACCCCCTGCCTAGTAATTTTGCTAAAAATATCTTTTTCAAGTGATGTCTGCATTGTGCCTAGGAGCCACAGTCCTAGACTATCAACACAATGTGGGTAATACTGTCAGGCAAGGTAAAAAGGGGGTGACTATTCCATAAATTTTCAGTCCCTTTAAAAAAAAAACTACAAACCTAGATAAGACTGGTTACAGTTATGTCCAACAGTTTTGGCTGTGTCAACCCTACAGTAGCCTGAGTTTTGTCAAAGTTTTCTCAGGCATCATGTCAAAAGAGACTTTTCAGTAGGGATTTGAAGACCAGTAAAATCACTTTGTTTTTGAGACTGTATCTGAAATCTGAAATATGGGGAGTTAAGTGACTGTAAAAGATAGAAGTCAACTATCAGTAGAGGTGAAATAGGAAGAGATATAGAAACTAAATAGTGAGGAGCCTGAAGTCCTCCTCTGATGTGAAAGAGTGAAGAAAAATAGTTTAATTTTAGGAAAGAGTTGACAGTACTCTAAGAGATGAATTGAGGAAATGATCATTGTACTAACTTTCTGGATGTCTAGGAGAAGGGTAGCCCTGTATGAATAAAGGCAGAGGAAAGAAACAGATCTATAAGGTGGCATGGCTGGGCAGCACATTCATCTGATAGAAGAGCAGCTCTTCACATCCTTTTTCTGTGGAAGTGAGAGAGGCTTACTGCTGGGGAATTGTCTTGTCAAGCAAGTGCTCCATGCAACTGTGACTTGTAAAATGGGGATTTCTTGGGCTGAGAGAAGCACTTCTCCTACTTACGCCCTATAAAATTACCCTCTTCTTCTGTTGAATTTGTCTAATTGGAAAACAGAGAGGAAGTACTAATCTGTATTGGAGCAAATGCTCTGTTTTCATTTACTGCAGGGCATGAATGTCCAGGGAAGCAGGCAGCAACACAGGTGTGAGAGACAGATGGCAGAGCTCTTCCCACAGCTCCTGAAGTGGCCAGAGACTGCCCAAGCTTGTTCCACAGCACTGAATCCCACTGCCTGGAGTACACTCACTTTGTATAATGCAAAATGAATGAGGCAAACCTGATAACTTGGCCTTGAGGTGGGGCAGTTGTGAACATATTTTGCACAATAAAAATACTCAAAAGGACAAAAATCTCATAATCCTCCCTGACTCTGGATTTTCCTTTCCCCACACTGAATTCATTAATTTAGATATTCTGAACATGCCTTAAGGAGGGCCTTAGCGAGTACTGCCTGCTATCAGTTCATACACTCACTCTATGGGTGGGATTTAAAAAAAATACTCTGAGGTGGCCCACAACAGAATCCCATTTTCTTTGTGTGGTTCATTGGGAAAAGGGTGGAATTTTCTTTTCCTCACTCACATTAATGAAGCAGGCCAGGCTGTAACAGATAGCTGATATCCTTACATTTTGGAAAGCATATACTTAAATGAAAATATGATGCAGCCTTCTTACAAATTGTGAGATTGGACAGCCTGCTACCATCTGACATTCCTCCTCTGAGAGATCGTGGGTAGGGACAATGTTTTTCTTTCTGTAGGAGTACTACCCTCTAACTGTGACCACTACAGAAAGACCCTTCTAAAGTTGAGTTTTGTTCAAGTTTCTAAGTGCATGTGAAAAAATAAAAGCCTTTTCCAGTGCAAGATAAAATATTCACAACATTACATCCTTAAAACACATTCTATGTCTGCTTGTATTCATATGGGCAGTAAATTATTGTGCATCTCAGCTCTGCCTCCAGAAACTTGAAATACATTGTGTAAGATGAAATGCAATGTGGACATCATGAAAATCAACAAAAAAATAGTCTGGAGAGAATGAAAGCAGTGGACAGTGGAGTTGAATGCAGAATAAATTTCCCCTGAGTTGCCTTTGATGGCCCAGGTGAAGACCTCTAATTTAGGTAACAGCAGTACTTTTTCTAGCAAAAACTTGAGATCAACTCCAGTAATTGGTACTCCCAGTCTAGAAAATCTTGATGATAACTCTCAGTTTTTCTGTTGTTCTGTAGTAAGTCACAGCAGCAATATTGTATGATTCACATTTTTTTTTTCATTTAATGAAAGAAACAGTGCATTTTTAATTTCATTTATTACTAATGCAGGTCTTCAGGGCCAGAACAACCCAAAGAGTCAGTGGATGGAGTCACACCTGAGGGTCTGCAAACCCAGCTCAAATTCTGACCTTGGATCAAATGAAGAACTTGATAATCTCCTCTCAACATTTGTTTTTGCTGTCCCGCAGGCTGACAGAACCGACGACAGGCAGTTTCTGCTCAGAATATTTCCTTACCAGTTTTCTAAAGGTGTGATGGAGCTGTCTGGAAAACCTAACACGAGGATTGCTGTCACATCTGAGTCCTACTCAGTAATATGTCAAAAATGTACCGAGTTTAAAAAATGTGTTTAACTGTTGATGGAAATGGGACATAAGCATATGTATAGTGTTTGTCTGAATAAAACCATGTCTTTGAAAGTGTAGCCAAGGTAACTACTCAGACCAGCATTCTGCATTTAAAACTAATTAATATTTTTCTTAGTCCAGAAAGACTAATTTCTGTCATGATTGGAGCTGGGCAGAGAAATAGTCAGTTGCAACATCAGCTCCTCTGATATCTGTTGGCCAGTCAGAATGGAAAAGATGCCAGCCCCATGGAAAAGCTTGTGGCTGAAGCCGAGCAGGCCAGGCTGCCTGCAGGCATCTTTCCTGCTCCCCTGCCTGCTTGGCTTCCTGTGCTTTGGCGGCTCTTCTGCTGATTATTCAGTCTCACAAGATTTTCTAACGAGACTGTACTCAGATATGGAAATGGCAAAGTCCACTGTGGGAGAGAATTGCTGCTGTTTCTCCACACCACTTTCTGGTGTCCTTAAATTTCTGGAAATTAGGGAAATTTAGTCAGCTATAACTTTCTAATGTAAAGATATTTTTAATAACTAATTCACCTTGTAGTCAATCACCTCATGGACTACTGAAGCCAGCACACATGCAACTATTGATGGAAGAGGAACCAATGACAAGATAAGTGTGCATCAGAAATATGATAGTCTAGGCATAGAATAGATTGAATTTGCTTCACTGAGTAAGAAAATTAACATTGGTCATGCATGACACATAATGCGTTTTGCAGGGTCTTTCCAAAAGAACTCTGCGCTGTCACTGCACAGTGAAATCTGATTTCAGAAAGTAATTATCTGTACTAACCTGCAGGGTGCAGACAAAGCACTCTCTGTTTTGGATGCATTTCCAGACCACTCTAAATCTCAGGGGAATCACTCTAAATCTAAATTTTGGCATATTTATTTAAAAGTTATTATAAGTGCCTAGCAAAATAAACAGCCTTTCAGTGTTTTTTTTTTTTCAACAATTTGATGAACCTGTAATTTTTCCATTATGGTATAGCATAAACAGATTTTCTTTTTGTAACTGTCAAAAATTACATTAATTTTTCCAAAAAGACTACTTGTTTTTTTTTTTTTTTAATAAATTAGCCCTTTCCCTCTGGTAACATCTTTCACATTTCTCTACAGAAGAAATTTTAATATTATGAAGGAAAATTACAGGAATCGTGGGTGATAAAACAGTAGTGTGCTAATGAGAGTATTGCAAAGTAAATTGTGTTGTAGTCAAAGAAGTCTGCAAGGGTCTAATAAGTAAGAAATATCTGACTTCATGTTGATTATGAGACAATCTCTCACTGAAGAGTCAGCATAGCTTTGATATCTCGATTATTTTCCTCAGGCTTTTGTACTGCAACCCTAATTTTACTGAAGAAAATGGACAAATTATCCTTTCGTGTCCAGGATCAGTAGAATAGTTACCTTTGGCCTCCTGGCAAGCCCAAACACAGGCGTAATAGAGGATCTGCAGAAATGCCAGAAGCTCTTTAAGGATATGCTGAGCAGCACAAAAGAAGTATAAGGTTTGAAGAGCTCCTCCTTTCCTCACATTTTCCTTTGTTTATGAAAGCATTGAAACCTCTGAAACGTGGTTGTCACTCTGTGGAAAGCAGTGCCCTAGGTCAGTATTGCCACAGACCTTTCATGTTGTCAAACTAGAACTTTAGTTTGGCACAAGAATACAGGCTAAAAAAAAGGAAAGTGGCCATCAAACAAGCAAAGGTAATGCAACTCTACTCCATTTTCAGATATTAGGATGAAGAAAAATATTTTGCTATCCTAGATGGATTATTCTGTATTTCAGCACTTTTAGTTCCTTTTTTAGCTGCTTTGAAGACTTTGCTTGAAAAGGTACTTGACAAACACAAACCTTTGTAAAGAGACCATATTTCATTCTGGCCTTGAATCAGACTTATTCTGAAGAAGTTTATTTTCATGTCTGAAATGGATTTCCTATTGTTTTTGACAAGGGTGGGAACTAGACCTGACTACTTTTGTCCGTCAAGCTTCTATGCATTGGCTTGATTATTTTACTGGATGTTTTTAATGTTTATTAATCTTTAAAATTCAAGAACAGGGCAAGGAAACCAGAGTTGTACAATTTGAAGAGCTGTAGTTTACTACAGAATTTGTACCTCTGCCATTCTTCTATTTTATTCTTTGCTTTAGGGATCTAATGGCCAGATTTTGAAACAACACTTAGAATGTCCCTTGCACTTCTGATAGGACAGTGTTTTCCTTCACCTAAGAGACCCACTTCTGGAAAGACATAAAAGAGGCCACAGTTTATCTTAAGGATCTCAGCCTTCACTTAAAGTAAACAAATTGAAGAAAAAATATATTTTAAAAATTATTTGGAGACTACAGCGGTGAGTACTGTTATACCTTGCTTCTAAACATCCAGGTTCCCTGTGGATTGCATAGCAGCTGTCACCCACAGTCAAGGACAAGCACCCTCCCATGCAGGGAGTGCCTTTGCCAGCGTCATCACAGAAGGGACCTGCTGTGTGCTGGGGCAGCTTTTCAAAAGAAAATGTTTGTTTCTGCTGCTTTTTCTGTCATTATTGCACTGCATTAGGTATGATTTTTGTGTGTCTCATTGTTCAGGGAGAGGGACAGTCTGCTTTGTGTATACTGCTGTACTCGTGTGAGTTAGGCACCAAGATCATGGGATCGTAGGATAATTCAGGTTGGAAAGGACTTCTGGCATGTGAAGAAAGCAATCTAGACACACTGGAATTTTTTATGCTCTGAGAAGATGTACACAGAATTTAGTTTATGCTAGGGCTTGTTGATAGCTAAAATGAGATTTCCAGGACCATGTTTCTATTATTTTGATACTAAAAAATCCCTGTAGGAGTTTACTTTTTTCCAGAGTGGTTTCTTAGACTGAGGGTACAGGGGGTCCCAAAGCTGGATACTGATCTTTAGAAACTTCAGCGTAGTCTTTCCCTCTCATTCTGTAAAGGTGGTGGCATGCAATAATAGCTGAAGAAGCTATAGACTTTGGATAAACTG
The DNA here is from genome assembly GCA_013397245.1 of Thryothorus ludovicianus. Classification (NCBI taxonomy): domain Eukaryota; kingdom Metazoa; phylum Chordata; class Aves; order Passeriformes; family Certhiidae; genus Thryothorus; species Thryothorus ludovicianus. Next base: position 261,866 of record VZTB01017300.1, on the reverse strand, counting down.
GTGACATGTAAAATGTTATAGCAAGTTTCCACAGAAAAAGTTGTTTGGGATATTTTTCTACTAAAACATAAATGTATTGGACACTCTTGTGTGGCCATGGGTCTGCTTGGTAGTCATCAGTGGGAATTTTGCTTCTTATACTCATGCTTGCAGGCACAAGGGTGTAGGAACTAGGACTGATCATAAAAAAACAAGGGACTTTATCATGCAACAGTAATTTTTTTCTGTTATCCAATGTCATAAAAATAAATATTAGCATCTTGTTGGTATTACATTAATGATGTATGACCTATACTCTTTTAGCTTTATCTGATGCTATTTTACTCAAATCATTTCTATTAAATGGGTTCATACATGTTTGCAGACATGTGAACAGACTACAAACAAAGAATGAAACAACAGCTCTGTGATGTGAATTGTCCAACTAAATTGCAAGATTCTAGCTTTAGTTATTCATTTTAATGATGCAAATATCTGTTTGCTTAAGATTTTTAAGGTCAGAAGATTATATGGGCTTTCAAAACTATGTAAAGCCTTGCACCACAAGACAGTTGTTTCACCCCGACAGCAAAGAAGAACTCTAGAAGCAAGGAAAACAGGTAGAAAATGAATAGTTCAGAAGAATAGTCATATTTGTGGAGTATTTTGCCTGAGTTAGGCAAAGGAAGTAAATAATTTCCTAAAGACACCCTTCAAACCAGACTACTTGCACAGAATGAGAGAAATGATATATGACTTTCAGCTTTGATATGGGATTTCCCTTTGAAATTCTCTGTGTTTGATCTGACAGGTACCATAATTTCAAGACATTGCCTTTAGTTTAAATAACACATCAGTTAATCAAAATTTTATTATGAAATGCTAATGAATCTACATATTCTAAACATTAATAATATGCAATATACAAAAAAATACCCTGCAAAAGTATAATTGATTTGTATCTGGCCAGACTCTTCTAGGACAACTTGAAAATGCATGACAGCACATAACTAAATACACCACCTAAGCAAAGGGCAGTGATCCCTGGGGAGCTTTCTTGTTCTTTTATTCTGTCCAAGCAAAATAACCCCCAAAGCAATCCAAAGTGTGTGTTCCAAACCCTTTGTGTTCACTTCACCTCACAGCAAAGACACGTGACTCTGGGGTACTGAGATCTATGTACTGTAAATGTGCTCACAAGGCTGAGGATCCACAACTTACATTAAACCAGCTGCCTTTGGGAGCTCTGCTAGAGCTGTGGCCAAATGAACCATGCAATTACCAGCAGTTATTATCTTTTTCCAAGCAAGTATTATTCAGGGACTGTTTTTTAATGGAAGAAAGGACAAACTTCAGACACTATTTTGGCCAAATCTTATCACAGTCACAGCCCTTTCTCTGACTGTCTATCCTTCTCTTTTTCATTGGGATAATACACCCTGGTTCTTCTTTTCTGTGTCACAACTTCAAGGTTTACCATGTTACTGTTCAGGGTGGGTGGCAATTCTCTCCTAACTTCATCATAAAAAGAAAAAGGCATTGACATTGCAGATAAATAAATCTCCAGCCTGGGTCCAAGAGCAGAACTGAAAGATGAGCTGTGTATTTACCTGGCTTTTGTGTACTAACAGAGCCAGTGACTGACTGGGAGCAATCTAGCTGTCCTAAATCCTCATCTGCTCTCTTCAGGAGATGCTGCCCATTCTGACACCCAAGTAAAATTTTTTAGGCATACTCATATTAATTGCCGTCTTCACATATAGTTTTCTGATTCAACACCTGAATTCCACTCATACCTGAACTTTCAAAAGCTTTTAGTCCTAAAGTTAGCAGTTAAAAGCATATTAAAAAGAAAAGCCTCTACAGGAATAAGTAGTACTATATTCATCCCCTTGTACCAATGCTAATGGTAGAGGGGTGAATAACACAGGGAAGTATTAGAAGCAGGTGCAAATTACTCTCCACCCACGTATTTGGTAGAATTGCCTTTATATAGTTGTGTGTATAGAGAGGGACAGGAGGAAAGTCAGGCCCTACAGTAAGTATTTTGTGTAGTACACTCTAGGCACAGATATCTAGCTGACAGACACCTGTATAATAAATGCTAACTTTTGCTGTGGTTCTGGAAAAGACTGCGACCGAATTTCTGCTTCTGCAGATTCCTGAGTTCAGTACTGACCTTGCCAATGTCAGAGCAGACCAGGAAAGGTCTAAGTGAAGTCAAGAGAACCAACATAAGTGGGAGTGAGGACTCTGATTGTACTCATATTTCCCACTAAAAGAACTGGAGTAGCACTGACTGTCTGAAATCTTCCTGCTTGCCTAAAATCTGCTCAGGGACTTGAATGCACACCTCAGAATTTTAAGCAGAAGAGTACAGTTTCAGTCAGAGTCTTTTAAGATAAGATTTGTATTTCATCTTAGAAGAAACTTGAACCTGTTTACCTTAAGGCCTTATTAGGGAATTGCTATGTTATTTTTTTAACCCCTCTCTGGGATGGTGGGTTTGGATGTGGGAAGAAGAGTGGAGTCAAATCCTGAGTTTGATTCAAAATTGACTGTTTTTCTATGGTAGTTTTAAATTAAATTAGACTAAAGGCATTGACAGGCATGTAACTGTGTTATCACATTAAATTTTGAGCTATAATTGTGTATATTAAGAGAAACAGTAAGGTAGATATGTAGATAGGTAGACCGAAGTCTTCTTTATTAGGGAAAGAGAAATAGAGGCGAAAGACGGCACAGGAGTGGTGGCAGTTTCATTTTCCCTGGCTCTTAACATTGCTCTTACAGATCTTAAAAAAATATTGAGAAGGCAACAGCAGTAAGACATGCTGGACAAGAGCTCATATTCAGGAGAGCATTAAAATGTGCATAAATTCTTTACTGATTTATTTGAAGCATCCAGTATCAGAGTTCATTTTCTTTTGTGCTGTGCAAGCCCAAGTTATTTTTGTCTCAGTAAGAACCTAGTTTTATAAAGCCTTTTTATGTTGAGCTTTGTATTTTTCTATATTGTTGACTACTCTTATCCAATTGACTGCATTTGTGCTAGGTTTGGGTTAATAGTTCAACAATTTCTGAAAACTTTTTCAAACAAAAGGGTACACACTGAAATGTCTGAAGGGAATCTGCAAGACACATTTATCTAGATGCCTTATTCCTTTATTAAGATAAAATCCTTTTGATCATTCTCCTAGAGTTCAATGACATTTCAAATTTATTACAAAAGAGTTCATATAATTTGCCATTAAGAGGAGATGCACTCTTTACCCTGTCTTTTTCTGAGTGAGCAGTTCCCTCAGATATTTATCAGGATGTGGGAAACCAGGATAATTTCCTTCATCTTGGAGAAAACTCCACTCCCATTTCCGAGATTTCATGATTAATAGTCGTCCTAGCTGTTGTGAAACTTAGCTAAAGGAAGAGACACCCCATTTTTCTCTTGAACAAAATCCTGTTTTGCTGAAATAATGCAGTAATAGCCACCAATGGTGACAGAGCTGGCCCAAGTACCAGCCCTGGGCTCCAGCTGCCCCCTCACCTATTCCTCATTCTGCTGGAGTCAGGCATCCATCCAGAAGCTCTGCACAATGGATAGGTAGAAACAACCTACAAGTGCCATGTTCAGTCAATAAAATGAGGTGCTCGTCAGTCATGCTTGCTTTACATTGGCTTACATTTTTAGCTTACTCAGACCAAAACCTCTGGGATCTCCATGGCCGTCCACCTGTAAAGAACAAAAATCTGTCCTTTTGTAAATTCCCCAACAAATGTCTTCAGCTAGAAGTCATCATCTTGATAAAACATTTGACCACATTTCTGCAGAGGCTGCAGAGTACATCAGTGAACTTTACAAACTTCAGGCTGCAGAGTTCACCAGTGTAGGCTCATGTCTGTGGCTGGTCACAAGGCAGACAGTTAACAACTCAGATTGACTGCAGGAGAATCTGTAAGTCAACTGGTGCATCATTTTGAAATTAAAACCAAAACATCAAATACCAGCCTAAAGAAGATTATAAAATATAATTGCAATTTTAAATGTCCTTTTTCCTATAAGGACTGATTTCATGAAAATGAACATATTTTAAAAGTTAAATGTCTGATCTTCATATCTCTGCTCACAAATAATCCTCACCATTAGGTTTATTCATGTTGGTGTTATGAATGAGACTATAGTCTTACCTAGATCAGCAAAGCACTTAAAAATTTATCTTTATTATTAAGTGTGTTCTGACTGCCATCGAGACTCTCAAGGGTGGTTTTGAACTGAGATTTTATATACTTTGAATGGAATAATTAACAAACAGTTAAACATGCAGTTAAACAGTTAAACCATGGTAGCAAGGAAAAAATTGTAAATGTGTTGCATGGATTCTGCTATCAGAAGTGTGCATCCAACCCAAAATGCTTGCCTGGATTAGTTCAATGGCACCACCAGCTCCTTAAGGCACTTGTAACTCAGACTGGAAAAGTTTCATTCTACCTCCTGTTTTGCTGCAATCAATTTTGTCCAGACTGGACAAAGCATGCTATCCAGGAAAAAGGCAAGGTCAAAAAACCTGCAGCAAAGATGGCTGTAATGATCTCTATTATTTTTGCTATTACTACAACAACAAGAACAAAAACTTCCTATCTTGATAATGCTTATTTAAGTGAGATAACAAGTTATTTTTCTCTTCTATCTTAGTGAAATTTAATTTAATTTTAACTCACTCCAAAACAAATTTTTAACCTTCTTTTTCTGGGAGGTATGATAGATCTTCAAGGATTTACAGGACTTTCACAAAGATAAATTGAACTAAGATTTAATCAGAGGCACTATTCTAAAATGCTTGAAGTTCCACTTCAGGAAGAATAGCTATGGAATGGTTCAGAACTCTCTGGAATTTGATATATAATCCATTAATCTGTGCAGGAGGTCTTTAAATTTGTGTAGCTATGTATGGTTGACTATATTATTTTATATACTTGTATTTATATACTTGTATTAATATCTGTTATATGAATCTTTGCCCCTAACTTTTGACTATGTTATACAATTTTTATTTTTTTTAATTCAAGGATGTTCTTAATGGCTCAGTTTGAAACACCTGAATACCCCTGTGGCGTTTGTGTTGACATGTGAAACCTACTTTGATGGTTTAATCTTACTCCAGCTACCAACTCCTATACACATGTTCCCATAATCAATATTGTACGTGCTCCATCTGTTCTCCTTTTACTAGAGGGGGATTTCAGACAAGACCTTGTCACACTGGGTACTCTGAAAATGTACTATTTACTTATTTTAGATATTGTCATTACTAGAATTAGGACTAATAAAAAACCAAAATGAGCATGCTAGAATCATGTTTTCATATACCAATGCAACATTGACTCTAAGAGGATTTAAATCAAAGCATTTGCAAGATACTACCAGATTTCATTGCTTAATTATGAAAAATATTTCATTAGCATGGCAGACTGGCAAGACTGGAGCTAAGTTGAGCAGCAAAAAAATCAATGTTTTAAGTTTCTTACCAAAATAAAAGGAGAAATATGCTAATGACCTCTCCTATAAAAGTCTTGTGCCCTTCCACACATAAAGCCACCATTTATAGTGCATTTGGATTTTAAAGTACCCTCCTCTTATTTAGTCTAAATAAGCATGTCTCCTTAGCAACAAATGTCACCTAATTAAAGTATGTCACTCAACTTAGCATCTCAATGAAAGGTTGAAGTAGAAAGGGCACTATGAAGCAGCTGAAAGCAAAAGGGAAAAAATGCAAGGAATGCCAAGGACCCTTCAGGAATATCAGATAAGAAAAGTCACTGGAAAATGAGCTCATTAAAGGAATAAAAATTTATTGTAGTGGCACTTGTTTAGAATTGCTTGTAAATCTGATTTTTATTCTTTGCAGGTGCTTCAGGTTATCATTAGGTACAATTTTTAGGGTCTTTTTTTTTTTCCTCGTCAAGAAAAAATGTATATAACTAATTTCCTTTAGGTAACTAGGTTAAGAATGTCCTAAAAGTTTGAGGTAAGAAACCCTCTTAATACTGTTCACCATTGACAAAACAGTGTGGGAAAGTTCAAGTCAAGAAAGAAAAATATTTTATTGCAAGGTCACAAAAGCGGGATTGAAGAAGGACCTTTGGAAATGCCCTGCACTTTCTTGAACACTGCTGACACTTCTTTGAATAGAAGTCCAGGGGAGTGGTGAAGAGTTTTTGTGAACCCCATTTTCCTTAGGCCTTTCTACAGCAAATCAGTTGATGACTAAACCCAGGAACCACTGGAATCCCACAGGAGATGAATTATACTGTCCAAATGACTTCTGAGGCCTTGACAGGACCCCTGTGACTGTACTGGAATTGTGTGTCACTTCCAGATTGTGCCAGGGCAAATTAAGATTTCATACCCAAGATGGTCTGAGCCTGCCTATGTAAAGCTAGCTGAATGGGTGTCTGACCACAGACTATTCTCGTGGCAAGGGCTTGCCAGAAGGAACACAACAGGAGAGCCATCCTGAGCAGTCAGGTGAGATGGACGATCTCAAACACCTGGCTCCAGGTCATTTGTTTAGAGTCATAAATGTCAGGGATTTGAGTTGCTTGTGACTGTCTATAGATGAAATGAGTGTTCCACCTCTTCAGTCTTTAATCATGACTGAAACTCAGGAGAAGCTGAAGCCTTTGCAGTCTCAAATTGGCCTAAAACTGGTTGCGCTTTGATCCCTTCCCTGTGAATGTCCCTGCTCACAGGTTTCCTTTTTTGTTTTACTTTCCCAGCCTACAACTTCAGCTACTCTCCCCTTGGTAAAAACTCCTCCACGTATCAATTCAACTGCAGGCAGCCTCAGCTCCAGCAAGGAGTCTCTGCTTCAGCTCAGAAGCAGCTCAAAGCCTCTCATCTCTGTCTAGCTTCACTCCTAATGCCGGTTTGCTTGGTTTCATGGGAATTCGTGCATTAGGATCAGTACTGACCCTCTTTAAAGGGTCAGGCTATTAAAGTTGCTGTTGGACCCTCTGAGGTTTGTAAATTAAGGTAGCACACTGCAACAGTGATGATGTCATTCTGATGCCCTGCAATTTCCTCTATGAATTCTAAGGCTGGGTGACTCAATTCAGGCTGCACCTCAGGAGGACAGAGGCAGACAAACAGGAAAACACCTAAGAAGAGTGCAATGTTTCTCTTGGACCTCCAGGAAAGTTTGAATTGAGCTCAGGTGTTGACCAAAGACATTTGGGGACCTGAAGGTGGTATTTATTTTGTAGCACTAGCTTGTTGTCTGGATTGGATAATAATATGCCCACTGAGCTTACTTTCGTCACAGCTTTTCCTCTGACCTCATTCTGCTTCCTGATCACGGATGTTTTCATAGACAATACTTTTCAAAAATTATTTTTAAAGAATTTGGGAAGCCTCTATGTACAGTCAATGAAGAGGTTTGTGTATTAAAGAGGACCACTCTTAACAATTGTTTTCCAGTTCCATATACCAAAAAGGTTATTTGTGAGTTTGGTCATTTTCAAAACCATGTGGGTAAACTCTACTGAACCAGGTCTTCATATGCAATTTTAATGAAAGAGAAAGCCTTCAAAATAAAAGTCTTTTCCAATCCTCTAACATAGTAAAATAGGTAACTGATTACAACTGAAGTTCAGTAACAGAACATAATGTATTTTGATCACAGGCTTACTAGATGGTAAGAGGTGAAATAGAAAAAAATCCACTGTAGTAAGAAAGATTTCATATTCAAAGACAACTTTTCCTCACTGTAGTAATGGTAAAATTCCTATTTCTTTTTGTGGATCCCAGACCAAATTAGGTTCTGTTTTTATTTTCCCTTTTTGTACATGCTTTAAAGATATAGAGATAGGAACACTTTACATCTCTGTGGAATGATGAAATTTTCCATGGAGTATAAAAGCATTTATGACTATTTCCCTTACTAACCATGTCTTACATCAATGAATAAGGTGAGATGTCCAGAGGAAATCTTTGAGTATCTCTTTAGGTAATGAAACTACACCAGATTTGCCTCTTAACTTCCTGGTAATGACTACTCTGTATCCCTGCCTGCCCTAGGATTTCAAGCCTGGGATTACCACCTTATTCCTGGACTATTCTAAGAGCCTTACATGTTATTCACCTGCAGGAGAATGGCACGGAGCTCACATCACCAAAACCTGGCAAGACAACACATGCAGTATGTTTTCTAGCACATTTAGACAGCAGAGAACACAGTGTACTCATTACCAGAGGGTTTTAAAACCATTGCAGCTCAGCAAGCAAAATGTGGATACTGTGTAAATAACTTGGTCTACAGGTCCCCTCGGGTCACCTGGCTCTGGATTTGCATGCAGGACAATCCTGCTACGTGAAATAGAAGAGGATGACTGCACACACATGCACACATGCCCAAACTCTAAAAGCCAGATATACTGTCTGGGCCTCACTGGCATTGCTCAAGGTTCAAAGGCTTGGAGCACTTGTTTTGGATTTACTGCTTGAATGAAGTCATTACTTGCTCTTTCCATTCCTGAATGATAAGTGGAGGCATGATTCATCTGACATATGAAGTTCCCTGGGGTTTTGGTAGCCTTGTAGTTTGGATGTTAGGATCCAATCTAAGCATAAATGATTACTGACTTCATGCTTACAGGATTAGAGCCTTCTGGGGGAATTCATTCCTCTTTCCCAGTTCTTTGTAAAAAGCAACTAATTCCTAAAAGTGGAAAACAGCATTATGACCATGTACCTGATAGATACCTTTCACTTTTAATGTTATTATAATATATGGACTTAGCAGGGAAAATTCAAGTGTTTGTAAAACATGAATTTCTGGTGTGATATCTAGCCCGACAGAAACAAATCAGGTTAGTGTTGTATCCCTCTGTGAGGGGAGCACATGAATGGTGGATCTAGCACCAAATCCTCTAGTGTTATCTTCCTGTTCTCTTCAAGAAACTTGCATGAAGGAAGGTCTCCTGAAAGCCTCGTGGGATACATACTTCATCGCTGAATGCTGTTGATGCTATTCTCCTGAGTAGTAAAATGGTGGTAAACCCTGCTGGCAAATGGAGATTTTTTTATTTCTGTGTAGGTGTAGCTGAAGTTTACACCTATGTATGTTAACAACTGGCAGACAGATGAGACGGTTTAAAAAATCCTCATTAGTTTGTAGCACTCACATAATCATAATTTACAATATATCTGACATCCTGTTTGCACAGCTCAAATAAAAAAAAGCCTTTTTGCAATATTCAGATTGCATGTTAATAATAAACAGAAACTCCTCTCCTTCCACATGACACAGTGGATCATGCAATATTGTCTTTTGGAGATAGTCATTTGCTCATGAAGGCACAAGAATCTTTTAAACATATTTTAAAAAGTTTATTCACCCAACAGTTATTTCCATAATCTCTATGACTTAGTCAAATGATTTGCCAAAAAAACAAACTTTCTCTTGTTAAATTCAGCTATAGCTATGTATTTATATTTAAAGCTCTACTTCAATGTGGAAAGGAACAGGAGTACACAGCTGTTCTGACTGTCCACTGCCAACTCCTAATAACTCTGTCACAGCTCCCCTTCTTCTTCAGGGGTCTGTTGGTCTAAGAATCCATGTTGACAAATGCAGCAAGAAAGACTCTGCAAACACCTTCTCATACACATAAAAAGAAGTGTATAGACAACTTCAAAGATCAAGTCATGTGCTATTTGCTGGCTGTGGGGAAGATCATAAAAATTACCTTCTGGAACTCACCCCTGGTGGGATGAGGAAGAAAATTGTAAAAGTGAGAAAACTTTACAATTGATTGTGAGAAAGACATGGATTGTGATATGCTGTGCACACAACCAAAGCAAAACAAGTCATTCATTCACAACTTCCCATGGGCTGGCAGGTGTTCAGCCATCTCCAGGAGAGCAGGGATGCATCAAACAGAATGGTGGCTTGGGAAGACAAACATCAGTCTCAACATCCTGTCCCTCCATTCTTCTTTGCCCAGTTTATATGTTGACCATGATGTCATATGGTCTGGAATATCCCTCTGGTCAATCTGGGTCAGCTGTTCCAGCTCTGTCTCCTCTCAACATCTTGTGCATCTCCAGACTGCTCACTGGTGGGGTTGTATAAGAAATAGAAAAGGCCTTGAAACTGTGCAAGCACTGCTTGGCAATAACAAAAACATTTCTGTACTATCAACACCATTTTCAGCAGAAATACAAAATATAACCCCTTATGACCTACTATGAAGAAAATTAACTCTACCCCAGCCAAAAGCAGCATTAGAAGGCATGATGTGTCACAAAGCCAGAACCATGTGACTCTGGCTTTCCCCAGTCATGTCTTGTTTGTGTATAGTCTCTTCTCTCTACTTGTACAGAGGGGAAAATACTTTGTACCAGTGATTTTATGACTTGATGGCCATATATAGTGCCAATGCTGAGGTATCCATGCTGTAAAGGAACTTCATTTCTTTCTCCCTGCCCTTGCACAGGAGAGTCACCCAACTCCCTTTCCACTCTGGCTACTACCCTGACCAACCCTGCAATGCAGGCTACATCATCTTGGGAAGTTTTTTTCCCCCTTTCATTTTACCATTCCAGTCTAATGAATTATATGGACCTTGAAAAAGAAAATCTGAGCTGAGAAATGTGGAATGCAATGTTGAAAAGAGCCCTTCTTACTTTTTTGTTTAGTTGTAGTTCAGAAAGGGACAACAGCAAATGCTTGAGAGCCAGCCAAATGGAAATTACTTCAAGTACTATCTCAAGTGTAATGGAACTGAGGTACTTTTAGCATACCGTACTCATTAGGTACTTGTAGCACCCAGCACTTCTAAGTGCTGTAGTCAGACAACACTTCTGCACAGTGCTCTGAAAAAAAATCTACAGTTCATTCTGAATCAATGAAGTTTTAGCAGTAATTAACCTGAGTTTTTTAGACATTAATCACATTAGCATGGGAATGAAAGGCTACTGAGTCACTAACTTAGATTTAAGAATAGAGGAATACATTTATAGCCATTTTTTACCTCTGTAAGAGTGTGTTTCCACAGGTTTTCTTTCTCACAGTCAAATTAAGTAAATAGAAAGGCATTTGTTTTGTGTTGCAAACCAAGCCATATCATCTACAAGGCTTTTGCAGCTTTTGGGTCATACTAAACACAACACCTGCTGACAAGAGGCAGAAGTTGTCTAAGTTTTGGCATGAATATAAACAAGTTTTCTATATTTTGCCTGTGACTTTTACAAGTTATAAATGTGAATGACTGTGTGCTAGAGCCCTTTAAAAATACGGTGCTTATCTGTGAGATAAGGAAGTTTCATTCTGTGTATTCTTAACTCAAAGTACTTGAAAACATCCAATTCACTGGGAAGAGCTGGTATATTAACATCTATTCCCAAACAAAAATACTCATATATTAGACCTGTATCACATTCAATTTCTAGAAAATGCAGTGTAAAAACAGCAACTTGGAAGGAATTAAAAGGAGATGAGTAGAAAAATATATTAAAGCAACAAAAAAATTATTTTGAGGGATCTTGAATTTGTATATCACTATTTTGGAGCCAATTCATTAAATCCAAGGTAATGGTAGGGAAGCAAAGGATATAGATCTTATTTAAGATCAGCACATAACTGAGAGAACATATATACAACATTGAAATGACCTGTAAGGCTTTTGAGAGTGTAAGCAGTAAAAAGATATGATTTGAGTATGAGTAAAATTAAAAACATGAGCTACAAGAAAATATAATAATAGCATGAAACATTTGCTGATTATATTTATGGAGATTTTTCTGGCTCTGGAAATAACTTACTGAGAAAACAATGAGAGTCCCCTATTGTTTAATTCCTTTAAACAAAACTGAGAAAGAGCACTGGAAAAACATAGCTCAGAGAACAATCGTTTACCAGGAGAGCAATGGAAAAATGAGTGTATTGTCTTAGATCATTTAATCAATCCATGACTTTTATGACTCTGTGAAGCCTTACAGCTGCCTTAAAAAATGTTACTGGAGGCCTAATTCATTGCATAATACACACTTATTAAGAAACATGCTGTAAAATACTTAGAGAGCATTTTCCCCAGAAAATAACAACACTCTCCCCTTTCCTAGATATCACTTTCCTTCACAGTTTGTGTAGAAGAGACTTTTGGAAGGAAAGTAAGAGATAATGGGGTTTTCCACACTATACAAATCTGTACTGATGGAGGAACTAAACATGACTTTTAGAAAATATTCTGTTCACATTGAAGGAAAAAGTCTCTCTAGTATTTGTCAGATGAAAATTCAAGGAAGGGACAATTCAATATTTATCTCCTTATAAGATACAAGACTAGGAAAGGGAGGCACAGTTCCTGTGGTGATAGGGAAAAATGCTCATTATTTGAGCTCAGATGTTAATCAGCCACTTGTCTTTGGGAGGCAGCTTGAAAGACAGCAAGCGGAAGACACTTATTATTTAGTTGGCATATCAGGCCAAAAGCCAGGGAGGAATTGCCTCTGCTGCCATCATAACATGGGTGGAACCTTTTGCTCACTGAAAACGCCACATCTCTGTTGATGATAAAAAATATGTAGAAAAAAAATAAGACTGCATGATGCCCCAGGGTCATGAGCGAGATGAAAGACCCAGAGAAAGCAGAGGGATTCCATGGCCTTGCAGGAATCTTCTCCTTTCTGCAAAGGAGAAGACCCAGAGGGACAGGAAGGTGATGCACTCACCCCCAGGGCAATGAGATGAGTGAGCAGCCTGTGCCTCGAAATACCAGAGCGGGACTACAGACTCCCAGCCTCTGGCACTGACAGTCTTCATTGTAACACGGGAGGAAGGTGCCAGCATGCTCACCAGCCTCCCTCCCTTTTCTGCTTCACCAGTGTGCATCTTTCACGCACCCTCTGGGTCTGCTCATGGCCCTTGGCGTTCGCTGGCAAACCAGGAGTTAACTGGTGGTTAACCTCTCACTGCTACAGCGAGATTTAAGGTTGGACAGACTCTAAAATATGTCACACCTCGATCTGGTGCCATGGGTAATAATCCAAACCAGTAATATAGTATTGCTTGTGTCCTGGTTTTCAGCCAGGAAAGAGTGGATTTTCTGGCAGCAGCTGTGAGGGGGAGGAGCCTGGAGCCATGTGGACATGTCTAGATTGCTGTTCTGTACCACCACTCCATTCATTGCTGTAAATACTGTAAATACTTCTACAGCCTGGTATTCCTGTGAATGTGTGTATACACAGGTGCATGTATAGATACATGTATATGTGAATTGCACAAGGTGTGTATATATAAATTTGTATATAGTCTCTATAATAATATATCAATGTATGTAATTAATACAACAATAATCACATTAACAGAAGAGTATTAGGATATTAATATATTGTATATAACTAATAATACTCAACATATACATAATATTTTATGTATAACATACAATACTTAAGACTAGATTGTTTTATTATTGCACAATAAGAATATAGTATGATGAATATACAACAGATACATATAATCTGGTACTGAGCAGTACAGCAGACTTTGAGGAAGGAAAGATATCTTTTTTGAAAAGTTTTTTTGGACAATCACAACCTTTCTGATGGAGAAATCTCTGTGTGCTGCTTTATAATCTGATGCTAGGAAATTAATTCAGGTTATCATGATTATTGTTTTAACATCATGACAGATGTAAGCTACAATTCAAGGAGAAATTTCTAAACACAATAAGCAACTGACAGCTGTGCAGGCTCATCCTCTCAAACTAGTCAAGAGAGGAAGATAGTAAGTCAAAACTGGTATTCAGCAAAAGACAAGAATAGGTTGTGTAAGGAGCTAAAATTACATTAATTCCATGCAGAGCTTCTCAGTATTTCTTTTGCACAAGACTATGCTGATGATTTATAGGTCCTATAGTTATCAGTTTGTCTCATAAAGAAAAATAAACTGATTTACATAAAAGATAAAGGAGCTGAAAGGACCTGATGGTCAGAGTTACACCTGCTTCAACAGAAAAATAACCAGGAACTAAAAGAATAATGAATCCAGTGTGGTTTGCAAGCAATTTACTTCTGAAGTTAAAGCACTTCCATCAACAAAAAACAATGAAGTTTCTAGATGGTTAAGGAGTGTCAGGATTTGGCAGCTGGTAAGGGAATGACCAGAAAATCAGCACAGACAAATCTCCACCATGATGTCTTACGTTTTAGCTGTCATATTTTTCAGATTCTTTTCTACACGTAACTCAGAACTTCATATAAAGTGTTAGCAAGTTATCCTCATAGTTTATTTAGACAAAACAATCCTTTTCCAGCCTGAGAACCAAGGACACTATTGCAGCTTCAAGCCCAAGAAAGTATAAACTACAGCAAATTGAGGAGAGAAAACTGGCAGGACAGGACTTCACAGCCTGAAGCTGTAATTGGACAATTGACCCCAATCTGTAAATGGACCAAAACTTATAAAAGCATGAAAACTCGTGACACACTGTCCATCTTGGGTGGAGCCTGGGTCAGGCTCTTGTACTGCCCAAGGTGTATCCTTTGAAAACCTTTTTAATAAATACCTACTTTATTCCTTTAACTCTGTCTGGCCTCTGCTCTACGTAGCCTCTGAAGACATCAACATTATCTTCACAAAATCTTTCTTTCTACTTGTATGACGTCAAGGCAAAGATTATTGTTGCCAATAGAATAAGAAGTAAATTAATTATTATTATTATTGCTTCCATTTGTAGGTAGACACAGTATCCATGTGGACCTCAATTTTTTTGTATTGAGCGATCCTGCCTGAAAACTTCAGGAAATACATTGGTGTAGGCATGAATTATTCAATGTTTCCAGCCATGTAGCTGAAGCCATCAACTCTTGTGATGTGTACTTAAAATGTCACACATAAAGGTGAGGTTTACAAAAAACAGGCCTGGGCAAAAAATTAGCAGAAATGCTGAATACTTCCACAAAACTGTAGACTGCTTTATATTTACTAGAAACAAAACAGAATCCTCTCTGATTCTCGTGGCCTGCACAAATGCCCAATATCTATGAAGCAAAACATATCTCATGCACCTTCATGCAATTGCCATCATGATTTGCAGTGATATGGATATTGATATAGTGTGATACTCTAGAAATAATATTTTTACTCCCTTTTATGTAGCACTGTTGAAAAAAAAAGGCGAGAGGAATCACCCAGTAGTAGATTCTTTGTCTCTAAATTACAATGTAAATATTATACTTATTACAGAAGATTCAGACAGAGCACTTGATTTTGTAGCCTTAAAATTTTGTCACATATTTGTCACATGTTAAAAAAAATTGCCTATCTGTACATGTCCAAAACAGGTAAAAATTTATGCTTCTTGTTTTTGGCATACCCATTGCTCCAGAAGTAAAATGTAACCTACAAATTCATAGGGAGGGACTTGTTCCCTTTTCAATGTACCAGTTAGGGTGCTCCCAAGGTAACACAGCCTATGCTTATTCATATAGGATGAAACAAGGCAGTACATGATTGTAGTATGTTGTAGAAGATAAATATATAAATAAAAAGATTGAAATATATGCTCAAAAGTTTGTCAACATAAAGACTCAGACATTGTGCCTTCATTTCACAGTATTGGTGGAATTTAATATGACTCTTTACAGCAAGATATTGTATTAGGTCTCCAGCATGTGAAACTCTATCTCATCCTCTTCCTGTCAGACTTCTACCTGCCTTGTGAGAAGAGGTGAGCTGTGCCTGGAAAACTTGTTCTGTTTTTCCATTTTTTGGTGCTGAATGTATTTGTTTCTCTGATGCTTAGGAAACACACACTCTGACTGAACTTCCTTTCTTATAAAAGACCTCAGTGTACAAGTTATCCTTTCCTTCCTGTTGCAAAATATTTTGACTTGTGACAATTAGGGTTGCTCAGAGAAAGCAACAAAATACTCGCCAACATTATATCTTTCTTCCCTCACCTCCCTTTTCTACCCTTTAAGAAAGGGAGTTCACCTTTCATTTATTGTTGATGTTGAAAATTTGGAAATCTGGCGATATTTCCAAAGTACGCTGAAAACTCAAGATACTATCAATCCCTTCTTAATCTTTAGAAATGATCTCATACACTAAATACTACTTTGAAGTCTATATATTATATTCATGCTTCATTACCTGTCCTGGTCTTCATCTTGATTTCAGGTGAAGCTAGACCTATGAAAGATATAAATCCTCCCTTGAGAAAAGGCTTTCCTTCTCCTGCTATTTGCACAGCTGTGATCAGTAGAGTCTTTTGAACAGAAGGCCCCTGTCTGGAAGGGAATGGTGCTGACTACAGCAGCCTGCCATAGTTCACTGATTTCCTGGGTCCCCAAACCTTTAATTGGCTGATCTCCCAGGAGTAGCCCACCTTGATGAGTTAGCATTTGTAGATAGTTTGTGACATTCTGAAGTACAGAAATGTATTCACTCCTTAGGGACTGAATTTTCATCATTTCACTGTATTCCAGAGAGGTCAGACATCCTTCTTTAACTAGTCTGACTTTTAAGTACTCACATGGGTGACAGGCAGTTTGGGACCCACTCAAGTGCCTGCTCAAGTCATTTGTGACATTTTAAGAGCTCTGTTGTACCTGATACATGCCTGGCACACAGCTCATATTTTTAGGAGGCCCATGTTATTCTGAAACAAGAGTGGGATATGAGGTAGAACACCTTGGTACCAACCTGTGTTTTAGTTGTTGCAGTTTCTTTCAGCCACAAAGAACTTCTTTTCCTTTTCAGAATGCATTAGTTTTAATTAATCTTCCTCCTTTGGTGATTTGGTAATCTTTTACCTCTGCACCATACTTCTGAGATCTCATGCCACTCGGTCACCCTTGCGTTTAGTTCCAAGTTTAGCTGTTCAGCCCTCCATAAATGAGGACCATAGACACTTTGGAACTTCTGCTATGTAGGTCTGGACTTCAGATATTTTCCTCCAACAGTTTTATTTTACATCTTTCTTGTAAGATAACAGTTGCATCCCAGCAGCCTCATCTATTGCACCTAGCATAGCTTGCCAGATATTCTTATGAGGACATTGTCAAAATATCACACAATGCCTGTCACATTTCCATCTTAACTGATGACCCTAATCCATGCTATAGTGTGTCCCAACTAGATGTATGAGTTACTGAGACCTTGAGAGGTCTTAAGCCTGAGCCCTAAAAGAAGACCTCTAAATAGCATCCTATGCCCAGCCTCCAACACCTTCTCTGTAAAAGCAAGAGGTCACAGATATTCCTAATCAGAGCTGCCAGACCAGCACAGTCCCCTTGTAGACCACAGTGTATTTAAAAGTGCAAGAAAGCTGGTTGCTTAGGTACCTACTTGAATCACATTTAGCTTCTTCCACCGTGATCCTTTCCCTTGAAGGGACAGGCAACTGAGTAACCTCATCAATTCTTCTTCAGTCCCTGAAGTGATTTAAGGTTTTATATCTGAATGTTGATCATGGCTTTGCACTCCCAGTTCTGGCCGTGAGACCTAGTCTAATATTCAGCACTCTGAAGAATATTGCTTAGCTCCACAGCTCAGGTCTTCTGGGCACATTTGTTTTTACTGGGCATTTAACTCTGTGACTGGCTGTTGTGTTTTTGTCTTTGTCAGGAGTGGTAAACTTGTTTATTTATCTAAGACTGAATTCTTGAGCTCCAGCACTGTTCTTGACTTAGTTCTTTGCATGCCAAAATACACCTTACCACTGACTGGCAAGGGTTATTCAGTGATTGTGTCGGAAATGAGAAACAGCCTAGAGGGAAAAGGTCAGAATCTGGGTAATTTAGGGTGACTTCCTCTCCACTCCTCTTCTGCTTCTCCCACCAGTGGGTCCACATGAGAATGGGTGTACATATAGAAACACACTGGCACATGGGACAATATCAGAGTGGGACTACCTGAGGGCAGCTAAATTTTCCAGCCTTCAGTCTGATTCATAGCAGTTTGGGCCAGGGAAAATATGAAGTTGCTTGTAATGAAATATGTGCAACAGTATGCATCTCCTCAGATCTCCTCTGCTGCCCTCATGGCGAGCCCCAGGCAATGCCATCTAGCTGAGAAGAATAAACAAATCATTCAAGACCTTTGTTTGCCTGTGAGTCATGAGGGGGCTACTCACTAGAGTATTAAGAAAGATAAACATATGGCAAAACTCTAAAAACTATTTCTGGAAAACTTTACTGGAGGGAACAGCTAAGCCATTGTTCAGAGTCTACAGAGAATTACAAGGCTGGGGAGAGGAATGGGAGCAGGAAAGAAGAAAAAAAAAACAAAAAAAAAAGCCAAGAGATCAAAAATTCAGAATGGTTGTAATTACCACTGTAGGCACAAGGGTTTTGTGGGAAGAGGGGGGCAACTGGCACAGGGGACTTGCAGCAGGGGTTGGATCTGTACACAGTCATAACAGGAGCGTGTTGTTATTCGTCTTCTCAGGAAGTAAACAGGGAGTATCATGCATTATTTTATTGTTAGAATATTGGTTAGAAATTATGAAGAGTTATTTGATGATTAAAGTTAGCACAAAATCAACAAGTCGTTTTGCTCATATGCTTCAACTGAAAGGACAAAGGGAATATTAAACCTGAAAATCTAAATGTCTCTCTCTTCTTATTGCCCCCTATATTTTTTTGTTGAAAAGCCATATCTCTTTTTACTCACAATTTTATTTTATGCTATTTTAGTAATTTTATTTATTACTGTTAATGAAAGAATCACAGATGTGTGCAGAAGCTTGTGGCATTTCATGGAGTGTTGTTGCTCAGGAGGAGCCATGCAGCAACCTCAGTGTTTCCTGAGGTGCAGATCTCTCTGCTCAGGGCAGCCCCTGAGAGTCTCTGTGATTGCACCTCATATGGGCTGGTACAACCAAGTCTGTGCTTTTCTCTGTTATGATGAAGAATAATGTGTAACTACAGGAATTTAATAAAGCAATTGCAGGGGTCCCCTGGAGAAATATCACTTCTGTCTTTGTTTTAATGATATTGGTAAAGCTGTCTGCCATTAAACTTACCCATGGCACTGTTTGGCATGAAGACCTTAACAAGGTAATGCTTCAGACTTAGTTTCAGATAGCAACTAGTACTGATGCACACTGGACAGTGGCTTTTCAGAGCTCCTGATATAGATAGGCACCTGTGAATTAGATTAGGATTGAAGCCAAAAGATAAGACTGAATAAAATTCTGATTGTTTCCTCTGAACAAATTTGAATGGGTTGGAGTTCAGGAAGATAAATAGTTTAAGGTATTGGTGTAAATGTGTTTTGAGTTTGCATTGAGGATTGGTAAAGAGCAACATAAAAGATAAAGCTGGATATTTGAAGGTGCAGTTCACAGACTAATTTGCGATATTTAATCTCAAGCCTAGCTCCAAATTGTCTGAGCACTATTGCTGAGACACTGACTGACTCCTAATGCACCCCTTGCTCACAGACACTACTACCTCTAACCCTATTTTAGGGAAAAACATAAACACATACAAATATAATTGTAATTTGCTCAGTGCCCTTAGTTGAAAGAAAACCACCCCTTGGGCCTGAGCATCATATGACTTGCTGTTGTCTTCTACTGCAACCTTATAACTTCTGCAGACTGCTTGACATGCCAGGTCCCAGTCAGTCTCCAGAATCTCTGCCCTTTGGAGCTCTCCTTGGCCTGCACAAGTCACCTTTGATGGTGGCTCTGGCACTAAGCTCTTTGCTGACAGCAGCCCTGAGCTGCCCTCTGACAGTGCTGCCTGACAGCTCTGTCCATTGCCTTGCCTGGAATCCTCCACACTAGCCCATACCTGTGGCAATGCAATCTCACCTAATTTTGCTAGCCTTGGCCTGAAAGTTAATGTTGGGCTGAGTCCAGTCACAAGCTGCACTTTCCATTCTGCCAGAGAGATTTGAGAAAAATCAGGTACTGTCTGTTGTCTCCAAACTTCTTATCAGTGCAAGATTTCCTAATGGCCTCTCCTGTCATGCTAGAGGGGTTCCTTCCCTTTTCCACCCACGGCATTGATTTGACTCAACCACAACTGTATTACAGAGCTCCCTAATTTACCAAACCTGGACTGTACACTGTGCATTGTATTCATCCTGTCCCATCCCAAAGTAATCCAGCAGCCAAAATACTGAACCCAGTCTGGCATGGTTTAGGATCTAGCCCAGCTACTTCACTACCTTTAAAATGACTCTCAGCTCTTTGCTTCCTTCTAGTTCTTACCTAACCTAAGATGGTCATGGGCAGCAGGCATTTACTAAAACAAACTACAACTATCATGTGATAACTCTCTACAATTTAAAAACTGCCTTACATCTAATCTTAGGTTCCATACAAGTCATAGCCTAAGATTTAATTGCTTACCAGTAGGTCACCTGTGGTTTATCTCTCAGCTAGTCGGCCATCAGCAAATGAGACACATCATAAACCTTAGCCACACACTGCTACTGCCATAAAATTTACACAGATACTGCCAACAGGCTTCAAAATCCAGACCAGGGTTATTGTTAGACATAACTATATTCTGAATTCTTGCTCTTTATTGGTCCCAATCCTATCTGCAGCTTTGTCTGTTAACAACAAAATAAAGTTGCCATCTGCTGATTTCATTCTCTGTCTCGACTCAACTGTTTGGCTTGATGACATTACAGAATGTAATGTCACTCCAGATCTTCGTGGAGAACAAGAGTTCACAAGTGTCACTTGATTTGAATTATATTTCAATACAAATGCACAAGAAGGCAGTAAACAAACTTGAACAAAAATTTCTGTTCAAAATGGAATTTGAAGTAGGAATGCTTAGGGAAACCTTGCTACTGTAATAATTTGTGTTTGTTCCTAGTCTGAAATGGAGCAATCAGAGCTTGAATATTTCCTTGCTATCTGCAAGAATGGTCTAGAAATATTTTTGATTTCCTAAGAAAAATAACATATCATAATTTTGACATGGCCTATCCATTTGACCAAGTCATATTTTGAATGCTTTCACTAATTTCAACCTGACTTGCCACAAAGTTTAAATATTCAAGTTCTGTGAAAGCTGGTTAGAAGCAAGGAAGAAGAATGAGCTCCTTTCAGAAGAAGAAGGAGGCAGAGATAAACCTTAGGAGATTTTGTCTGGCAGCAGTTGCCTATTAACTCAGAAAAGGAGCCAGACAAGAAACCCTCTTTTATGTGTCTGGATGAACTGTAGCCTGTATGGTCTGAAGTCTGATACAACTATCATAGGTTACAGAAAAAAGTGATTGGAGAGGAGCAGGGAAGAATGGTGGAGGGATAGCAATGATTATTTAAGTAGTTTGATTTTGCTTGTGTTAAAGCTCACAGTGACATTCTGAGGAAAAGGGAGAGGTGTTTCAGTATGTGTAAATCAGGACTTTTGAGTAATTGTGACTACAGAGACTAGGACATTTTGGTGAAAAAAGTTATTGAGATAATAGTAGGAGGGACATAAATGAACAGAACAGCAAAACATCTGGGGATGAGAACTGGTTTTGGTTTATGCAGTCCTAGCAGAGTGGCCCACCTCTTCAGGACTTTAACATGTGTTAAAGCAGGTGTTAATTATTAACATTTTGTATCAGAAAAGAAGTAGCAGTAGAAAGGAACAAGCAGCTCTTCTTCCACTCTCACTCTGTGATTGCCTAAAATCTTTGGAAACACAGAGAAGTGAGCCAGTTATGTAGCTTCTTTTGCAGCTGAGTTTCTGGCAGGAAGCATTTCACAGCACAGGGTTCAGTTATCCTGCCTGTGTGAGTCGTGTCCTCGACAAAAATAGACAGACCCTGCTGTCTGCACTTTGCAAAGAGCAGCTGAGGAAAGCAAAACAATCATCTAAGGTGGTCAGCCAGGGGTGGCTGAGGGTGGCTGGAGGTGGTGGAAGCGCTGAATAAAACTTTTACAGACCTGGCAGAAAAGCCAAGCTGTCAGCGTCCCCTTTACTGATGTTTAAGACGTTTACTTTCAGCTGCTTCCTCTCTGAGCAGGGCTGCAGGCAGGACTTGCCTGCCTCCCCCAGTGACGGTGGATGTTCCTGTGTTTCCATTGGGCTGCCTGTGCCTGTGTCCTTTTCCTGTGGAAACAGAAGATATGGGCAGGAGAAAAGACATATTTGGTAATGTTTCTCTTCAAAGCATCTTTTTCACAAGGCTGCCTCAGCTGCAAAATGTTAAGGGAAAAAAAAAAGAGATCTTGGAACTAACTCCAGACAGACCCTAATGCCTACAAATTTGTCTAAGCAAACCAAGTCCAGAAAGGCAAAACATGAAGAAGGCTCATTATTTGACTGCTAGGGACACTCAAATAACCAGACATGCCAGTGCTTACAATATTCATATTTCAGACGGTTCGTCTTTCATATCCTCCCTCACCCTGCACTCCCACCCTGCTTACTTCTTACATTTCCCTTCATCCCCACTAACTCCACTGCATTTGAAATTGTTTATAGAACATATGAAATATGAAAATATTATTTATAATACCTATGGGGAAAGACTCTGTTCCTCTAGCCATCTGTTTGATGGAGCCATTCACAGCTCCTCTAATTGCCTCAGCTTTCATGATCATTTTTCTTTCTCCCCAGAAAGTTCAAAGTACCTTGGCAGACGTCTTTTTCATTTTATTTTAATAAGAAATGACTGAGGAGGTGCCATGGTGCTTAGAGCTTTGGGTGTCTCTGATTCATGGTTCTGTTGGAGCTGTGGCTCAAGATAGGAGTTGGAATGACTGTATTCTGTTTTGAAGTCTCTTGGAGAGTTACTGCTCCTTGAGATGTTTTAGAGTATCACAGGACTTCTAAATAGTCAGCCACCAACCCTGGCCAGAAGGAGGGGCAATTTACATTCCCTACATCCAGTGCCTATCCAATATATCCCTGGAAATCTGTGCAGGACAAAAATATTCACATGTTTTAAATGAATTAATAAAGTCATTGTTGCTAAAACCCCTCACAGATTCAAGCAAAATCTCTGTTAGTTTAAGCAAGTCAAGAATTGTATTTCAACTACTCACAAACATACAGGTATAAAAGTAAAGGGAATATTGTTGATCTAACCAATATTTTTTTTCTCTGTGATATGTAAACTGAATATAGTAGTGAATGGAAACTGGTATTTGCTTTGAAGTCGAATGCAGAATTATAAAGATTTTTTCCCATTGTTCCATCAAATCTAGTTTTGTTGCTCATGGATTCTTATTAGTATGTGTTGATTATCATCCACAATCTCTTCCAGCCTCTAAGAAGCCTGAATTTGTCCCCAGATTATAAAGTATATTCAGTATGATGAGTGACTCCAATGCAATACAAAAACTTTAAAGGGTGCATACAGGCACTTTGAATTTAATAGTGTTTCTGACACTAAAGTAGTAGTCCTTTTTGTAGCTTTAAATGACGGAAGTGGCTGTTCGAACATCCCATCTGACATCTGTATAATCCCATCCCATAGAATTGGATTATTTGATTAACCAAAGGTAGACTTGTACAGCACAACCAAGTAACTGTCTGCAGCTGCTAAGTTACATAAAATATTTTTTTTTTCTTCTCTGGTGGACTGATGAAGAAACTGTAGTCTAGAAATTATTTTGTAAGAACACTGTTTATAGTATGAGTAGGACAGACAGAAATACGAGAAAAGCTCTGGGGCTGCCAAAAATCTCATTTTTTGGAAGAGCAGCCCTTAGGCTTTGAGAAAGTAATGTAGGAAAAATGCTATTTAAATGAGACAATTTCTGTCTCAGTACAAAATAATTATTCCCTGACATAAAAGTTGTTTTGTGGAGCCTCTCCAGTGCTCCTTGCTAGGGGCAGGCAGTGTGGCATTCAGACTTTGTAAATTCCTTTCTCTAAGACAGATTCCAGAGTTTGGGGAGCAGCTGAAACTCAGGTTGTTCCAAAAAACTGGAAGGTTTTTTTGGGCTTAAAGCCTGCCTGATGCATTTTGCCCCCTAGGACAAACAAAGTATACAGTATTTTTTCCCTTTTATGTCTTGAAGTTGCAAAAGGACTTTTTAATCCATGCAGAGGATGGTCTATAACCATTACACTAAGGGGTGTTAATGGCAGCTGTGCATTACACAGCAGTGGCTGTGACACATTTTATTCCCTATTCACTGTATGGTTTGGCAAAGGATCTGTGGATTTACTACTGTTGAAGTCAGAGACAAAATTCTCCTTTCTTTCTGAGGTGAGAAGTCTGGACCAGCCCCTATTCCTCTTTGCAGCTAAATGTTCCCAAAACAGTGATAGTTTTATAAAAGGGAATTAGTCTAGTGGGAATAAATGTTGATACTTCTCACTTTGTTTCTTCTTGAATCATCATGTTACACATCTGTGCTCTTCTTTACATCTCATACTCTGTCACACTTCATACTGTGTTTTTTCAGACAAGCCGATCCCCTGAAGAAAGGGGGACCAGTCAGCATTTATAGGGGTGAAAACTTCTAGATATCTATTAATGATGTGTACAGAAAGTAAACCAAAGTTTAATTAAAGTAGGATGTGATCTGGTTCACATATGCCCATATACCAACACCAGCACAGGAAGACGTCATGTGGAAAGAAAGGGTGAGGGATCACCAGAACCTGGTCTTTGGTGGCTGTTTAAGGCCAGAGCAGCAAGTTAAGAGAAGTGGTTATTTACTTCTCCATGGCACTTGTGTTACTGCACCTGGGGTGCAGAGTCCAGGTTTGGTCTCCACAGTACAAGACATGAACATGCTGGAGAGTCCAGCAGAGGTTCACCAAACTGGTCAGTGGCCAGGACCACTTAATGCACAAAGAGAGGTTGAAGGAGATGCATTTGCTCAGCCAAAAAGACAAAGGGATCAGAAGTGTCCCACTGATGTCTACAATGTCATGATGTCAAAAGGGTGGTTGGAGAGAAGATGGAGCAAAGCTGGACATGCACAGTGATGGAGTAAGAGTCAGTAGACACAGGTAAAAACAAATACTCAGGTTTACAACACACATGGGGTATTGTGAGCGTTGATTGCCCATGCTCTGTTGAGCACTGCATTAATTTAGTGAACTTCGGGAGACTCATCCACTCAGATATCTCTTAAAAGCCATAAATGGCAAATTTACTTCTGCAAACATGCATCCATTAAATTAGACTATGGAAATTTTTTTCTCAGAAACCTATGAAATTTTAGGCATATTGTGATATTTAGGCATACTGCAGTGTATGAATGGAGAGAGATGTAGTTCAAGGATTTCCCTAAGGAGAAAAGGGAAATCCACCTCTGAATGAAGGGAATAAAAGATATAAGCTGGAAGAACAACGAGTGATTTTTTTCCCCAGGATCTAACAAAGATAAACAACAATCCAGGACAATCTTTCTTAAAATATTAGTGAATGAGAGGTATGGGTTCTCTTTAGGAGCAATCAGTGGATTCCACAGTGGAGATAGGACTGCATCATGAAACTGATTAATGTTTACAAGCATTATTAAAGCATAGCTTTTCAGAGTCCTTGCAACACATACATTAAGTGAGACTGCATCAGAAACTGTGGATCCTGAGAACAATACCAGTATCTAGTGAGTGCTCCATTCATGTTTTCATGCCAGTATGAGGATGAGAAGCATATTGTTTCCTACTGTAAGCCCTACACTCCCTGTAGGGAGGAAATGGAGGCTTGCACTCCAGATGAGAGTCACTGGCCAGGCTCCAAATTCAGCTGAGGGAGGAGCAGGATGGTGGAGAGCTCTGGAGTAAACCTTCCCACTAGTCCAGTTATACATATGGCTTACCCAATTTTATCCTAGTACATGTTGACATGAGTAGAGCTTGCCATCATATGATGCATCCTAATGTGGACTTTCCAAGTCACTGGAAAATAGATTGAATCATTGAATTGTGACTCCTCTGTGTTTAAACAATATCTGTAGTGGTGAATATTTTTAAAAGTAATCCAGTTGGGTCAAACCATCTGTCTGACTGAAGCTGTGGGAGATGATAGCACATTAGTCTGGGGGTATGCTTGAGAAATATGTCAAATATCTGGATACCATATAGCATCATAAGATAATACGGGGACACCAGGCAGCAGCTGAAAACCAAACAGAAGAGATTCTCCCATCTGGTATTTGTTTAGTTGAATGAAGAAGTTTTGAAGGCTTTATACATTTATTATACAGTTTGGCAACTGTGGACAAGTTTGGCAACTGGAACAAGTTGACCTTTACAACTATCAAAGACAACATCTATACCTTCCCTGCTGTCTCCTTGCCTCTGGCCCCTACTCTTTAGACCTGCATTTTTCCTTCCATTTTTCCCCTTCCTTCAGTTTGTTTCCTTTACTACTCTGCACCTGCTTTTAAAATGCAAGCTACAAGTGAAGTTACTTCTTGTTCCTGAGAGAGACTGATGGACTCTGGGTACCAGAGCCATGGTACCTTCTTTGTGCAGGGTGACAGAAATAGCTCCCATGGAATATACTGTGTAATTAATTGTCTCTTTGTGATAGAACACGATGATTTAAAAAGACGAGCTACACACATAAAGAAAGTAAATTGGAGAATAATAATTCTCCTGTTGGCTGTAACTACATGGAAGACAGCTTCCCTGTGAAAGCAGCTGTGCAGGCAGCAGCCTCAGGACGCAGTGCAACTGTGGATCATGATCTTTGAAAATTTCCATTAAGTAAAATTTGTAGACAACACCTAACTTGTTGCAGACCTTGATCTGATGCTTTGATTTCTTACAGGTTCTTTCTAGAACTTTCTATATGTGGAATTGAAGCTAGGTTTATAATCTAACATCAAAATACCATGTAGAAATCTCAGGTATCTCTGTTGTGTTGTCTGCTAGAGTATGTGGTGCTTTAAGAGGAGTGTACATAGTCCATCTTCTGTTAGACATACTGTCATACTTCTGCAAACATGGATTAAAAATTCAAATATACACAGCAGTGGAGAGACATTGTAAGTTCCCTGATTAAAGTGATGAGCAATATATTATTTCTGTCTAATTCCCTAGCATTCACTAGTCACTAGGACAGTGGTAATTTGCTCAGCAGCCAAATCAACTGCTTTCATTATAAAAATATATGACTGAAATTTTATGTATGAAATTTTACACCAAACTTACTGAAGCATCCTTTTGTGTTTGCAGAATTTAAGCATATAAAACTATTTGGAGTCTTTAGCTCTCACTCAGTTTACTGATAGCAAAAGTTTAAGTCGCTGGGAAGGGTGTTCAGATCTTATCAGATGTTACCAAAAAGACAAATAGTGGAGCATGAGTTCATGGTTAATTAACTACTAACCTTAAGAAGGATATTGGGCAATAGGAAACACTATTTAGGAAAGACTATTTAATTTTCTGTTTCTTTGATTATTATCTGCAATAAACGCATGGGGGGAGAACAACATCGTTGTATTTACAGGAGTAGTCTGCAGCCAGCAGGGGCAGCCTGAAGAATTTGAGTTCCCAGTCCCATTATATTACACTGGCTCAACAGTTGCACTTCACAATAAGCATTTTTGAAGCAGCAGAAAATCTATTTATGCATGGAGTTTTTGATTCAGAGACTGGAAACCTATCACAAACTTTTGGTTTAAAAACTGTCAACACAATGATGCTGCCACATACTCCTGAGTATTAATAGAAATTCAATTGTCTTCATAGGTTTAAAATACTGCAAGAAAACATGATCATGGGAATAAAATGTAGATTTTATTCTCTCCTTTTGGACATCATCTAAATTCAATCAGTCTGTTTTCCCATGTTGCTTGTAAAGAAAATAGTATCAACATTTTGTTTAGAGAGGGATTTTTTTCAGACTGAATATTCTCATATTCACAGATTGTAGAAGATATATATCTCTTGCTAGGCTGGTTCATTTGTCTTTCTCTCTCTCTCTCATTATTCCTCATTTTTTATATGAATTTAAAAAGCTTCAGATACTCACAAACATGCTATGAAAGGTACTGCAAATTTAGAAAGTGTGTTGAGATCCTCAAATAAAAGGCATTAGAAAATCACAAACTCTTCTTTCATAGTACAATTCATTAATGTGGTTTCTTTTCCACCTGCCAGATTAAAATGCTATCGTATGCAAGAATTTAAAATCATAAAATTATTTCTACTTTATTATATTATAAAATGTATTTAACATATTGCTACAAAAATCTCAAACATGATGCAGCTTTCTCAGGTACAATCTAAGAAACACAGCTAACTGGGAAAACTGTTTGTTCTGTTGTCTCCAGAAAAGTTTTTTTCATCAAATGGAGGTAAATCTGATGTTATTTTCAGTACAAACTATATCTGACAAAGGGCACACACATCCTGAGGTAAGGGTCATTCTGTGGTGTAGCACATGAGTCTTTAATAAACACCTCTTGAACTTGAGGATAAATGTTTCTTTCATAATAAGGTAATCCTATTAAGCCATCTTGAGCGTAGAAAAACAGTCAAAGTATCCTAATAAGATACCAACAAAATGATTGCGCAATGATACATCCTTCTTATTTATATAAATAGAATAAGGTTCTCACATCCAAAACCTCAGTGTTAATTCAGTCAGAGCATGGAATAGTGGTCTTTGAGTGGCAATTAGAATATTAATAATCCTGACTGTGTTTATTACACGGGAAAACAGACGGAAATAAAGGTGTCAAGACATTTGGTTGCAGTCCTCTCAAAGCTTTTCTGCAATACACTATAATTTTTCAGTGTTTGAATATGGATCTTTGGTCATCTTGAAAAGGTAGCAATAGGCTTTGGAATAAACCTAAGTATAGGGACAGACAGAGATCGGTATGGAGGGAAAATCCTAGAGCAGGTGGCAACATGGCCTTAGAGCATTCCAGCTGTGAGAACTCTTGACTCAAGAAGCGGTGAAGAAATGGCCAGAGCAGCAGTTTCTGCAAGTAAAAATCAAAATCAAATCTCAAACTATTCTAAAGAGGAACTCACCAGAATCTTGGGCTTAATTTGAATGAATTCCTTAAGTGGAGGGACTCATCCATGTTGAATAAACTGTCCCTTTGGAATGGGCAGTTTGTGCAGATGTGATATTTCCCACAACACTTCCCACAAATTCTATAATATGACTAGTGAGGAAGAAGAGAGGAGGATTCATATCTGGCCAGACATGTGACCTCATTTCATTGCATGTAACATGGTCCATGTTACATGGTCCATGGTCCAGCCACTCCCACTCACTGACAAAATCAGTTCATATGCATATTTCAGTAGATCTGTGTTTAATCCTTTTCACAGCTAAATAGCAAAAACTCCTTTATTACAATGGAAGTGTAAAAGAAAAGGAGTCTTGCTACTTGGAGTTCAATATGGAGTTCATATGTTCTTCTTGCTAGCAGGAAACCAGACAGGAAAAGGTCTACAAGGCTTTTCATGACACGGAATATAAGTCCTCAGAAAAGAGGCTTTAATGTGTATTAAATCTTATTGATTAATGTATGGCACAGAAAGGCATTTCCACAATTTGGAAGTGACATCCCTGACTAACCCAACTCACTCCTGCATTCATGTAGTGCTGGTAAACCTAACACATACTTAACAAAAATGAAAATATTTGAAGATACTTAATTGCTGAATTCAACACACACGGTGGTTCCCTCAGCCACCCTCACTTCAGACTAAACTATACAGATCAGTGTTTGTATTCCTTGTCAGAATTACTGAATTTCATTCCAGCCTTTGACTGAGCACCATGTATTGTTACTCACACATGTTATCTCCAGGAAACAGTTGACATCTTTAAATTCCTTCTGCAAGGTGCCAAATTAATTGGTCTGAGAACTCAAATCCACAAATCACCCACAGAAAAGACACAGTCTTCATCTTGGCAGTCAATATTTCCCATATTGCCTTCAGATGTATGCCATTCCTGGAAGGAGCAACTCCATAAAAAACTCTAGCACATGTTTAAATCCCTAGCACATGTCCAAATGCATCTCTTTTGAGAAAAGCACATGCTTAAAATTAACCATGGGGCCTAAGCACTTGAATGAATATCAATATTTTCCTAAACTGGTGACAGAAGGAAGGACAATCTGAGCTCTCTGTGCCCAAGCAGCAGCTGGGATGCTCTCAGTGATGTGGATACCACTTGGCCCTGTACCAGTGCTAACAGGCTGTCTCCTGTAAATCACTAGGCAGCTGTCAATTAGAGATGTG
This sequence comes from Thryothorus ludovicianus, assembly GCA_013397245.1. NCBI lineage: Eukaryota > Metazoa > Chordata > Aves > Passeriformes > Certhiidae > Thryothorus > Thryothorus ludovicianus. The sequence goes on along the minus strand of VZTB01017300.1, from coordinate 231,736 downwards.
TGCTGGTTGTTTAAAATACATTTACTTTCCTCACTGAAATTTTGCTTTTGGACTAGGTTCTTTTTCCCTGGTTTTTTTCTTTATAGTACAGGTTTGGTCAAAAGCAAGTGGAATGAAAGAAAGTTCTTGGCTTTTTGCAGGGGACTCAATAAGGTTATAGAACTTGCAGGGGAAGTTTTAGTTTGCTTTTTGTTTAATGTTGTTTTCCCAAATATTTCTGAGACTCAGGAAAATGAACCTCAATCCTTTAATGAGTCTGGGCTTCCTGAGGTTTCCCCCTTCCTCGCATCTGAAATACCTTTGCCTACCTCTAGCCAAAAGAGGAACTGTTTTGCTTTTTGTGGTTTCACCATCATTTTAGGATTTTATTCATTGACTGATGTTTATAATGTCCCACCAAAGGCCCAAGGAATCTTTTCTTTCTGTCTGTCTTTTCTATTTTTTATTTTAGAAACACAAGATGGCGAACTATCTTAACAGAAAAATGACTTCGTATATTAATCAAACTATTATGATTGACCCTGATTGTTTGTTCATTAAAAAATGAAGCAGAACAATCAGTTTCTGCCAAATAAAACATTCTCAGCTATTTCAATTACTGTTTTAATTGGCTAGGCCTGCCTGTCAGATTATCCTCTAATCTGTACAAGAATGTTGTTTGGAAGAGATGAGGCATGCCTGACTTGGAGACCACAGTCATCATTCCAGCACATTCCGGTCCAAATATTGCTCCATTAGCACCGTGGAGCTGCATGACCAGTAAGTCCTGGGTCTGCTTCCTTCAAGAAATCCCATGTAAGACACAGATACTTTGGCTGCACCATTGGAAATGCCTGAAGATGCTGATTTGAAGGAAAAAAAAAGTGAAAGCGAAAGCTCTAAAGCTCTACAAATGAACACATTTGGAGTGTTCACATATCAGAGCTGCAGTTAGGATGGATTTAAAAACTCTTATAAGAAAAATTGTGGAAAAGCAGTCTTGGGACCTGTGACCCCTCACAGAGAGGCCTTTCCATAATCTTGACTCAGGATTTACCATTTCAGTGAATCTGTAATGCCTGTGGACATTAATATTTGTTAAGAATCATCACATACTCATCCTGCTCCTTTCCCTAAGCTACTACCTTCGACTGCAGAGGATACTGGTCTAGGCAGATCTTTTTTTTTGAGACAATATGCATCCAATTTGGAGTTCTACTGAACCAGCATTGTACTTTGGAGGTGAATATGAGAGTTCTACTTGCTTTCTGTGTTTTGGTTTGCATAATGGAACAGATTTAGGATTAATGAACTTGTTTTTTCCCACAGCTGAACAATAGGACCACAGCTAGCACTCTCCAGCACAAGTCAGACCTGGTGCCAGGCAATAGTTAGTCTGAAGCCTAAAAAACCCTGTCATGTATGTGATTTTGGATTTCAGATCCTCAGCATCAACTAGATAACTCTGCAAACTGTCTTCTGTTGATTTGCAATCCATATTAATTCAGATGAATACATAGGTTGCAACCACCGTAATATCAAGTCATCTGCATGGATAATAGAAAGTGGAGAAATGGCAAAATGCAGCTTATAGAGTACCAAGTGGAATGAACCAAGAGTTTAGGGTGCTTCATTCTCCCCCTGCCTTTAGGGACAACAGAATTCACGAGTCAGTGGGAAGGTCATAATGCACTGGCCACATGAAAAGTAAATATAGTCACTGTTTTTGCAATAAGCAATCAATGCAAAAAATGCAATTAATGCGAGCTCACAGATCAGGGGAATGATGATGCTCAAGCAGAGCTAGTAACAGACAAAGAAACCAAGCAATCAAAAGGCCAAAGCTTCATGTTTAACTTTGACCTGGATAGTTTATATATTTAGTTGCTAATGTAAATTATATTTGCAACCCAGTAAATTATGGAAAGGCAGTGTTTTATTTTCTGCAGTTCATACTGGACAAATCAAATCTGAAATTTCTTTGAGAAGATCTGTTGTTAGACCAAGCCGTCACCTATCTGGTTAAACTTTCATGACAGGGACTGAGTTTCAAGACTTTCATTATTTTATTCAGTATTTATATAATGGAGGAAAACATGAGAACCTCTCTGTGACAAACAGTGTCCTACACACTTGCTTTTCAAGAGTCTTATGGTTAAACTACATAACACTTTTTTATACCTGTACAAAAAACCACAAGTCTAAAGAAGAGGAGCATGGAGGCAGAGCAAGAGCTCAAGGAGAAAAGCAACTCAAAGAGAAATGCAGCTCAAAGAGAAATGCCCCTCATAGAACTTAATGATTTTTCAGTGTTTAAGTATTTCTCAGAATTTTAACTGGTTCAGCAATTTCAGATAGTAAATGAATTCCATTTATCTGTTGCTCTAGATAGAGAGTAGAAGTTAGATAACAGCTAATGCTCTCTAAACAGTGATTATATTTATACCACTCTGTTTATGTTGATTTTTATTTATATTTGGCACCAAATGATGGTGAAAATATGCATGGGACAATCATGATCTCTAAATTTTGTGGTGATTGACTAATGTAATGTGTTGAATACCATATTTTATCTGACTAGGGTTATTCTACACTAAATACTGATAACCATCACAGCTGGATAGAAGAGGCATTAACATAAAATCAGTGCCAGAGCCCATACTGCGCATCTGAGACTTATCAGAACTTTTTTTTTCAGAAGAAAACCTTGCAGAATGCTCAGTTTATACCTCAATTTTTAGGGCAGGGTGGAGGTGGATATTTTATTTAATTTATTAAATATTTTATTTAATAATCTTTTAGTCCAGTTTCTTTCCTGAAACACTAATGCTTTGGAGATCTTGTGTGTATGTTCTCTGGCTGTCAGATATTTTAGTTAATGTACATTTGAACTCATCAGTGAATTTCAATCAAACTTAATCGTCTTGAAAAAAAGAGATGCCATGCATGTAGAAGACAGATGAATGCTTACTATAGGATGACTGTGGTGAGCTAAACAGCAGGCAAAAAATATCACAAAAGGGAGACCTGATGAAAGCTCTGCTTCTGGCAGAAGCATCAGTAAGGTTTGTACCTAGTTTTGTGTCACAAACCTCACTTCTTTGTTAAGGTTTCTTTTATGTATGGGAGTAGGACTGCAGAAGAGTGAATGTTGAAGCTCTACTACTGTGAATTTCATACTCAATTCAGAACAACTTCCATTATGAGAGAAATAGCAATATCTCCCCTTGACTTTGTGTTGATATCCTTAGATAGAAAAAGTATACTCAGAAAGTAAAATGAAACTTAGTTTGCTTTAATTTCAACACAGGTTAGGTCCAAACTGAGTTGTGGATTTTTCCTCGCAGGAAATGAGGACTTAAGAAAAAACCAAAACACCCCAGATGAAGTATGAAAAATGAAATTGCAGTAAGCTGCTGTCCATGCCCTGACTCCCCTTGTTGTTACCCAAGCCACTGAGAGCAGGTTTGATCACACAACACTTTCTCATCTGACCAACCCTGGGGAATCACACAGGCAGATATTCCACAGCAAAGCCTATCAATCAGAGCCTAACATAGCTGCAGTTTCACCTTTTGACCTGTTCAATCTGACAATAAAAAAAATCTATTTCTTTCATGAGTCCTTGCAATTCATATTTTAAAGCTGGTTCAAAAGGTGTTTATTTTCCCTCCTGAACAAAGAAGCATTGTGAAGTCGACAAAACTGTTCCCATATCAAGCACAGATCCTCTTGGCTTGGAGACAACTCCAAAGAAAGATGCTAACCACTGAAACTCCAAAGAGTTTCGTATATTTTTTGTATTTTCACCTGTGCACATATTGCCAGAACTTTGCTGAAAAACAAGAAAGGTGGTGCGCATGACCTGAACTTTCAGCAATTTTTATTTCCAAATAGTTACTATATGAAAGATGGTAATGATGGGGATGATGATGATAGTAATAATAATAATAAAGGAAATGTGTGAGGAAGAAAATGAATTCTGAAAAAGGGTTTGGAAATGCTATAAATGATGACATTATAATAAATGCAGTAATAATGATAACTATATAATGCTATATAATGATGACATTATTACAATTGCTGTTGTAGTAAAATCTTTTTAAAGGTGACATAAAAAGTATGAATAATTTTACTTAAAGGTAAGCTATTAAATTAATCACAAGACTAAAGCTGACACTTTCAAAATATAAGCAGGACAGAGCTATGCAAAATGTTGAATTTCAGTAAATGATACTTGTACTCTTTGTAAAGATGCATGAAATAATTTATGTGTGGCTGACTGTTTACTTGTGGTTAGACTCTGAGGAGAGATATCAAAAGAAGAATCAAAGATTGTTTGAATTACAAGGAAAAAGTTCATTTTGGCAACAACAGAAAGTATGAGAGGAAAGGGTTTTGGAAGTAAGATAAAAAAGACTGGCTTTTGTTAGACTACACTTGAGTTGACCTTAAGTCATTCAGAATGCAAAGTTGAGGGGGAAAAAATAAAAAAAAAAGCTAAGCAGAAAGAATCTGGAGAAGGAAGAAAGGAGACATTTTTTGAAACAGGTTTGTTGACTCAGAGTTAATAGGTAAATGTGTACCAGCGGTGACATACAAGTTATGAGCAGCAGGGAAGAAGAAATGAGCTACAAAAGTCTTGGAGATGAACATTCACAGCTGACCATTGCATGTGATGGGCAGACATTCCACTGAGGCACAGAAATACTGCACAACTGCAGCAAACCATTTCATTTAGGAACTACTTGGATTTCAGACCTAGACTATCAAGTAGTGTGATGCAGCAAGTTCATGAAGTAAGAGCAAAGGTAGAATACTTTCAAATATCTATTTTGAGGAGATGCAGATTCAATCACTACAAATCTTCAAAGAAAAGGGTAATTTAATGTACATCTTGTTGAGAATATTGAGAATGCAGGGTAAGTAGGTATTCATTTTAGAGGAATATTTAATTGTTTTATCCACCTACCTTTAAAACATATTTTTAGATCATCAATTGAAAGATGCTGAAAGTACTGAAAAAACTTCATTAGCTGTATGTGTAATAATTTTAATAGAACAATAATTTTTTTTTGGAAAGAAAAAACATTATTAGCTTTAAACATGGCTTAAAATTCTATTTGATTGAAGTATTTCTCAAAATTGATCATTTTGGGCTATATTCAAACCACCCGAATTGTCCTTGAGCTTTCCATGTCTAAGAGAACTAAGCATGTTTTCAAGAACCATTCAAGGAGCTTACATGTTAAGCAAAGTAGCAGTTAAAATTAGCTAATAAGAAAAACCTGATACAGATACATATATAATTATTACAATATTATATCATATTGCCTCAATCACACTCTTCCAAATACTGCTTTAATTAGCAAATGGTCCTGTTTGACTTAACTGAGACCATTCTGGTCACATTTTTAAAGCAGTAGATGAGAAAAGTATTTGGGGAATGACTGGTTTATTAGTTCATTGTTTATAGTCCATACTACATGTGTTTTGGGGGGAATAAATGAATGTTTTTTAAACTTTTTTTAAACTAGAATTGAATATTTTAACACTATTTATAAAACCACACATTTTAGCATGCAGAGAAGTCAGAAACATTCCATAGGCATCTGCTGGGACATGGACTACTACTCTGCCAACTTTCTGTGGGCAGTATTTTTTTACTGCAATGAAGAGAATTCCTTTGAAAGGCAGGCAAATATATGTGTAGTTTACATACTTTTGTAGTTCACATATTTTGTGGCTAAAAATATCCAAAGTCCATACCCCACCTTCAGACTGAGACTTGGAAGCAGATCCAGCTGCGGAGTGTAGGTCTTGTGTGAGCCTGACTTTCTTGTGTGTGAAAATAACTTATAAAAAAATTTAAAAAAAATGAAAACATCCCACAGAAACTTTACACCTTGGAATCTGTCATGGAATGAATATTTCTTTCATAATTTTATTTCAGAAGATGATTGGTCCAAGTGTCTCTGTATAAGGATAAACTTGCATTCTTGGAAAGCAGCAGAAAAAATAAAATACAAAGACTTCCTAAAATCTGATGTCTGGACTGACCAAGCTGAGGGAAAATGTATCACTTGGCTTTAAAGACTCCAATATCACAGCAACAGACTGTCCTAGATTTCTGGCAGGTTCATTCACTTGTTTTTAGTCTCACAATGACTTTCTCAACATAAAAAAACAAAACTACTTTTACTACTGAATTAAAGTAGGATGTTGATTATACTCCTGCAGTACTTCTACAAAAGCATATAAGCTGCACATGAAGGGCAAGACCTCCATTCTATTTCTGCATTTGGACAAGATGTGGAGAATGAGAGCTACCCTTTCAAATTAAGAAGTTAAAGGTGGTCTTTTTAATCTGACTGTGCTGTATTATTCCATGCCAATTTGACATCTAGAGATGCAAAAGCATAGGTGCAAAAATATTTAAGGTGAGAACATTTATTCTGTGCAGTTTTCTTTAAAAAGAGTTTATTTATATCTAAAGTGATAATCCAAAGAAAACTCAAGAATAAACGATTTATCTATTGTGGCAGGTTCACCTTGGCTAGATGCCAAGGTGTGCGCCAGGACACTCCCTCACATCTCCTTCTCATCTGGACAAGGGAGAGAAAATAAAATGGAAAACGTAGTTTGAGATAAGGCAGTTTACTAAAGCAAAAGTGAAAGGTTGTGCATGCATGAGCAAAGGAAAAAACCAAAGGTTTTACGCTCTAGTTCCCATCAACAAGTGGTACCTGGCCACTTCCTGGGAAGCAGAGCTCCAGCACCTGTAGCAGCTGCTCCAGAAGGCTAATGTTGTAAAGAACAAATGTCCACCCTTCCTTCTTCTTTTCATATTTTTATTTTACTGTAGTGGTAAAAATGATCTCTATCTCAGCTAGACCCATTACACCTGGATATTTGTGCAATGATGTGAACATAGGGGCTTTTTGTGTGTTTTTTCTGTTTATGGCAACTACTTATCTTTCTTCCTGTGTCACGTTCCCTCTTTTTAACCCAGGCCAAAATATAATTCAGTTGGTAAATAGGGATGTGGTCATTTGCCCAGAGGGTGGAGGAGGTGTCCTGCTGCCAGAGCAGGCAGCAGCAGTGGCTGTCGATGGGTTGCTGCATGTCCAGACGTCTTGGAGCAGTGCCCGGAGCACTGGTGCAAGCTGACTCTCCAGAGACAGCGGGCTCACTGCACGTACTCACAGGAGTTAATCTTGGTACCTAGTCTGATATACCCCAAAACATTCCTGATCACGTATGTTAGCCATCTGTGCAGTGCAGGCATACATATATTCCAGTCCAGGGTTTCCCAAATGGAAACATGGGAGCTCTTAATGTACACTCACTGGCATGATGTGAGTCCATGTTTGCACTTCTCAGCACACAGACAGTGCACCAAATCAGGCTTCATACACAGGGATTCAAGTGCTCATCCAAACATAGTGCAAAACTTTTAATTATTTCAATATTGCAATAACTTCCTATCTTCCTCACAAAAACTTACTGTCAGCAAGGAAATTTATTGGTTATGAGAAGAGGGTAAAAAAAGATGTCAACATTTTTAAACCAGAAATGTCATTTAAGCTGTTCTTTAATTTTTGTATTATTCACTCTCAAGTACTTGTTTGACCTGAGGTTCAGTTTCCAGGGTACAACTCACATCTGTTGTTTTCATCATGGGAAATAACTTTCCTTTCCTTTGACAGAAAAGTAACATCAGGAAACTGCTGCGTAACTGGCCACAGTTGCCACCAACAAATTCCAAATAAGCTGTAAAAAAAGGAAATAATTTGTTTCTTTTTCTCTTTGAGATATCTTGTACCTCATTGTGGATCCTTTGCCATCATTCATCTCTAGTTGGGGAAAATAAATACACATTTCACTATGGACTTTCCTCACCGACTTGTTAAGGAGTAGTTTAGATTTCGCAAGTTAACATCAAAGATTTACTGATCATTTTCAAAAAGGAAAATGTACTGCCTCTAATCTTGCCAATTCCCTTGCTTTCACTAATTCAGAAAGGTGTTATTGTTCCTTCTGCTCTACATTAGTTAGATTAAGTGATATTTCTTCATGGAAATCTGGGCGGTGTCAAGTCACAGAGCCTTTCACACAAGTTTACAAGGGAATAGTCTTTGGGAACATCTGCTTGCTTCAGCAGCACCTCCAGTGTGAGGATGTCTCTTTCTGCTTCCCAGCTAGATTTTCCCTCATCTCTGTTCATGGAAATATCTATAGAAATAGAAAATAAAGAGAAGAAAGCACAAGTATGTACTTGTGATCACAGATTTGATTCTGGTTGGCATTTGCTAGCAAAAGGATTCTTTTCTTTGACAGTTCTGTGTTGGACCATGGAAAACTTGAAGTGAGACACTTTAGATTCTGAGAGCCCTTGACTCTGAATTTCAATACTGACTTCATTCTGGGCATCAGATTATTGATATGTATATTGTCTGTTGTCTTTCCTAAGGCTTGTTTTATCCTAAATATACTCAAAAAGAGAAATCAGTTATGTTGACAGGAATGCCTTTGGGAAGAGATAGACTTGGAGATAGCACATCTACTAGGGGTTGTCAAAGATTGGCTAGCCAAATCTGCCTGGAGTATCACTTGGTGCCTTTCAAAAAATGTAAAGGAGTCCAATGAACATCAAAAAAAATTAAGTAGATCCAAAACAGAGCTACGGTTGATACACAGGGTTTGCACCAAGGAAGCAAGGAAGGGACTTCGACAGACGGTAATGAGCAGACTTACCTTCTGAAAGAATATTTGTACCCTACACACCTTGGAAATGGAGGCAGTTGAAATACAGCCAAGGGAGTGCTTAGATATTTCAGAGCTCAGATAGGCATCTGTGGCTCAGTATCAGCCTGATCTTGTATTGCCAAATTGTGTGCCTTTGGACTGAGGCGGGTGCATGTCTGTCCATAACAAACCCATAGCAGAATGCAAAGCCAGCAGAGACATATCCAGTCCCATAAATACAGAGAGGTCTTCCAGTGTTCGTTCATCTTGGTCCCTTCTGTTTCTGCTTCAGCTCTCCTTCTCCAGCATTTCTCATTTATACTGAAGCCATTTATTTTGCTGATTCTAAGACCTATTGCCAATAGCATTGTTGTAAACTAGAGAAGTCTCCAAGCAACTTCTAAGGGTAAAGGTGTGCATATGTGTGTTTGGCTTGCTGGAGGCCTGAGCACACCACTCCTCCAAGAATCTTGATGACCAGCAGAGCAGCACTTGCACTTATGCAGTGAAATGCTGTTCAGTGAAGGATTACAAGTCCCAAGCAGTGCTCTTTGTGCATACATATAAACTTTTCTGCCAGAGTAAGCATCAATTCAGCAACACTGTGGCCACCTTGATACCATGAAAGCAAAGTTCAACCTATGAGATTTTAATTTCATCATTCACAGAATCCCCTATTCCAGAAGAGAAAAGGTGTTCCAAAACCTTGGCAAACCTTTCAAACTCTGCCTTTGTTCTTCATTTCTTGGAATAATCAGAATCAGTGTGGTTAATACATAAAACAAACAAGCTCTGTATGTAAATCTGTTCAGTCACACAAAAGACACTAAATAAAAAAATATCTAACAAAGGATCTTCACAATTTATAGCCAGCCAGGCTTAAAGTTATGACAATGAAGTTTCTTGTTTTCTCTAGAATGGTTCTGCAGATTATTACGCAATGAGAATTGCACCCTATTGAGGAATGCTTGCCTGGAAATCTCACACAATAAAATGTCATATTTCTTGCCTGATCTATAACAAAAATGAACACTTCAGCAGAGGGTCAAGGGAATGACATGCCTTTACTACAGAAATTTTCTCCTATGGCTACTCTTTATTCTCCCAGTGGGATTCTTCCCAGGATAATGGTGGAAAGCTGTTTGCACATGAACTGCTTCCCTTTTAGATCTAGCAGGCTGACAGGAATCATTCCTGCTCTAAAGACCCTGAAGTCAAGTGAGCTGAACTCTTTTGGAGTGGGTCTCCAGTGCTTACAGCTTTTCTATTGAAAAATGGCTCTCTATAGGGTTAAAGAATGGAATTTTCATAAAATCTGTTCATCTTAGATAAGGCAGACCTGAACTAGAAAGCAATTCACAAATATGGGAAAGAAAATGTAGGCACGAGGTGCACTGTTTTTAAGGGGTTGTGAATAAGCTGCTTAAAGATACTGGTATAATAGCAGACAGAAATGGGTGCATGCACTATGCAGATCAGAAATGGATGTACCCCTTCCAAAAGGCAGCATATGGACAGCCTAGCATCAATCATATACATTTAATGTAGCAGCTGTAGTGCAAGTTTTGTCCAGATAAATTTGAAATGCAAGTTTGGGAAAACAATAATTTAGTGTAATTAATTCGTTGACAAAAAATCAGGGAGCTCCTGGTCTGTCACAGAGGTATGCTGAAGAGAGGAGTGATTTACTGAGTCCCCTCAGTGGCTTCATTCATCCAGAGGAACATGGGAGGAAAGACTGAGAATTGCAGAGTATGACGCTCCATAGCTGTGTTTCTCTTGTAGAAGGGTTTTGCTACTGAGCTCTGGTGGAGGAGGGTGGAAGGAGGAAAGCTTCCTGAACCTCTTGCTGTGCACCACACCCTTATCAGAGGGATCTTTGTGAAAGGCAGAAAATGACACCCCATCAGTAAATGTGTAGGCACCGCAGATCAAGACAACCTCTGCTTCAGGAGCCACCTATAACACCTGCAGGACCAAGCAGCCATTCAACATAGCAGCACCAAGAGGGGCTGCTGCTCTGCCAGTTCCTACTCACCTTGCTCTTTCCTGTACAGATAGCTCTCAAAGGCCTCAAAACCATGTCTCACTTCACCACACAGCCACAGCAGTTCTTCTTTCATCCATCTTGCCTACATCACTTCACCCAGCAAGAACACTGCACCCACCTTACATCAGTGTTAACAGCCATAATCCCTGTGTTGATGGGTCCCTGATTTCACAGCATGAGTAAGAACTCTCAGAACTGAGGCATCCTTGCTGCAGTCTCCAGCAGCACAGGAGCTGAGCAGTTGGCTCGTTACAGATGATCAGCAATGGATTTCAAATTGGAAAAATAGAGAAAAAGTTCCCATGATCTCAAATTCAATAAAACATTAATAGTTTTCTTCGATGACAAAATCTATACGTCCACACAGAGAATTGAATATCATATTATTTCTAATCTTTTATATCTCATTATATCCTTATTATCTAATGAATGTCTGATTATTGTACATGTGAAGAGGAATGAATCTGCTCTCATCTTTAAAATATGCCTCACAATACAGTGGAAGACACAGAAATTGCCCGTGTACTCTATTACCTACCCTGAGCTCTAATCCCCACTAAACTCAGCTCTGAGAACAGCTGCACAGTGACTCTGGCCCTGAGGGAAGAGGGAGTGCTCTGGGAAGGGAGGGTTTCGGGCAGGGGGCTGCGCTGAACCCAATGAGCAGCGTTTGGCACAATGGACAATTGTCTTCCAGGTGTATTCATTTGTCTCCACCAAACAACATTCCCCAGAGCACAAAAGCCTTCAGTGTGGGGACAGCTAAGCATAACAAATGACATACCAGACTTTTCTGAGGTCTTTGATGATTGTAAGAGGTCTCTGTTCCACCGTTATTGACTTTGCTGTCTTTGTGTTATTCCTTTAGAATGGACTTAGTGTGTTGCATCATTTCAAGTTCTGGTGCAGAGTTTGCACTGGAAGGTAGGGAAACTGGAGAAGGAAGAGGTACTGTGAAATAATTCTTAGACTGGCACCTTCTAAAGTAGTCTGTTATTTTGTTGTCTTGCTGGCTACAGGTTTTGTTGTCTCCACTCTTTTTTTTACAAGGCACTTATTTTTACAGAGTGAACGATCTTCGTGTAACTCCAAATAACCATTTATTTTGGTAAAATTTATAACACCAGATTCTACTTTTAGCCAGGAAATGCAAACAAAGCTTGGAGACAGCTTGTTCCCTGACCTCAAATTCATTCCATGTTGCTATAGCATCACCCCCTGAGAAAATGGGACCAGCTCTTTTCCTCTCCTTAGACCTGCTCAATGGGCTTTTGTCAGCTGTTGAATTATAGCATTAAAATTCAAATACTAGGGATTTAATGGAGGATTATTATGACACACTGGTGCATTCTTTGTGTTGCTCTTGGCAACAAACCCAAGGAATGAGTGAAAGAAATAAAAACGAAGAGCTGTCTTGTTAAAATCATGCTGGTGCTACGACATATTTAGGAGCTAGAAAAATGGTTCCCTAACCTTGACTATTATTGTTGTACCAAATTGACTGAAAACTCTTTTCAACCAGTAAGCACTGCTTGCAGCTGAACTCTATTCCAAAGCTGCTATCATTTTTTGAAAACAGGTTTCCTTCTACCTTGTGCACAAAATAAATGGGATCAACAGTTAGGAGAAAGTCATTGCATCTGCTTACTACTTTCCCTTGCTCACCAGGAAATAGCAATACTTTGTGATATTCTGGCATCTTAAGAGTGCCAGAGAGATTACTTTAAAGGAGAAAGTATAATCTGTCTCTCTCAGAATATATGCATAGTATTTTGTGTATGCATACTGCATAAGCCTGTCTCTCACAAAAATGCTTAAATTGTTCAGGTTTTCCGCTAGTGTCTTTAGATTGGAGGAATGGTTCTGCAAAAAAAAATCAGCTGTTTCATAGAATAGAGTAGGATTTTGTGTTGGGCTTACATAGGAATTGCAGTCTGCACCATATAACCAGACTGTGCAGTGGAACATCCAAGGATTCATGGAGGGAGAATATTCCACTGCTCAACATTTTTCTCTGGAGAAATTTGACTCAAATTTATCTCCAATGTAACTGGAGATAAATTCTCCATAGGTGTATTCCCACTCTTTTATTTGGTTCTATTTGCATTAAATATCTATAACCTCCAAATTTATCTGGGAAGATGAATATTATATTGATTTGAACGATCTAATACAACAGTAGCTTGAAATCTTGGAGAGCAATTTGATGTGTCATGCAAAGACTATGAGCACAATATATTTAACATGGGGAAATTAAGATCATGAGCTGAAACAGAAATTTGTAGACTGTTCTTGTTGGGTTGACTAAGGAGGTCTGTTATCCTGAACTTCTTTTCCTGGGCAATGAGAACAGACCAGGGCAAGCTTATTACACATGACCCTGCACACCTCTGATTATGTTTGGCTGAGAAGACTCTGCTAAAAATGAGCATCTGACTGGTGAGCACAGTTGAGACAGAAGCAAATCGGACAGGGGTTATGGACAAAATGAAATAATAGTCAACTAATGACAATAGCAACAGCAACAATAAAATAATCTGATCTCGGGCATGTTCACCATGGCACTTTAATACAAAAAAACGCCTCTGAGTGAGGAAAGGCTGCCCCAGAATTTTGTTTTTATTCATAGAAAATAAAAAAACTCAAACCTGAAAATGTTCTATTAATTTTTCTCTGTAGACTACAGTCTACCACAAAAGAAAAAAAAATCTCATACTGATAGCTGGATTTTGAGACCTGCCTAGCCAAAACCACAGAAAAAAACCAGGAGAAAAGTGTTTCTTATACCCTAGAGAAATCAGTGGCTGTGGTGATGTATTCCTAGGGTTTTGTGTGAGCTCACCTTGCATAGAAAATTTGTTCTGTTTCAGGAGGGCTCAATACACAGAGTTTATCTGGTCCTAGGCTCAGGATTAGAGCAATTGACATCTTGAGGTGATTAACTAACATACTCTGTCCTCTTGAGGGTTTCAAATAGGAAAATGATTAAGCTCCAATTGCTTCAAGAACCATTACAAGTTTAAATTCACTTGAGGCATGCCCACTCTGCCTACAATCAGAGAGCAGCTGTCGAGTGAAATCAGTGGCAGGAATTGTGCCAAAAAATAAATCGACTGCTGGGAACTTCAGGAGAAAAGCTACCTTACCTACCAGAAGGCCAAAGAGAGAAGAGGGGACTCCAAGGAGACTAAGGGAATGGTAAAAGCATCTGAGATGGAAGTGTAAGAAGTGCAAGGCAAAGTTTTGAATATGCTTTTCCAATGTATGGGATATCTTTGATTTTCACTGTGAAGACATGCCTTCCAGTACTGATCTTTATTGATATCTTCCAATGTCTAACTGAAAATATGTCAAACATGTTAGTCTAAAATGTATGATAATATGTCCCAAATAACACCTTGCCTAATCTCCCTGGAAGAACAGTGTGTAATGAAAATTATGGCTGTGTAGAATGAAAGTAATGACTAGCATTACTTGTGGAAGAAAACATACGACCACCAGTGCAGCATCCCTAAGAGTGGCCTTGTTTTTCAATTGATCTGTTTGCTCTGGTGGAGATGTCACCTCTGGTAGAGAAATAATCTGAATGTTTCTAATTTCCATTATGCCCATTTTAGCCCCAGGTGTTTGTTTTTTTTTGTTTCTGTGGAGTGAAATTGCTCCTCTACTCTCTGCTGCTGGCTTTGCACAGTGCAATCCGGTCATGTACAGCAAAGAGAATGAAAAAAACCCAAACAAACCACAAAACCTAGCAGCTATCCCATTATCTCATAAATATCTTCCTGTTTGTGTTTCCAGACTCTCAGAAATTATCTTCTCAGAGTATTGTGTGGCTAGAACACCTGAGAAATTCTCTTGACACCTTTCCACTAAAAGGCTTTAAGATATGACAGCAGCTTTTCTTATAAATGTTGGTGGCAACACAAACATCAAGGACATAGAGTAGCTGGCTGGCTCTAGATTACCATTGTCTTTCTACACTAGAAAATAATAAGTCCTGATATATCCATTGATAGAATTTTGTTCCTTTTATTTCAACATGATTGCTTACTGATATTTGTAGTATCTGTATTTTAAATATATATTTAGTTTATAGAGAGGGTGAGCATTTTAGAGCCTCTCTGTCATCAAGATTACTAAACTAAGACTCTATGCAAGGTTTTTAAAGTATTGCTTACTCTTGTAAAAGTACAGTTGGTTCTTAGACCTATCTCAGGTTACAAATTATCATAGAATGAGGTGAGAATTCTAAATTGTAGGAAATATGTTTTTCTCTGTAATAATTTTTCAGTCTTTTATTTCTGGGGTATTCCAAATTTTCAGCAATTCAAACAAATAGGCTTTAGGGCACGAGTTATATTACAATTTCCAAAGCAAATTATATTCCTATAATAAAACTTAACATTTCCTATCAACAGGAAACAAATCACAATACTGTGAGAAAAACAATAAGTCCCACATACCTGGCTGACCTCAGAGAAAATCACCTACTGAGAGGGAAAAATATTATTTTCTTTTAGTAGGAGTAATTTTTTTTCTTAATTACTTTTTTTTTTGATGATGGGCCATGGCCACACTGAGTCCTACCTGTGGAACAAAGAAATAATTCTATAAATAAGAAAGCCTTTACTGATTAGAACTTTGCTATTTTTTTATTTTTTATGTTGAAGAAATGCAGATAGAAGTAACACATGAGTCTGTCTTTTCTGGACTGACTTCAAAAAAACTTGGCAGAGAAGCCAAATGACAAATCAAATGGAATTATTCTTTAGACAAGTATTAGACAAAAAAAAACCCAAAAAAAGTCCTCAAGGTTTCCTGACCATTAACATAAGGCTTTTCAATAGCTTTTGAATATTTTCTGTTCTGTCACTCTCAATGAACACACCAGTAGCCAGCTTCTTGCCTCTTGCTGTCCAGAAGCTCATTCTACTCTAAAAGCTACTTCTTCCCACTGCCTTGATAAATTCTGAAGTATTTCCTCTTCATGGTTAGGTGTTTGGTGTTATTCTTCTGCAATACTAGTTGTGAGAAACACATCTGCTTTCCACAAATGAATGAGTGTTTACACAGAGTTCTTTACTGGTTGTATTCTGCGTACTCCACAGGGGTTTCAGGAATTTATTATGAGGACAACAGCAGTTGACGATGCCAAAGGAAATATATTATTTCAATGTTTGTCATTGAACACCTGATATTTAGCATTTCTAAATATATTAAAGTGTGTTTTTATCCCTCTTTGTTGATCTGCTGCTTTTAGATTGCACTTAATTTTGGAGGTTTTCTGTGACATCATATAAACTCATAAGCATCAAATTCTGTCTCAGACCATAGAATCTATATTGAGAATGCAGAAAAGAGGTGAGAGAAGAAGTAATCATGGAATGACGGTGTGACTTATTGAACTTTGGGAACAAAGTAGTATTTCGGGAACAGGATGCACCTCCTGTTTTTCTGCCTAGCAGTTTCAAAGTTGTCTCCAATTTCTTACTCCAATTTAATGACCCATTTTACTTTCCTGTAATATAGTATGAAATATTTGTCTACATAGCTCCTAAAATCAGCTCCAAAATTCTTTTGCAATTTTTTCTCAGGCAAAAAATTATGATAAAAAGAAGAAAATTACCTTTCCAGTAAACAGTTTAACGTTCAAAAATTATTAAAATTATTGAAGAAGAAACATAAATAATGTTTAAAGTGCCAAAAGTTTTATGAAATAATGAAATAAAAAGTGGATATAAAAACTAGTTTTCTTGAAAAAAGCTCATTGTTGGTCTGTTTTCATTCCAAACTGTGTGACCCATAGAAAATGCCCATAATGCCCAAATACCCATAATGTCCATCAGTGCAGCTTAGAAACTTGTCAATTCCTTTGGTCTTTCTCATCTTTCTCAAAGACAATAACACAATCTTTGTAGATCTTAATTTGTAAAGGTTTTTGTTTTTCTGTAAAAAAAATCCCAAAAATCGAGTTGTAAATTTCTCTTTAACGTGTTCAAATAATCATTCATTTTTTGTTTCATCACTGCTTCTTCCTCTAAAGTTGAATCTTTTTCTTTAAAATGTTTAAATACATTTGTCAAAAGTAACCTTCTCATCCTCAGGCTTTATGACCATTTTGTGATGCTCTTGAGTTTTTTTCAATGGCTCTAATAAGTTGCAAGTTTTCATATTTTTTCCTTTCAATAATGATGTTTCCTTTTTATTTATTTTCAATTTTCCAGCTCTTGCTCCAAGGTTGTCTCCAAATTTGGTAGCAAAGTCAATAGGATGCTTCCTGGCAAACAGATTGCTTGCATTTTTGTTCTGTGATTGTGTTCACTAAGTCCCTGCTAATATCCCGAGACCTTGTGGGGGCAATAAAAGCCTGTTTTCTATTGCAGTAATGTTTTTGTGCAATCCATTTCCTTCTGCTGAATTAAGAATGACTTTATCTGAAAAAGGTTCTCTATTATTTTTATAACTGGAGGCTGATGTAATGGTAGCAATTTAGAAATAGTTCTGGGCAATGTTTTTCCTTCGTGTGAACATATGGTCTAATCTACGAACAACGTGCAATGGTGATTTATCAAAAGGGCTTCTTTTTTACAGTATTTTATGTTGTACTAGGCATCCATTTAGACTGGAATAAAATTAATTCTTTAGCTCATATCTGAGTGTTCTTTCAGAAGGACTGTCAACTCTGTTGTACTGCATGTGCAACAGCTCCATATCACAATTGCTGACAGTCACAATATTTCCATATTTCAAGGTAATTTGCTGTACCGAGTTTTATTCCCTTGCAGGGAATAAATTCTACAGGGTGTAGAACTTATTCCATTTCTCACTCATCCTTGCCTTACAAACTATAACAATATTTTCTATTTTCATGGGTTTGGTATTTCTTTTCCTGTACTCTTTGTTGGCTTTTTAGTTTTACCTACAATATGTCAAATGATTTTTCACAAACATGTTCTTGATTGTTATTACTGAAAGCTTCTTTACACTGCTCCTTAGGCTACAAGATCATACTATTAAAAAGAAGACTTCTCCTTTAATCTTTTCTTGCTTTTATGTTTAAGGCATTTTTATGTTTTCTTATGTCTTCACAATTTATTGGATGATTTCATGTCACCTTGTCATTTCTACCAAACAATATAACGACTTACAGTTATTGGAGGGTATTTCATTGCACTTTCACATACTGTGGACATCAAAAATTAGTTCTCTGTCATATTAATGGGACTTTCTTGAACTAATCTGTTCCTCAATCTCAGCTAAAGGATTTATTTAACAGAAGTATCTGGGCCAATTATCAAGACATTCAAAAGGGAAAATGGTGGTCAAAATATTTTCCTTATTTGTATCCAGATCAAACTATTTTCTGGAAGGGATGGCATGGGTATAGCCCATTTTAAAAAGTAGTTCCCAGAGAAAACAACAGCAGGGAAATTGGATTTTTGCTGGAATCATACTAAAGCTTTACTGGAATCAGATTCAGAACTCAAAGTAACTCCAGATTTTAAATTCTGTTCTTGCCCAGCTGGTTTTCAGCCAGACTTCATTATTTTTGGTGAGCTCATTTAAATTTTTACTTTTTTCCTCAATCTGCAGAGAGCTGGAACATTATTCATAGATTTCAGCTCTTGTTTTTTCTTTAAATTTTTGAAAATATTTGTGCAGTTAGCAAGCCTCGTAATCTAAGGGACAACAGAAGCATTCCTCCTCTACCTGAAATACAACAGCATTAAGATAAGGGCTACTCCTGGGAAATCAGAATAAAATTTATTACAGCTATTTCCAATGAATCTTTGATAGCAAAGTGCTGGAAACAGTTGTTGCAGTGAGCTTTTCAAATTTTATAAAAAATTTTAAAGTGAGTTTTTTATCCTAATTGAAGATTCCATTCTGCAAACATTACCTTGTTTTACTTATATTGAGAGAAATTTCTTAACCAGTTTGCTCGCAAATACCAAGTGGAGCAGATACACTCTGCAGAATGGGGAATCCCTAGAGCTAGACATGAGAGTAGCTGACAGAGTTTTCACTTTTTTTCCTTATTTGCTTGAGTTTAAGTTGTTCATCTCAGTGATGTCTAGTGTCTTTGAGTTCCTTAAGTTAATCAGGATCTCTGAGAACATTTCCATGTGTTTCACATCTGCTGCCTTTCCATTTCATCTGCACACTGTATTTCTTGTATAATAAAAAAGGCTAAATACATTAATACAATAAGAGTCCACGTGCTTTCTCTATAACTTCACTTATTTTTGGGAGCAACCATCACATTGATCAGTATTCTTGCTCTTTTCACTGTTTCATTCAAAAGATGCTGGCTCTGACAATTGTCACCAGTTGTGGATTCCTTTCCATGTTTTTGTCTTTCCCAGAACCTCTGAGGTGCTTTGTGTGAGAAGGTATTGACACACCTCAAAATTTACAGCAGGAACAATTTGCAATTTGCAGGTCTGTTATACATGCTCTTGACTCTCTCTTCAGCTGTTGATACAGATGGAGATTTCTGTGGCTGACCTCAGAGGAATTCTTCTGATCAGCAGGAAGGCTGGAATGTTTGCCTGGTGACTCATCTTTGTATTCTCTTTTCCTGCCCTTGCCTCTTATATTTGAATGATATCAGATAGCATCTATTAAAAACAAGGCCAAAAAAAGGGCTCTCAAAACTTCCTGCTCTTCATAGCAAGTGCTTTCACTCTCAGGGAGTTGGACCATGGCAACTCTATATAGGCTTTACATCTTTCACTTCTGTGCTGGGTCCATCTCCTAAAAGTCCTTGCCGTTCTACTATGCAAAATCAAAGATAGCTTTGGCATAAGGTGGCTGAACCAAAAATGTTGTAAGTCTAAACACAGTAAAATCAGTTCTGGAAAAAATAGATGACTGTTTTACCAGGAGAAAAAAAGCAGTAATTCATATTTAGATCTTGATGTTGGGTTCTGAGAATTCCAAATGTCAAAACACTAATGCCAAAGAAAATAGAAACAGCCTTATTGATGGTTCCAACAAGTGGCAGCATAAAGTTACGTACTTGTGAGTTAATGAGTGATTAACAAGTCACTCTTTTTAATTACTTTTCCAAAAGTACTTCAAAGACTTCAGATGGAATTTCAGCTGAGTTTGAGTAAGTATTGGCAAGAGGTAGTCTGCAAAATTGGTTGGGCAATGGACAGGCCCTTTGGTGAGATTTCTAGTTCTTCTGGTCACTTGGAAATCTCAGAACTATGTTCTAGCTTGCCCTTTTTCTGGCATTTTAAATGCAGCTTAAATCCAGGAAATTGAACAGCTAATAAAAACCAAAAGGGAGGCAATTCAGGATGCTGATGAAATTAGATTCTTGATCCTTCTAAAAAAGATTTTTGCTACCCTTAAAAAACATAGATCATTTCAAAATTATCCTAGATATCAAAGAAAATGCTGTTGCCATTTCCGGGGCTGAGGAAATAGAGTGTGCCTGATCAAGGCCATGAAGCAGATGGAATAGGCTCAGATCACTTTTGTCAAAAACATAGGTTTAAAAACAATTAAAATTCTTCCTTTTTAAGTCTGAAAGTCACAAAAAAGCACCAAAATCACCACCAAACTTGAATTTGGTCATGGATAGCTTAATAACTACAACTAACAACATTTAATAGCAAATTAACAGGACTCTGGTTCTGACTTGCTTTTTGCAATCAGCAGCTTGAACCCATGCACATAGTTACAGATAAAGGTAGACTGCATAGAGCACTGACTATGTTCTCACTTTAGGAGCATGGATTAGGCTATTTGGAAAACAAAAATATTAAATAGAGTGTGCCTGATAAATATTGATTCTCAGGGAGGTTTGAAACCTACAATGTTAAACATAATACACAGTTTCTTAGTGACACTTGATCTGTGAAGTCAACTCCAATAATATTATAATACATTGAAACAGGAAAAAAAAGAAATTAGATGTCTCCTGGGGCCAAAAGATTACAACAGCTTTTGACTATTTTTCTTCATTTTGCCTCCCCATGCTGTTTGACACCTGGAACTCAAGATCTGTTTCTTATGTTATGAATGCCTGTTTCGCAAATTCAGAAAATATGAGATGTAAAAATGCACATCAGTTAAATAGTTGCAGTAAGAAAGAACTGATTAATAAAATATTTTGCAGAGGCATGGAAGGATATAAGACAAGACTATTACAGAAATTCATTTACATAATATAATCCTTTACATGTTTTTGGGTTAAGACAATGGTTATAAATTTATTCAACCCATATAAAAGTGAAGCATCCACAACCTGATTTTGGATAACCCTCCAGCATCACATAATCTTCCCCTGCAATGCTCAGTAGTCATGTTTACAAAGCTCATTTTGTTTTTAATAATTCTTATGGACGAGAACTAAAACTGAACACAAAATTAGCCATACCAGCTCAGCTGAAATATTGTATGTACAATTCTAAACTCTACTTCACAAAATCATTCTGAAAAAAAACCTAAACATAATGAGGCTGTCTGAGAAAGGGGGGAAAAGTGTTTTCCATGCAATTGCATAGATTAGCAAAAACAGAGGATTAATGAGCTGTGTCTTTGGTCTTGTGTTTCTTTGTCCAGGTTCATGGCTCTTTGGAGAAGAGTAGCACAAATCACCCTTTAGCCTACACCTTGACTACACCTGATCTCTGAAACAGTGCAATGTGGGTAAGGATAGGTTGAAAATTTGGCTTGTATTTCCCACTGTCATAGACCTGTTACCATGAAATTCATGGTGTGTGCCCACAAGACATTGCAACCTTCACTTGGGGATGAGCTGTGGAGCAACACCCCACTGATTTGCCCTGCAACCATGCTCTGCTCAGGGCCACAGGTCAGGTGTAGTCTGTCTCAATTTAGTTATTGTCTAATATACTCAGCTAAGCGGTCTGAATCAAACAAATCTTCTCTTACGTGCTGCTTTACACAAGATTGCCATGTTAATGCTTTTACTGCTGAGTAGATGCCAATGATGTAAATGATAAAATAAAAAATAATTTGTAAGAAGAATGCATTATAAACAGAAATTGAGTTCATCCTTAAATGAAGCCTCTCCACGTATTTTAGAATTTTTACAGCTGAGTGGCACTGTAGCAAAAATCTCTAGGTAGATGACAATTACAAGTGGAAAATCTTGCTGCAAAGTAATCGTTGACTGCTAACCAAATAACTGGAGTGGAAAATATGCTGAAGAAACATGGAAAAGAAAGGAATTTGTCTTATGAAGAAAAGTAGCTTCATACTTCTTTCAAATTTTCCACCATTAGGTATTGAGTGCCAGAACTAATGTTTCAGATTAAATATAAATTAATGGGATGTAAATTAAATGTATCCAGTGGATGGACTGCAAAAGGTTTCCAGTGCAGTGATTGACTCAACAATATATTTGATATAAACTGAACCCTTGTGAAGACAGGAAAATCAAGCTCCTTTCACTGTTTTGAATGACCTTGGTCTAAATTAATGATAACAATAGCTAGAATTCTATTTTTATTATTATCTAATGAATTTAAGTTTTAAAGCAGAAAAAAACATAGTGTCTATGCCAAGCTTTAGCCTACTGTGAATTAAAGTGTCTGGGTTCTTAATTAGCTGCAAAAAAGGTAGTTTTAATGGAAATAACAACTGACCCTTGGCAGTCACAGTGTTAAGAGTGGTTGCTGCAGTATTAAGTTACATCTCTGTTCCCTGGACACAGTTTTACAAGTTATATAACAACCATTGTAGGATTACCCAATCCATTTACCTAACACTAAGTACATGCTGAATTTGTGGTTCCTGTAATAGTTCTCCACTGCCATGTTCAGAGAAGATGTCAGTGACACCATCAAATCCATATCCTGCTGCCTGCCCAGAACAATAATGTTCTGCTTACTAGTACCACCCACCCTAAGGGACATTATATTGTTTTTCCTTCTCTGCTTTCTTAGTTGGCAATCAATTCCTGCCCAAAATTATCTACTCCCGGAAAAAGTCTGCACATATAATAGACACATAAACTACAGGTACAGTACATACTGTAATTCATTTCTTGGCATTAGTGTGAGACAACCACCCAGCTGCAGGAAGAAAGAATAAGACATACTAAAATGTGTGATACAAGTGATTTTTTGTTGGTTTGATTTTTTTGCTTGGATTTCCTGGAAATCATCTGTACAAAAACAGCACATCTTGAATGTTTTTGTATTTTACATAGTCTTTAACAGGCATAACTTGATAATTTTCAGGACAACATTTCCAAACCTGTCTACCTGTAGTTAAGCAAGCAAAAAGATGTTTTAAATTATGTCAGCACTGTGATTTTTCAGAGAGCCAGTCATCTGATAGATTCCTGTTAACAGCTGCTTGGTAGCACCTTTCCAAGATACAGGGCAACTGTATTTCACTGTCTTCATAATAGGAGGATTATGTAATTACTGATTACTAGTAGTAACCTCCAAAGTCCTTGATCTGGCCCAGCATCCTTTTTATCAGCATGATGGGTAAGAAAGTATCTAGGAACAGTTTTCTTCTGAAGAAAAGTAATGGTTTCTGTTCAGGGAAATCTGCCTCATTCCTTTGAACTCTTCTTGTTCATCCTGTAAAACCTGGGGGCAAAAAGCCATCTGCTACCAGACTGCCCACTGTGAAGTCAGATCATCAACACTGAAAAACAAGGATTCAAGGAAGAACAGGCTCTCTGCCATTCCGTGAACCTGTATTAATCTAAAAACAACTGCATTCAGTGGAAATGTGCCTGCAGAAGAAATCCAGCCCACACAATTTCACATCTTGCCTGCAAAGTCATCTCACTGGCAAGTCAGACTGGATAAGGGATTTGGCTGCTTCATGGTACTCACTATGTCATATAACAGATGGAGATTTCCCAGAAATGTGGCATGGTTTCAGATGCAAAACATCTGCGTGAAAGGCGATGGGTATGGTAAGAAATTAAAAGATCTCCTAAGTGGTGTGCCCTGACAGATTTGGTTGCTAATGAGGCAAAAGACAGAAAAAGGGCACAGTATGCTGAGAGCATACCCTTACCTCTCCTGATGTGAAAAGTTCACCGAACTCAGGCATTCAACTTGCAGATGGATCCCAGAGGAAGGAAAAATTTGTTGTGGAGACAGGCAAAAAGGATAGAAAAATGTTCAAAAGCTTCTTTCCCAAAAACATTTTGCTTGAAAATGCACTTCCTTCCCTCTCTTCTTAATTTTCTTCTGTCTTAATTTTACCCCTTATTTTGCTACTCCACTCTACTTATATTTGATCACCTTTACTGTTTAATTCCTTCATTTTACCTCTTCTGGTTATGCAAATAACAAGACCCAGAAGGAGCACCTGCATATATATTTCAGTGTTTGACCTGTGAGGAAATTCAATAATTTAACCTTTTCTCTGGTGTTTCTTGTAGGAAAAGGCTTCTTGTTTCTGCATACTCAATACAACAAAATGTCTGTACAGCACTGTGTTGGTAGCTGTCCAGTTCTACATTAATCAAAAGGTGGCAATTGAAATATGGATAGGAAAAAGTTGACTTTAGGAAGGTGAAGCTGATTGTAATGGAATGATGTGGTAATTGGGAAACCTGAGTCGAACAAGTATCCTCTGCACTTTATTTTAATCTCAACGTTAACATTAGACTTTCTAAAGAATGACTCCACATTTTGTCAATTTTTTGAAAAACAAACTGTCATAAAGCCAAGCTACAAGATCTTCATAGATGCAGTTTTTTCAATCATTGACATGGGATGCAAATACTGTAGTCAACTGTGACCTGTGGATTTACATCAGTAAACATATTTAAGGGACAGCCTGTATTTGGAGCAAGAGCAAGAGGTTGTCTCTGCATCCATGGTCTGCTGGGTGCACAAAAAATTCAGGATTCTGCTTGCCTCACTAACAAGATGGAACCAGAAGAACACACTCTGTTCTACTTCAAATCTAATAGTGGTATAGTGGTATAATTGCATAATGTATGTCTAAAAAAGTGTAGTGGTATTATAACTGTCCAATGACAGAGTTAGACAGTTATAACCATCTGAAAACACAGCATTTCCTGTGTCTAGTAATTTTCTGCAGTGACTAGGCAAATTACTAAACAATTTCTTGCTAACACTGTTGCCTGCTCACAAGTTGCCCAAGACAGGCTTCCATTTCATCAGCAAGCCCACTACTGAAATTACAAGACACTTTCATAGGTTACAGAATATATTTTCTTGAAATACATTGCTTTCAGCATTTGCTACTCATAAACATCCCCCTGGTGAGCTGAATTGCGTGACATTACTTCCATTGTTCCTCTGAGTAACTTACTTTTAGAAACAAGATGGAACTGGAATTAGCCAGAGAGCTCGAGCATCTTTGCAAGCTGAAACACTAGCCTTTGCATGGAAGTATACCTTAGTTTACAAGTCTTTCACTCTCTATCAGAAAGTTATAAAAGTATACCTTTACAGGAGTGGTAATAGTTTCAATTAGGCAAATGTTTATACCACTTGAACTACTCCAATACAAAGCAAAGGCACTAAGCTATTCAGTCAGTCACTTAAGAAAATTTGGTGAGTGGAAACATGGAGACTAATCACAAATTAGTCTCTGCATTGTAAAGACTGTGGCCACGTGCCTTGTTGTATCACAGTGGGGCCTGGACCCCAGCTGAGACCTTCAGGAGCTACCAAAACACGTCAGACACAGAGAATAGAGAGAAATCTAGCTTGGTACTAGCAAGTGATGGCACTCAAGCAGTAAGTGATGTGTGCCTGAGGACTGCTGATGTAAGTTGGGTGCTACAAAAATCACTGCACCTGCCCCCAGAGAGGCACCTTTGCTGTGCCACTGTTTGGAGGAATTCTTTGCAATACAGAGCTCAGTAGGTTAATGAGAACACGGGCTAATGGGAAAAGCAGTTGAGTTGGAAGGGAGAAGGGTTTTGGACTTAAACTGTCTGCCACCACTGCCATTATAGTCAGTGACAGGTGTCAGTGATGACAGCCCTCGGATAAGTACAGCAAGATGCTCAGATTCTTTGTTCTCATTCAGACAAACTCCTCTTGGCTGCAAAGGAAGTTTGAGTGGAAACTGGAAAAGGTGCCTGGTATTCTGCCTAAAGCTATTGGAGCTGGAAATAGCCTATCAGAGTGTTAAGGGAACACTACAACATGTCTGTGAAGGTTATATCAAAACTACACAGAAGCAAAGGAGCTAAAGGAAGATCCTTATCCTTCATGAAAGATTAATCATTACCAAATATTTCAGAGCTTGCTTGTACTGTTGATTTCATGTCTGCTGTCTCTGACTGTACTGCAAAGGGATTAGTAAACTCCTGTGAGACAGTACCAATCTCCATGTCTATATGCTCCTTCTCAGCAGCATTACTTCATAGCTTAGATATCTATTGTCGACCAGAAGTGCTGGCCAGCCCATGAGACAAACACAGTAGTCAGTCAATATCTGATTGCAGACATCTGCCGTGCTCAGGGGCAGCATTCAACTCCAGTGTTTGTATTAAAAAGCTTTTGTGGCGAGACAGCAAGACTGACTCGCTCGGAGCTTGCTTTTGGTAACAGTCCCCCAAGGCAATGACGCATGGCTCGAGAGGAAGCAGGTTCTCTGATTTACAAACCATGCTCCCCCTCTTCTCTGCCAAATAACTACAGTGTCTAATTACACCTTAAAGAGGGGGTGAGTTGTGAGCAAAAACAAACTTACTTATGAATAAGTGTTGATTGTAGCTTACACAGCCTCTGTATTTTTCTTTTTTCTGTCCTACTTGCACTTTTAGCCACTGTCCCAGGCCGAGGAGTGTGTGCATCACCCCAGAACTGGTCCTAAAAGGCAGTGGCATTCAGGGAGGCAGTGGAGCCCTCAGTCCTTCTCTGAACAAGCAGAGTATCACGGTGACAGGATCCTCAAGCATTGATCCTCCTTGAAAACACCATGAGCCTGCCCCACAGAGGGTTTGGTCTTTTGAGAATTGGTATTTCCTTAACACCACCTTCTTTCACAAACAGCAGCAATATTGAACGAGGTTTCCTCAAGACTCTGCCAAATGGCCCATGAAGTGGTCCAATTTTCTAATATAAGTCTAATTCATGGAAATTTGAATATTTTCACCACATTCATTGGCTTATTTTGCTTTTGAAGTGTAAAGAAACCTTACATCTGGCCCCTATCTTTCTCTTCTTGTGCAATTAAAGCTGAAAAGCTGTGGTGCAGCACTTTTCCCTCAGTGTTTCTCTAAGGATTTGATATGGTGATATCAGAGAATGCCCTTCCTGGCATACAGGAAAACTGGAAGAGATAATCAATTTTCAAAAGATGAGTTTACTTTGAAAACCAAAAATAAAGAGGGAGGGCAAAGAATGGGGTTCTGCAACATGATCTAAAAGCTCAGGAAAGTATGGCTTAAGGACAGTCACCATTTAAGCTTCCATCATCAGTAGCACTTTGTGCTCTCAGTCTTAGAAGCATTAAAGTGGGTCTGAATTACCAAAAATGGCAAAACCATAAGAAAAGTTATCTGACATAATTAAAGTTTTTGACCAAAAATCGGTTGTACCAAGCTTTCTTTCTGCGTATCAAATGCTGGTGGTCTTGCCTGTACTATTTGGATTTTCATTAATACTAATTTTGCTTGTTTGGCACTCATTGTTCAGGGTGTGGGATCTGTTCTCTTCATTTTGGTCTCTGACTGGACTGCTAAAAATCTCTAAACAAATTATTTGTGCTTAATACTCCTTTCCCTTTATAGACGTAAGTGAAGAGCTGACTTTTTTTAAAAAGTGACATTAGAAACAAAGATTCTCTGTGAGAATATGGTCAAGGGAGGGAATTACAGAGAAATTGGGTGCTGGAATGTGAACAAATATTCTCCAAGTCTGTGTTTGCAGCAATCAGGCATCTCTCACTACAAGAAGGGCAGTCATTCCAGCATGTAGTAAAAGGCTCTCAGGTTTAATCTTTCAGTGTTTCTGTGCCAAACAGGTTCACATAGTTTGGACAACTTTTGAATAAGCATCAGTCTTCTGAATACTTATCTAAAACAAACTTCAGAAAACTTTCAACTGCCTCTATTGGAACTAATTAATCCTTTGAGCTAAAGCCAGTGCAGCTGGGTTTATTCAATTTTCCAAGGAAGAGAATTATTACATAAAAAGAAAAAAACCAACAAATTGTAAAGAGAAAAAATAGGATGCCTTTTTTAAGAAATAAGTCCCCGATTTTGAAGTTATAGTCATAACAAATACTACATCTGTGGAGTTAAGTATTAGCCTAGCAGGTAACTGTCCATAAGTGAACCTGAACTTTCTGAAATCAGAAGTGAAGGCCCCAGCTCTCAGTGCACCTTTTCTAAAGTTACACAACACTGGTAAAAATAATGGTTTTCTGCTTTCTCTTCAAGTCTTTTTTCAGAAAAAATCCTGTCTTTCTCAATGCCTGAGGAGTCGAAAGGAGGTGGTCATATCAGCTTTTTGAGAGTGCCAGTGCTCCATTTACTTTTTTTCTGCTGGTTTAATTGATGGTGAAGGATTTTTCCCCAGAGACTCTATGTTCATTTCTACATTCATCAAAGCTCACTTATTTTTCTTCTTTGTCAGAGAAACCTACCTCACAATAAAAATGTTAAAAAAGTAATTTACTCAGTGCATGAATGAAATACAGAGATGTGACAAAGTTGTTTATGTGGACTGGAGTGCTTTCTCCGAAGAATAAATATGTTTTCTTGACAGCTTCCCTATGTTTGCTTTGCTTGTAAAGCCATGGAATGGGGGAGGTAAGGTGTCAAAACCAGAGCTGTTCACAAAGTACCTTGTATAATTATATAGCAAATACTGCTTTTCATTCTGCAGTAAAAAGATAACAAATCTTCTCTCTATTTCTGACAAAACTGAGTTGTTGTAGTGGTTGATTTTCTTTGAATTATATCTCAGTTTAGTTTTGCATCCCAAATGCTTTCAGGTCAGGCAAAGAATGGACTTTAGCCCAAACATATCTGGCATTTTTTCACCAGCTTGTTTTTCTTCATTGGTAGTATTTCCATGAAACATACTGATTTAATCATGTGTTCAGCTGTTCCCCACTGTCCCATTTTCTTTTAAACTGGTGATTATTAAATGCACATTTGTTTGTGACATATGCAGTTATCCAAATCCCTTTGCTCAGGTATGCTTACTTAAATGCATACTTATGTCATTGCTTCCCTTCTTTAAAAAGTAAAATAAAATAAGATGCTACTGGAAATATGGATAATTTAGAAAAGAAAGCTTCAGCTTTGTGAAATCTTCCCCTCTGTTGTATGGCCTGTCTTTATCTGCAGTCATGAGGTACATTGTCTACCACATTTCATTTTCCTCAGGAAAAATCCTCATACTGTTTTTAATTCTCTTTGCTTCATGCACAATTGATTTTTTTTTTTCCTTGTTCTGGGCAAGTGAAGGTCCACCTTGATGAAAAGATTTCCTCAAAGTCCCTGCTACTGTTGGTCAAGGCCAGAGCAGAGTTCAGAGCTGAGTCTCAGATTTGGGCACACAGACCCCGTCGGGTGAGAGAGAGAGGGTGTCAGCTGTCAGACTACACCTATAAACGTGACATCCTTGCACAGACATATATCTCCCTTTCTCCTGTAGGTGTCCTAGGTATTTCCCAGTGACCTCAGGGTGAAGAACTGCAGGCAGGTGGTTGTGAGTTGCTCAAATTCACTCAGCTTGGGGCTCAACTCCTGCAACATCCCTGCCCTTCCCTCCCAGGCTCTGCTGCCTCCCACAGGCCAATTCCAATTTCTCTTTCACAGATTTTTTTAAAATATATTATTAAAATCAGAGGTAAGGGTTTTGCTTTAAAAACATACAAGAATATCCTTTGAGACTCCTCTGGGAACAGAATTTTCCAATGTTCCCTTGGGACTAGAAGTGCTTGGTTGTCACTTTTTAGTAGTAAAGCTGTGGGGTTTTGTTTGCTTGCTTTATTGGGGGGGGGTGGTTAGGGAGGTTTGTTTGTTTGATCACATACTAACTGTTGCATTCAAAGCCATATTTGACTTTCAAAACAGAAAGTTCGTGGATGGTGATCTGGAGTACAAGGACATCTCTAAACCAGAATTATTAATATATCTCCATCTATCATGCCTTGTTTGTATATGGGTTTTATCACAAGATAACTGAATACTTCTGGTAGCAAGATAGTTTGATATACTCTGAAAAAAAACTCTAAACTTGCAGACATTTATCTCATTCCAGCTCCAAACTCTTCACTCATCTTTTCTTTTATATGCTTGTTTCCAGTGTTGCAGCGAGTATCTGTCTTAATATACTACAAAAAAGTGAAGGTAGGTCAGAAAAGTCAAATACAACTCTGGTTTTAGCAAAGACCTTTGATCACAGGCATAGGCAAAGTAGAAAGAGATTAATGGAAGTTACCCTTTCTTGGATTCACCCTTTTGAAGCCACACGACTTATGCAATATCTCATATAACCTGCATCTTTGCCATGAACTAATACGACATTCACATGACAGCAAAGCTCAAATTTAGCCCTTCAAAAGCTGCTTGCTGAGGTCTGAGATGACGTGGGGGGAGTAAAACCTCTCTAATTCTTAAATCCTCCTGCTGCTTCGGAACAGTCAGCACCTCATTAGCCTTAGCTCTTTGTTTGATAGGAAATGTCAGCTCGCCACAGGAAATCTCCTACACCCAGTGGCAGGAGCATCTGTCTCCATCTAGTGTTCATCCCTCTGCATTTGTAACTCAGCTGACCCATGGTGAAAACTGCAAACTGGAAAGGGAAACTTGCTCACTAAAGTGTCATCCTCTTACACATGAGAAGTCAAAATTACATTGCTGTCACAGTCAGTGGTAGAAGATCACATACAAACCTGCTTATGAGCTGCTGGGGCATTCAGGACTCACCTTTGCCTTGCCCTAAAAGACTATGAAGTGGCAAAAAATGGTTGAAAAATCTTTCTTTATACAGTATCCATCTACCCATGACCAAAGTTACATTCAGGCTCTTTCTATTGATTATTTTTGAGGGAATTTCTTAGTATGAGAGGTGACATATTTAATTAAGGAAAAATATAATGGAAACATTTATAGAAATACTTTCCACTGTCATTCCCAAAGTACTGTGTAAGAGTTACTCAATTCGCCTCACAATGTGACTGTGAAGAAGACAGATGTCACACCCTTTGTGGGTTGTGAAATCAAGATAATTTCCCCCCAGAACTTTCTGCATAGTTTAAGGGCATTTGAAGTGAAACCAGGGATAGACTTCTACCAAGGCAATCCTTGGCCCCAGAGACCCAGCTTTTTGATTAATTGCCCAATCACTTATAAGAAGAGGAGAAACCTATGTACAAAGTTCAGGATGACCATTTTGTGCTGGTAGAAGTAGAACCTGAAGAGAGTAGTGGGTGACAGAGGCCCTTATGGGATGAGAGTGAGTGCCTTCAAAATATTTTTGGAGGGTCTTTCCCAGGATGGAATCACTACTGAAGAGGTAACATTGAGCTGTCAGCCGCAGAGGCAGAATCCTGAGAAACCCAGGATTATTACAAACACAAATTCTTAGTTTTAAACTGGGAGTTAGAAGATAGGTTCTTCAAGCTCAATATGTAGTGGATTGTATTAAGAATATTTGTGGCAGCCATGGTCTTTATCAGTCACTCTTTGTAAGGTCTTTGTTAGTCCTAGAATCACTAGCTGAAGGCAATTAGACCTTAGGTCCATTTCTTAACATTTCAATATATCAGTAAGTGGAACCAATTCCAAAATCTCAGGGAATAATCTAAATGTCAGTGGGATGAACCCAAATGATTCTGATGAGAGGCAAGCAAGGAAATGATGGAGTTCAATCATGCACTTAGTACTGGTACCAGCTTCCAATGCCTTAGTATTGTCTTGAGGAAAAACAGATTTACAGCAACTATTAACATGTTCACACATCCCAGTTTTCCTGTCTCACATCTGACAGTCTTCCCAAAACCCAATGACAGTCAGAGAATGCTGAGGGCTGTAAAAGTGTGAGGGACCTACTGCCTTTCATGGTAGGGACCAGAGAAGAAGGCAACACAAACAACTTAAGTGAAGAAGGAATTTAAGATGAACAGATTGTCTGGTCTGTGGGAATCTATTAGACCTTCAGGAAGTTCTTGAACTATCAAGATACAGGGAGGTGGCACACAGGATGCTTCCGGAAGAGGTGTGGGAGTAGAATAAATCCCAACTACAGCAACAATGTGAGACTCCAGGAAACCTTACAATTTCACATTCCTTGTTTTTTTTGAGAACTAGCTCTCTTTTGTTCATTCTCTCTTCTTTACTGCTTGATCACTTCTCCCTTATTCTGAAGACTCATCTGAATTATAGTCTCTACCACTGAGTTCTTGCTGACCTCCTGTTAATCAGAATAAGACCACCCATGAAAATACTGCCAACATTGGCTGATTTTGGAGAAGTCAGTGAGTGAAAATAGGTTAAAGCTGTCTGTAAGAAGAGAGTCATCAGCATGGCAATTCAGCATTTGATGTAAATTTTGTTTTTATATTCAACTCCCTCCACCTACCTTGCTGTTTCTCAGGCTTAAAAAATTAGTAGTTTTTGTTTAGATTTTGAAACAGATTTTGCTGGATCACTTTCATTTTAAACATCCCTAGTTAGCATTATAAATGTCAGGGGGTATAGTTTCCCCTAGGTATTAGAGCTAAAGAAGAATAATGTGAACATGAGTTTTACAATGTACAAGGGCTGAGCTTAAATTTTATAATAGAACCAGATGAGTTTTCATACTTCTGTATTTCACAAGGACAATTTCACATGGCATCAATCACAAACAGGCATACTGCAAATGAAGCTGTTTTGGTTAAGCATCCAAAAGCTTGGATGCATTTAGAAGCCTCGCTGGTTTGGAAATAGGCAAACATTTTCATCAGATTTGTATTCCCTGAGCATGTTCCAGGGATCTTCTGTTTCAGTCAGCTCAGAAATGGTGCAGAAACTGTCACTGGGATGTTTCTATAATCATGTAACTTGTTGGCAACAGACAGATCCAACATATAATATATTTTTTTTACCATCTAATATTAATATTAGTAAAACTAATCATTATTAGTATTAACTGCTACAACTAGTGTTAGTTATGTGTTTATGCATGTCTTCCACGTTTCAAAATGCTTGAGCTCTGGAACACGTTTGGGCTTTTTTCTGAACTACATTGCACTTTTGGAAACAGCAACAATAATTCTGTCAACTAGATAAATACGTATTTGTGCATATATGTACAATTTAGAGTGAATGTAGTGCTCAGGAACATGAAGTCCTTCATGTTATTCCCAGGATAGTAAAAGCACTTGTAGTGTCACTGCTGTCTCATACCATGGATATATATCTCCAGCCTTTTCTTGTGGAAACATCCTTAACTCTGACAAGACAGTCCCGTTTCTGTGACAATTCAACTCTCAGCTTCTTTGCTGAAGTGGCCAAGAAAGCTTGCCTGATGTGTTTTTTGATGTGAACAATGATAATGGTAAAAATGTTAGCAATGGTAGAAGTTAGTTTTGAGCAGTTTGGGTACTGGAAATCTCACTATGCATCTTCCCTCGGTGCAATTGACATTCAGTGTACCAATTTGATGTGCCAATTTATGCAGACAATCTTCTGTTTTGAATAAAATGAAGTTCCAATTGCTTGAGTAGCAGAGGAACTATATAACTGCCATGGGTTAATTAGGATTTTAGGACTTTAGTAGGCAAATACCAAATTACAAACCTCTCCACAAATCCCAGATTTTTCTTAATCAATATTGATGCCACAAATCACTAATCTGTTTAGTACTTTAGAATGTCATATATGGCTTTTACTACTTTGATGGTAACTCCTCTGCCCTGTAATGTAGGCATGAGGCCCTGAATAAGCTTATGTGTGATATAAGAAGGCAGATTGACTCAAGAGCAGCTCTTGAAATAATGACTGGAAAAAACAATGATCTGTGGAATTCTGCCCAGATCTATGAGAACTGCTAGGATTTCTTTTCCCAGACTAATGAGCCTTGGGCAGAAACAGTTTGCAATGTTGAAACCAAGAGCATTTTTGAGGGAGGACATTTTAGAGGAATGTCTTGAAACTGCATTTTGTAACTGCAGAGAATAAAGTGGAGACCATGTGAGGGTTGAGACTGTTGGAATCAGGATGCATCTCACCTAACTTCAGATGTCCTCAAGGAACATATTTAGTCTCAACTGGTCATTTTTGTTTCCTCTGTCAGCAGTAGAGAGAGACAATTCTATGTTTAGTTCATATGAAAGACTTCTTGGTGACACCTATTTTAGGATATGGAGCATTGTCCTTGTAAGTGTCAATCACTTTCCACTCAATAACACCTAGAAAATTGGATTAGATGGGATTATTATCTTGTAAGCATCTTGGCTAAAATTAGGAGAGATAGAGTCTTCTACCAGGGGAGGATACTAACCCTTGCATGTTGTGGCCCTGGCAGCTGTGGTCCAACAGCACAGACTTCCATCTTGCTGGTGTTTGACCCTTGCCCCTGTGATTGGATGAGGAGGTGATGAACAGGCAGGCTGTATCCATCAAAATGATGCTGTGGTCTCTTCCAGTCTCAGGAATGTTGTCTGCCACCTTCTCATGAGAGACTACAGGTCTTTAGACCCCTGTACAATATTCCCATGGAACAAACCTCACAAAATATTCATGTCTATCAGTGCTGGGACCCCCATCATTGACACTGTAGTTAACTGTGTACAAATCCCTTTTTTTTCTAGTTTCATTGTCATTGTGCATATATTTCCCAAAGACCCATGTCTTCTTCCATACCTTAGGTGCAGACCCTCCTACCAATTACAATTATTTGTGCTAACTGCTTAGACCACACAAAGGTTTTACCAAAGCGTCTGAATAGCACAGAAAAAGATGTTGGGTCCTATGGTCTATGCAGGCATGGTTCTGGCCAAAACAGCCACATTTTTTTGATCATAGGAGGGGAACAGCAAGGAATACATCAAGAATAGTGTTTCCTATCTTCACGAGACATATGTTTTGAAAGACTTTAGCTGGACAGGTCATTCACCCTGTCACACCCTTTGGCTCTAACCCAAGCTACTGTCTTTTTGAAGACTGCTATAGTTTCCGACGGAGATCAGACTACTTTAGCCAGCTATGGAAGGTGAAGAATAAACATAGGTCTTTGTTCAAAGACTTTCTTCTCTTAAATACAAAATAATTGTCTACACCAGTAAAAAAGAGGGATTCATCTCAGTAGTTTTGTAGTCAGTACAGAGAAATAGCTGCTCCCTGGAATCTTCTCCCAGACTGGCACCTGGTACAAGAAAGTTGACTCAACTTTGAAGGTGTCAGTTTGTGCCAGTGTGATGAACTCAAGTGGGATGAAATAACTTATATGAGATTATGTGATTAGCAAAAGTGGGAATCAGACTTCCCAAGCTCTGACCAACTAGTGATATCACAAAGCTATCCTTTTTGATGAACTATTACTTAACTTTAGAAGAGTGGCTGTTATCATCTATTTCTAATTAGCTGTTTATTTTAGCAGTGGAGGCACTAAGCAGATTGTCTGAATTATTGTTTCCAATCTGTCATGCATAACTGATTTTTCAGTCCATTGGAATAAAATATAAACAAAAACAATATTTTCAGTAAAACCAAAATGACAAAATATTAATGTCAAACATTTGACAAACAAAAAGTGTAAATGAGGTTCATGTTAAGTCAAATTCAGTATTTCAAATGTTTTGAAAAGAAAAAGGATACTCTATATTTAAGCATTTGAGACTTGTTTAACTTCCTAACAACTTTTTTTAAAGAATTTTTTCAGGAAGTCTTTTGTTTTCTTGGCAAGTATAAATTGGCAAAAAAATGGTAGTTGTGCAAAACAGCTGAACTGTGGCATTAAATCAACATTTTTCCCAAAGAAAAGAGGTTCAATCAACTGTAGCATACTGGAAAATGGCAGGTGTCTCTAAAGGATGAAATTTGAAATGAATATACATATGTACTGCAATGTTCAAACTAATAAAATTCAGATGAACCCTGTAACTCAGTAAGGATCATTTGATGCATTAAAAAAAACATTTGCCCTGAAAGAAACGTTGGACTTATCACATGTTGTGGCAGGAAATCTCCCAAGAAAGTCTGCAACAGACTTGTCAACAATTTATTCTGACTATGGCAGGTCACTTAGACAAAAAGGAGAAAGAAAGCTAAAAAAAGATGCCAAAACCCCTCAAAGATAGGAGCAAAGCCAACAAATTCCACTTGGATTTTTCATTTCAAATAATTGCTTTTTAGTGTCAAGAATCCAGCAAAAATGATAGGACCTATCTGGAGCTGTACCTGAGCCCTTGGAACACAACTGTGTTCCTACAGCAATGGGTTGCCACAGTTTTCATTCTTACCCTTTCTTGCTGTGAGGTTCAGGTTATTGATGGTCTTCTCCCTGTGCAAAAGTAGTACAGTAGCCTATCCCCAGAAGTCAAGTATGTTCCAACTACCTACATAAATCTACACAAAGTGTGTGGTATGGTGGCTCGCAAAACTATCTCTGATTCTTGGACCAGGCTCCACCTATGAACTATAAAATTGTAGCTTTTTTACAAGGTTGCCTTGTAGCAATCCTGGATCTGCTCTGACAATCCGCTTGGGAAAAAACCCAAAACCAAAAACATACAAATGGAGTTGCCAATTTTTCTGGTTTTGTGTTTTTTGTTGTTTTTTTTTTTTTTTCCCTTTGAAATAAATTCACTATCTTTGGAATTGTGACAGCAAGTGTGAGTACAATCATCTTTCCAGAAAAGTGGTAAGAGCATATGGATGAGTGTTTTGACATTACATACAAACTGGAAAAGAAGATTGCATATAATTATCTGGATGTCATCATCCTTAGGAAAACTTCTGGCATCGTTTCACTCAAAATATTTGCTTCAGTCCAACCTCCATCAATGATTAGAACACATTTTGTGATGCCAACAGATTGTTTGTAGGAAGTTTGTAAAGAAAAATATAATTGATGTAAAAAAAGAAAAAAAATCCCTTTTAATCGGTTCCTCATGCCAAAGATTAGCAGTGATGTTGACGTGTGCAACATAATCAGTCA
Source organism: Thryothorus ludovicianus (assembly GCA_013397245.1). NCBI lineage: Eukaryota > Metazoa > Chordata > Aves > Passeriformes > Certhiidae > Thryothorus > Thryothorus ludovicianus. The sequence continues at coordinate 194,857 of VZTB01017300.1, read as the reverse complement.
TAATCAAATCCTAGCTGGAATAGTACCTCAGATGTTGTTAATTGTATTCCTATTAGCCCAAATTTGGTTTACCCATTAAGTGCTGATGGAGGAGGCAGAAACTTGTTCAAGATACTGTATATTTTCTGTTAGCAGCCTAATCAAATGGATGGAAACACAGAATTGTAGCACACAGTGGCAGATCAGAAATGCCCATAGGGGTTGAATTTCTGCCATGAAGAGTTTGCCTGATCCACCCTGCTTCTGGGCTTAAAGACTTCACAATGTTGCTGAAAATAATATCATCTCTACCAGATATTCAAACTATCCTTCCAGGATTTAACTGTAAATTATGAAAATCCCTACATCATTCTTGTAGTACTTCATTAAATTCTAAGGCTTTTCCCTAAAAATGTACAGACTGTCTGTTATTTCTCTTGGCTTTTCCACTGCTCTGAGATTTAGGTAACCTGCTAGCATGTGCAGTTCAATATTGTTTCAACCTACAGGATTCAACATCTCTTTTTGAAGTGAAAATATGCTTCTCTGCAACCTCCATCCAACACACAAAGTTCACAGCCCTCTCTGAAACCTCCCACTGTGGCTAGGAAGGATTTTTGCTGAAGTTCTCAGATAGTACTTACTTTCCTCACTTCAGTTCACAATACATCTTTCACCATTTTGTCCTATACTCCACTTGCTCCTTCCACATTTTAACCTTTTTTTATCAATAGAATGTTCTATCAATACTATTTTCCCAAGATTTATGAAATAATATATAGGGAAATAAGAAAAGCTAGCTACGGTTTTAAGATAGAAAACAATTTGGCAAAAATCCTTTTGAAAATATAATGTTAATAGGGGAGTTGCAATCACTTCAAATGTCCATTTTTCAAGATTTGAGACTTACACACTTTAATACAGTGTAAGTTCATAATCATAAAATGGTTCACCATAGATGGATGTTGTACCTGGCTTCACACTTGCATTTCTCCCTCCTTTTGTGTGAGAGAACTCCATGAAAAATGGACATAATTTTTCAAGGAACTGTAGTTTCAATGTTTTTGCTTCTCTTTCACAGGTGGGATGCCCATAAACTACATGAAGATTATATCATGACTAAAATGAAATTTTCACAGTACATGATGTTAAACTTTGTTGCTACTTTTTCCCAAATTCCCAAAATGTTGCTTTTTTCCCAAATCCGAAATATAGGGTGATTGTGCATGCCCCTTCTACTGCCAGATGTTGACATAGCTGGGTAACTAATAGCAATATCTCATTTTGATCAGGTTTATAAATGCAGAGGCCCATTGCTCTGGCCAGAAATGAACATTGATTGTTAAAGACGTATCATTTGACCATTTCTACCAGCTTATCAATCTTATGTTGGCCCTGCTTTTTGTGGCTGTGATATACATTTTGCATTTCTCAGAAGTTAGCAAACTACAAAAGCCATGTTTAGCATCATGCTTCTTACTGCTGCACTTCATGTAATCTAGGTCAGAATGTGTATGAATCCAACTAAAAGTTCCCATAGCCAGTGCCCTTCTCCAGGAGTGGTCAGTGTAGATAAATAATGTATAAACATATATTAAGAATGTAGAATTATTTTCCAAGAAAAATCTGCCTTCCTATAGCAGCATGTAGTGAGGCACCCCTTGAATAAAACATGCTACGTTGTCTGTAATTAATCTCTTGATGGCTTTTACTCCCAGACTAGTGCAAAAAACCATCTGATTTGGGAAGGAGAAAGTTCTGTTAAATCTAGTACCCTACATCCCTCCAAAATAGTTTGTGGCATTTTTGACCTTGCTACTGCTACCTATAGCAGACATTACACCATATATCATGAAAGTACCATTCCAAATAGTGGTTAACAAAATTGAGAACACTTCTTTCTCAGCCTGTTGGTTTTTGCAGTTCAATGTTAAACATCATCTTGCATAAAGAGGGATCAGTAGAAAATTATCTGTAATACAAGTTCTTTGTTTTTTAAAGAAGTTTCTATGCAGCAATCATTTGGAAACATAATTTGTCTCAGTTTTGCTCTTGAAACATTGAGTCTGGCTTAAGTCTGGTTGCCAAGCTGCTCTTTCCTGTCATCCATTTTACTGATTCTACAGCCAAGCTGCTGAGTATCATCTTCTATTTACTACTATTGCGCCAGTGTACAACAACATATCCATGTGAGTAATTTAGCACAATTCATTCTGGCTCAGCAAGCAGCCATTGTCCCTTTGGTGCTCTACAACAGCAGTTACCTGAAAAACCTCAGTGTTCTCATCTTTAATCTTTTCCTTTTGGCTCCAAGTCTGAGAGGTCTTTAAGACCGGTGACACTGCAAGCAAGCCAACAGCCTTCTACGTAATCATGCCAGAATGCTCAAGATTTTGTTGGATTATTTATTTATTTATTTATTTATTTATTTGTACTGCATGAACACAGTCATTTCTAGTAGAGAAATGGTGATGCAGAGTAGAGAAACACTAATGTTAGTCTTAAATTTACGCCAGCTACATCAAGATATGTTTAGACTGCCACAGCCTTTGATGCTTTTTATCCACACAGATCAAAGAACCCAAGTTGTCTGCACAGCACTCCATCCCCAAAAACACTGAGCTGTAGAAAAGCTCCAGCATGATTTTAAAATGTTCAGACCTTGAAAAAGAAAGTCCTCGCATATCTGCTAATATTTTTTCTTGGTACAATCACTTCTACTTGCTACCAAAATGTCATTTATATGCTACAAGAAAGGAGCTGAATTATGATGACAAATTTAGATCTGGTTAGCAAGCTGTCATTAGGTATTTTGTCTTTCCTCTCCAGCTCTTTCCTCTGCTACCAGGCAATCTATGGGAAATCTATCTCAGCTAGAGCTGACCACAGGTCAGTTGTGGTCTGTGGAGCAGTAGGCAGTGTTTCTTAGGAAAAGCCAACATATTCTGTTTTGTACATTGTAGAAAGCAGGAGTCATGAGTCCTTGAGTCATTCACCAAGGAGATGGGATATCATAATGATGTTAGTTACATCATCCTTTCCTTCTGCTACCACATACTACCCTATCTACCTCGTCTCCCAGTTTCACAGACTCTCTCTGAGGACAGCAGTTGCTGTCCAAGATGTTAAGAAAGACTTAACATCTCTACTTTGTTTTGTCTCCTATTTGTTAGTATGGGACACAGAATTTTGCAGACTTTAACAGTAAAGGGAATCTGACAACTGGATTTCCTGTCAGTAGGGATTTTGTCAGTATGGCATTGTCAGAAATGGCTTTTTTTTATTGTATTTTACAGCACAAAGATTTTTACATGAAATTTTTGAAGTTAGGATAGATAGTGTTTTTTTCATTCAGGAATGCAAATAGAAGAGGAAAAACTAGGAGAAAAATAACAATAAACCATTTCAACATGTTTGTTTTAAGACAATGAAGCTTTTACTGAAGGAAACAGAAAATTCAATTTTTCCTTAATTAACTAAGATCAAATTTCAGAAGGATATGGGGAAACTGAGCTGTGAATTTCATTCTCTGTCCTCAGTTGCTGGAATGAAGCAGATGCATTTGCAGGTATTAGGAGGACCTACACAGACTGCTTCTCCTGTGCCCTGTTGATCAAACCAGTCTGCTTCCAGAAAGTTTCTACCACTTCCAAATGAAAACGGTAGTTTCTTCTGAGCACCCGACATCCAGTTGCCCAGCTATGACTAATCCAAGATAATGGCACAGGGTTCTGGCTTTAATGTGCTGAATCTCAATTCTGCAGCTCCCAAAAAGCAATCAACAGAGATTTCAAACATAATGAAACAGGTCAAGTGCTTAAGTATTTCCGAAAACCCAAGGAAAAGTCGGTTACACAACACTTTCTGAAATCAAGCCTCTGGTGTCCCAATACTGGTGGTGGTGGCATGCAATCTTGGGTGAGATTTTCCCAGCAGCTCTTCAGGATCAGACACTTCCTACACTTTGTCAAGTCTGGCTTTTAGGCATTCCTAAAATGCAGGGGGATCAGGAAAAAATCTGTGCAATGAGGAACTTGCCATGTGGTGAAAGGAACTCAAACTAGGTCCCTCCCTGAACAAAAACAGATGGAAAAATACAGACAGACCACATCAGTGCTCCATGACCTACATCAAACCACCCTCCCAAACATCTCCTAAGCCAGTACAAGAACCACATCAGAATAAACTTCCTATTGCTGAGATCTGTCAGACCAACAGCTTACAAGCATTGGGGCATGACCCAAAAGTGGGTCACCAGAGGACACCCAACTGGGTTTCATCCCACCAACTGAAAGGGCAGTAAATCCCTGTGGTTGCTAAAACCAAGTTGGAATTTTAAGCCCAGTGAGAGGGAGCAATTCTTTCCCTCACCCACACCTTCCCTTCCTGCTGTAGCTGCACTTGCCCTGGATTCTATCTTCACTTGCCCACAGTAAAGTAGATGACCTGCTCTGCAGTTGCCCTCTCAGCTCCTCGCAGTTCCTGTTCAGCACTGACAAAGTGCCCATATGATGCCACAGTACTGTGTCAGAGCAATGTTGCCCAGGTGCTAAGGAGCACAGAAATAGCCCTATTCCATCCTTATGATTTGCCAGGCAAGCAGCCTCCATGCTTCCTCACCTTGCAAACTCAGGCATAGTGGTTTTCAGGGCCTCAGCTCATGTTTAATATTACCAAGCCCACTCGGTTATATGTTATTATTCCCCACATGAATCATCAACTACTCATAAAGCAGAACAATGTTTGTATTAGACATGACACTTATAATGCTTCCATTTTTGTTAAATGGGAGGAGGAAGATAGCAAATATAGTCACACATGAACAAGGGCTTCCCAACCAACTAATTCCCTAAAAGCATATGAAGAAAGTATTTAATGGAAAAACTAAGAAAATTTCTAGGCCACCAAGCAAATGGTGAAGTCCAGCATTAGAGGTGCCTTTCAGTATTTAACAAATAGAGATGACATTTCTGTAGCTAATATAGGCCTCTCTCAATGGAACAGATGGAAGATTTGTCTTCCAGATTTTTCTGCATAGGGGCAAGTCAAAATGCAGCCATTTCTACTTTATAATAGTTGTTTTAATAAGTACCAACAAGAAAAATGAAAAAGAAATTGAAATAGTAAAAATGTTTACTTGCCTGGAGCACTGTGTCCCTGTGGTAATTGCAATGCAAATAGAGAGTGAAAACAGTCTTCCTGCTTCTATTTATATCCTAAAGAAATGAGCAGGTAATAGCTCATGAAGAAACAAGACAGTAAAATCTGAAGCAAGGTTTACAACAGAGAATTTGTTATTATGTTTTTCTCTGAATATCACATTAAATATTCCAAGGCAAATTTGCTGTATAACAACTGCTGGCACCCTACTAGATTTCAGTAGGGCAGGGATAATTAAGGATATTTGTGTTAGAAGCACTGAAAGCACTGTTAGTTCCCTAAAGTGAGAATCATACCTAATGTTGCACTAATACTCCTCTTTTGACTACTAAAAGGGCTTTAGGCCCTAATCTCAAATGTTTCATAGGTTTTATGGTGTTAACTTACTGTGACATCCCGCTGCAGCTGAGGCACAGATAATGCTATCTTGCAGATAACAAGCATGCATGTGGGTAATCCGTTTAAGTTCTTTCCTAGATTATCTTCCAGTAGTAAAAGTGCTTAAATATTAATCATTCTTTCTGTTGTGTTTTGCTCGGAAAATCCATACTCTTATTATCAGGAGTCAATAAAAGCTTTCCCAAACATTAAGACAAGTAATTATGGTGGGGAATTTTAAAACATTGCCTTAAAGGAATTCATAAGTATATACTTTGCTTGACTAAGCTTCTCTGTTTCACTACTGTGCTCTGGATGGTGAAATTGATACCATATAACTGTGGCTCAAAACCACTCTGCCCCTCATCTGACATCCCTCCTGCTGGGTACCCATGCTTGATGTGGTTTTTATGGTGTTTGCAAGATATTAATGAAGTCTTGATATGTTTTGTTGCATCAGTGATACAGTTTGCTTGAGATTTATATGAGTGTTTTCATTTGGATTTTTGTCAAGTAGTGATCTATCTTGAGTTCCTGTCAGTTGAATGCATATATATTCATCATATTCATAAGCTGGGAACAGCTTATGATTTCCTGGATCCTGAGAAAAGTAAGTAGAGAAAATAAAAAAAAAATATTCTGTCTTTGGAGAATAAATTGAAAAAGCATATGATGTTTAAATTATTTTATCTGAAAGGCAATAGTCTTCTCAGAAGAGCTCTAGAGTCATGCACAAGCATAGTGCCACATGCAGCTCAATGCAATACAGATCTATATGCTACAGATTCACAAGAGACAGACCGCTGCTGTGGCAATTTGCCAGGTGCACCAACCATCTTCCTGTTATAGGATATATAAACAAAACAAAAAAATTCAGGGGAGCCCATTTCTCACTCTTTGGTAAACTCATTTCAGATTTCCCATTTTAAGAAATCCTGCTTTTTAGCGCAGTGGTGGTGATAAAAATAAAACCTCTGCTCCTCACCTTCCAACTCCCTAGAATAAGGGGGAAAATCACATTCCTTTGTTCTCTATTCTTTTTCATTAGGTACTAGAGAATATTCCTCCAGTGCCTTTGTGCTTCCTGATTAGGTGCGCTTTGTCCACTCAGTGTAGTCACTGAAGATTCATTTGAACTGATTTAAATTAAAACTACCATTGCATTATGATCAATTGAACAGATTTTTGCTGAACCATGTTGGTGCTATTTATTTATCTTCAACAGCCAGCTCTGGTTACATATGACAGGGTTTGAACTGTAGAAGGTTTACTACAGTGAGTTTAAACCCTAGAGGATGGCAAAACTCTACATTGTACTGTCCATGCCATGACACACGATTTTAACTCACTCCCCAGAGCTACATGTTCACTTAGTGCCTCTGCAATTGGGTAAGGTCCATTGCCTCTCTTAGAAGCTTTATATAAATTAATCACAGACACTGTTCTATGGGATCTGTCTCACCTTCTCTTAGTCTCAGTGTCTTCTCTCATACCTCACCACCTTCCCTTGAACCTGTGCAGCATAACATGGATGGAAGAATCAAATCTAGACACATAAGTATGACATACACAGTGTACTTTCAAGACTCTTTGGTGCAAAGCCAGCAATAGGTTGTTGAAAACCACGATAGAAAGCTGTTACTTGCTATATTCCAGCTGGTGTCATTAAAAAAAATCATACTGCTTTAAGTAAATGCTAGTAAAATATCACATTCCTTCCTTCAGTAATAAATTAAACACTTTGTGAAAATATTGCAGAATGAAAAATATTTGGGAGGATCTGGTTTTTCATAAAACAGCTGGACCTACAAGTTTTGCAATGTACAGCACCATCTCCACTTCTTTTGAAGTAGAGCATAGTGGTTAATACCCAGTTGGCTGTTTTCATCCTTGCTCACTAATCACCACAGAAGCCTACTGGCTGGATACTCTCAAGGAGAAAAATAGAAATGTATAGACATAATACAGTTGATAGAATTAAAAATTAATAGCTAAGAGATCAGTGATCTAATGCATATTCATAGAAAGAAGCTTCCTTCATATATTTCTGATATGTGCACTAGTTTCTGTGCTGATCCAGTGCTGTAGTTTTAGATATCCCAAATGCATGAAATCCTGTTTTCTTCTCCCTTTGAAGTTGTGGTATGACTTCAAGGGGAAAAGGAAAAGGCTGGTAGAGCTTTAGAACAGCTTACTGCAGCATCTGTAAAATTAGTAATCATTAATATTAATTAACAATTACATTTATAATAACAAAACCAAAAAGTACTAAGGTCTATTGAAGAGGAAATGCTCGCTGGAGTTCTAGGTTAGGTACAGTACTGGTCTTGTGCTGTATGTGTAGAGGTTAGGCTAGAAAAGAGATTAAGCAAAGATCTATTAATTCAGAGGCCATCTTCCTAAGAAACAAGAGATCAAGCCAAACAAACTGATGCCCAATGACTTCAATGATTAGATCATAGTCTTATGATATGAGGCCCATCACACACTAAACCCAGCTGGGGCCAAGAATAATGAACAGAGATCTCATTAACTGAGATTCTGCAAGCTCTAAATTTTACTAAATCATTTTAATGTCCCCTCTCACCACTAAGTGGTAAAAATAATACAGTGAAAGCACTCTGTATTTGCAGTACCAGACATGCCTAGCATACTCCCTATGAGTCCACAGAGATTATAAAAATGCAAGCAAATATTTTTTAATCAGACCCAATTAATTTATTCTTAATCCTTTCCAAGTTTTTTCCAATAATAATACAGGTGCTGTCCCTGGAAATTTTTATCACACACAGGACATAATTATTTTTAAAGCTATGGGAATGCATATGCAGACATGTTTTGCAAATGTTTAGAAAGTATGGGCAAGGTTATAATTTAACATGGACTAAATGGAACAAATTCTAATCTTGTAGAACACTTAAGCTAACTCACTGCTCTGTGTAACAAACAATTTTGGTGTGCCACAATGCTTCAGTGAATGATAGTCTAAAATTTTGGGAGCAGCAAACTTATGGTGTTCAAAACATAACTGTAGTAGAAAATCTGTGGCTGTCTAAGAACCTTTCCACATTGTTCACCTCTATGGGCTGTCCACATTTGCTTTGCTGGTATCCTTCTTGTCTGATCCTTGTAAAATTAGATCCACCAAGGAGAAATATCACACAGAAGGAAGGAAGGAAGATCATGGAAACATTTGACAGGAAAATGCTGAATTCCAGTGCTAATGAATAAAGTGAGAGCAAATTTATGTAAATACAGCCTAAATAATGAAATTTATTAATTTTCTTTCTCTGGAAGCTGCATAAAGAATGAGCTGTAGACTGAATTATGATCTAGCTCAGCATTAACCACCTGGTGTGGTAGGAAAATATACTAGTTATGTAAAAATTTGTAAAATTCAGTCTGCTTTTAACCACTTTTTATTAAGACATCTTTTACTTCGGGATATTACTTCTGGCCTTTTCTCACAGACTGGAAATTTTGCTGCATTTCAGGGAGAAGCTACATCAGTGATGACTGGGTGAGACTAAACCCAGCAACAGCAGAAATAATAACAATGAATATCATACTCCACAATCAGGAAAGCTACCTGTTCAAAGATTATCTCAGTTCCTAGACCAGGAATAACACCATGCTAGACTTCCTGTAGAATGTAATTTTGTTTAAAGCATGTTGATCACTCTTATACAGATTTTTTTTTTAGGAGGCCACCAATGTCATCCTATACGCAAAGGAGAAAGTGGATTTCAATTGCTCGTTCTTTTCTCTTAGGTGACAAAGAGCTGTGAAGCTAAATTTAAGCATTTTCTTCTTTATTTCCTGATGATTGAACTTGAACTAAAGGGAAGGTAGAAATCTATCTGGAAAAAAACAGCAAATTTTAGTTGTGTCAGAATTTTCTTGCTAATGAACAGTTCACTGAGCCACTGAGTAAGTGTGGAACATCTACAGAAACCAGGAATAGCTTTTCAGCTCTTCTCTTTGAAGCTGGCATCTCCTCAATGACTTCAGGAGGAGAGAGGAATTCTCCTTGGGGGGCAGTGCTGGAGGACAATATTTTGTATTTGATGTTTCAGGTGGTAAGTGATCTATGATGATGCAGGGAGCTTATTCCAGACCTCTCTTGAAACTTCCATCCTCTGAAAAAATCTCTGCTGGATCCTGTGACCGCAGTCATATTCCACAAACACTTTGAGCAACTCTAGACCGGCTCTGCCAGGAAATTTATGATATGCCTTATAGGAAATAAATCTTTTCATGTTTGGAACAGTCTACTTCAGCCATCAAAATCAGAAGAACCTGGAAATCAAAATGAACGGCAGAACCACAAGCAATTATCTTGGGCCTTTCATTCACTGAAACTGCTGAGTTAAGTAACAATTAGGGCTTTATCCTGTGTAGTAAAAGGAGCAGATGGTCAGGTTTCGTGTGAAATTTCTGCTCTTTTATGAAACTATACCCATGAGATGGGTAGAGGTTGCTTTTTGGCTGGTGTGTTATGGGCACTTACATGACCCTCTGCCCACACTGCATGCGGAGCAGGGAGGACAGACAGACTCTGACTGACCAGGGCCCTAAACCAACAACAAACCCCTCCCTGGCACACAGAGACCAGCCCTTTAAGGAGACTGTCAGTGGGAGGGGCAAAGATACCTGAGATCTTCATCTACTTTTGAAGTCACCAAGATTCAGAGAAGAGTAAGATGCCTGTGGAATGGAATCCCATCTCTGTATGTGTCAATCTATAATCTATTTTCACCTGCCCATTCAAAATGTAGTGACTGCAAACAAGAAGGAAAGGCCGTTTGTCCATCTACAGCACATCAGATTCACACTCCAGGTCTGGTAGAATTTCACTACAAAATACCTGCATTATCAGCATGGCAGCATATGAAAACAAAACACTTTCATGTATTTTTAAAGTATTGTCTTTTGTTCTTTGCCATTAACTGACTCTTGTACATGTAAATTATTTATACAATCATAGACATTAAAATTTGATTATATGTTTCAAAATCAGTTGCTTGAAATCAGTGCAGCCACTGGTATTATCAAAAGAAATATAAATATGAGAAAAAAACCCACAACAAATGCATGAATTTTACATTTACATGGGTATCTTACATTTGAACACACAACCCAGAGAAGTGGCAGTCATAATAATGATACAGATAATTGCATCATACTCACAATAAAGATGTTACTTGGAAACAATTCAATTTTTTGACAAAAGCATATGGTATTTATGAGCTCATTATTCATAAATTAATGTCAAGCCTTTGATTCAGTATTGAAAAACCATATGTCTAAATTTTTCTCATACACATCGGGTGATAATCAACATGGATATTCACAGTAATAACATCAAAATTTAAATACATAAAATGTCATGGAAAACTGTAAAATCTGGGTGCTTATCCTATCTCTGTAACGAAACCATCTGAACTTCATACATTTGCAAAGCTGGTCTGGAAATACAAAGGAACCGATATTCACATAGAAGAAACAGATTGTGTTATCTTAAAAATTGTTGACTGCAAGATATCTTTCCCTTATTTCTCACTCTTTGAACCATGAGGTAATGTTAAATTAACCAGTCTTTAATCAATGTGTTCATTACTCCTAACTAGAGTCACATAAAAATTAAAAGCAATGAATAACAATAGCAGAACAAGTAGATCCCCTGAGCTATTACTCTTCTATTCAACATTTCTTCCCATATAAAATTATGGCACTTCTTAATTAGCACCTGTTTCCATGATCTTGGAAATATCCATTTATAAAATTTTGTTCATATTTTTGTTTTGTAAGTTGTTTCCCAGCTCCTTTATTTCAGTTTGAAAGAACATCTAAGTTTATGTATACAAGAAGAAACATCACCATGTGATTTGCACGTGTACTTGCAATTTTTTACATTGAGAACTGTCAGATTAGGTGGTTAAAACAAATCCATATAATAACAATAGATATGATATTGTAAACATTACTGAATAACTTCATTCCTGCCAGCACATCACAAAATTGATTAAAGAATAAAGATATTTTCTTTTAAAAAATTTTGGGAATTGAAGTATTTCATTGGGAGAGTTTTGAATACTTTACTCGAGTTTTGTGCTCTCCACAAATCCTCAGCTAAAATGAAAGCCTCTCCCCAGAATACTCCAGCCACATACCTCCGCCTTCTCCCCAAGGACATTGATCAGCTTCCAGCTTCCACTTTGCAAATCAGAACTGCCAGTTATTTGTTGCTAATCAAGTACACATTTTCTTATGACAGCAGTTGTTCCAATGGACTTCGAAAGAGCTCAGGTTGTTCTCAGACCACAGCTTGGATAGCCACTGATGTAAAATTCCCTGAGGGCTTTAATTTTCAAGGCAAATTGTTCATGTAGAGATGCAATCAGGGAGCAATTGACAGGATGCATGTGCATTGTATTTGCAAGGACCCCACAGCGAACTACATGACCCAGACATCAGCCTCCCTTTAAACCATGGCTCTTTCAGAGTGCTGCCTGTCGTTTAGTAGCATTACTTATCTGTTGGGAACTTGACTGTGTACAGGGCAGTTGACTGTGAGACAGAGGATCACAGCCAAACTCACAGGTACCTGTTATTCTTAGTCAATTTCAACAACACTAGAGTTCTTGTAATAAAACAGTGCACCAAGTTCAGACTGTGCCAAATAAAAGTTCTTGCAGGTGAAACAACCATGGTGTGGAGGAATCAACCTTACCAGTAAATTACTGTATGACACATCTTTCTTGTAGAAACAATTTTCACAATAAAAATGTGCTCAAATTCTGGCCAGGTTTGGGCTGAAAGGTCTGCTGGTCATCAGTTGGTCAGCAGGTCAGGAATACTTCAGGATAGTTTGCTCTGTTTCTCCTTTGCAAAGCAGATTGTCTGCAGTGGGACACAGATGTTTATGGGTTGTCAGACCATGAACCGAGTCCCCTATCAAATTACAGCCCTTCGTCCACAGAGTGAGTGTGCCACTTCAGTTACATCTCAGTGTGTTTTCCATGAAAACTGTAGTATTTAAATTTGGGCTCGCCCTGAGGATCCTAACGGGACATAATTAAAACTGTTGTGTCTTGCTCAGGGTCGGACCACCGTGGGCAGGCTGCAGCCTTTCAGGGTTGTGTTTCCAGGAATCTCTTTGATGTGATTTGCACTCACAGAGGTGCATAGTGTGAGTGCAGAGGTTCAGACCATCTGCAATGTTTGTGCAAGTGGGCACAAGGATAAAAAGTCTCTTTGTTTCCTGCCCTCATCTGCTCCCACACTCAGCTTTCAAATGTGGGTGCTGGATTCTGATGGCACTTTTCAGCACCTACAATGACGTGACTGATGCACTTTGAGATATAACTATGTAGCCTGTTTGCTAGAGTGAGATATTTTGTGTAGAGCCTCATGTTTAAAAATTCATCAGATGTTAAAAGTTCAAAGTGGTTTCAAATTATCTACATCTCGAGGAGTCTGTAAGTGAGCACATTAGAATTTCATTTCTTCCTATGTCACCACCAATGAAAGCTTCTTGTTTAAGTTTCCTTAGCTAGAGAAAAGCAATAACAACTTAATCATTCACTGTATCAAATGTGATCTGCACAGTATCATGGTGCTGAGTAGTCTGAAGCCATTATTTTTTTATGATGCTATATTTCATTCCAAAATTTGTCTCTGCCTAAGGTACCAGGTTTCACCTAAAGATTTGAACTTTTTTTATCTGAGTGTTAGCAGCCTGGACTGAATAGTACTTTGTTTTCCTTTCACAGTAAGGTCAGGGAGTGCATATCTGCCCCATCAGATTAAGAAATAACTCCCAAGGCATGCAATGCTCAAAGGAAACAATATATTAGTGCAAAAATCACAGAGGTCATTGTCTTCACTCTCCAGCTTCCAAATATTTACTCTTAATAATTTCTTCATCACCAAAATTTCAGAATTTATATCCTTCCCCCTGTCTAAAAGACAAAACTGGGGGCAAAAAGACAAACTCCATTGTAGTAAAGCTACAAAACTCAATGGCTTTCCCTAATTATCAAGTGTTAACTGATTTTAAATTAAGTAAATAAGTTATCAGTTTTGTCTCACAAGGAAGAAGGGAGGGAGAAGTTGCACTTCTTCAGCTGTACCTTTTTGTTTCATCACTAAACCCGCATCCTCCCTGTCTCTCAGTGCCAATAACTTCAGGTGCTGCTCTGCGCTCAGAACCTCCCACAAAGGGAGTGCTGCACCATACCCGGCAATAAGTGCAGAGGGCAGGCACAGGTGAGTGCAGGAAACACATGGCTCAAATTCTCCTGGGTATGACCAGCCTGGAGAAAAGGATGCAGGAGTGTGTTCTGGGGAGCTCATGAATATACCCTTGAATGTATTTGGCATGAACGTTGATATCATGTGCCACAGCTGCTGAGCCTAAGCGAGCTTTGAGCTGTCATTCCTTAGGCAGGACAAATTTCAAGACTTTAAATCAGTAACCTTGTCTTTCCATATGTTTCTCATTCAACCAAATGTGCAATTTCCAGTTAAAACAAACTTGGCTTTAGTATAACAGAGAAAGATAATCAAGGCAGCTCACTATCCCACATCAAACTCTTCCCTTCCTCTGTGTTAACATTCTCTGGCTTGGGTCTGATGCCATTCTAAGTGTTCCTGCTATTAAATACTGTTTTCTTTCACTGTCTCACACTCTTGTTTCCCTAATAATAAGGTTGTTTTACTTTTTCTCATGTAACCATAGTATTGTTCTGTCACTTCTACCCATGCAAAAAAAGAAATCCCTTTGCAATGGAAAAAGATGTTGCAGAGAGAAAACAGAGAGGTAAAGGCAGCAGAAGGGTCCTGAGAGGAAATTCATGGGTTGACCCAAACACACAAACCCAGAAGAAGGGCAGACCACTTTTCATGAGTCCCTTGCATCTAAAGGAACATGTGCAACATTTCTGTTGAAGGGGGCTGACATGGAGGACTGAAATGAAGAAGCTCTATATAGATTTAGGTCATAATAGCAAGCTCAAGAGTCCAGACAGGACCTTTATATTGCCCAAGCTGTTGAGGTGTCCAGAGGCCTCTGGTTTGCATGGTGGGGCTGTCTTCCTCCCAGAAGCTAGTTTTAATTTTTATTTTTTAACATTTAGCAGAAATCCTTTAACTTCTAAAGAAACTGATGTTGACCACACCAAAACATTAATGATTACTCTCTAGCTGTATAATAATAATCATAATAGTTGTAGTAGTAGTAATAATATATTTGCTAGTTAAATACATTTTCAAAGCGAACAAGGATCATGAAACACTCATGAAAAGGTCAATTTATAAGATAGCCAAGAATGAAGAATTCTGACCTTTAAGAATGAATGTAGCCCTCTAAATTATTCTGCTTTTGCTAACCCTGAATACAACAAATACCCTGAATACTCCCAATAAATGGGCACTGGCTAAGAAAACAAAGAGATCCTGGGAATGAGACTGCTGCCTTTCTCCCAAAAAACCTCCTGTTATCTAGAGAAGTGAGCGGTCTAGAAGAAAATTTGTTAATGTCTGTCTTCCCTGAAGGTACTTCAAACAGTAAATGAACACACAAGACCCCATGTTTATTTTCTTTTAAATATATTTTTGAAAATAATGTGTGATCCAAAATATGTGTTTTTCAATTTTTCATGGCCCGGCCGTGAGTGATGTATTTTATCCATATTCATAACAGTGTACAAACTTTCTATTCATAGCTCTCTCCACAGCATAAATTTGGGTGGGCATGCTGGAATTTCCTTCTGTGGCATATGGTAATCCTTTACCTGAGGGTTTGCTCCAAATAAATGTTTACATTCCTCTGACAGCTCACTTGAAATGTAAAGGAACAAGGTATGTGAGTCTTCCGTTAAATAACTGACTGCATTTACATGTTTGGGGGAGGAAGGCACATAGCGTTCCTACACTGGACTGGCTGCAGGAATGTCCAACCTTGTTTCCTCTCATAAATATTTCATAATAGAAAGGACCTTAAAAATATGCCAATCCAAACTGTGGATTGACCCTTCCAACTCCAGGCACCATAGCTAGGAGGGACTGAAATAAACACCACAAGTAAGCAGTGCCTGCAGTGGGCAGTCATCCATGGAAACCACAGCCTCCTCTTTGGTCCCGGGGACCATCGTTTCATGCGGAGGCTATTCCAGGGAGAGCTGGCTGAAAGGGAGGCTGGCAGATGGTGAGGGTCACACATCAAAGGTGCAAAGAAAGGTGGCAATGATCTGGAGAAAAACTTCCTAGTCTGGGATAAGGTTTCATTTTATTTCACACAGATCAAGCAAATGATGTTTTTACTGATGTAGATGAAAGAATGCCTCAGCAGCTAGGGATAAGCACACTGAAGAAGTAAATAGGAAATATGTCCACACATGGTGATTATATCCAGTTACAGAAGTAAACGTGCCACTGTTTGCTTATTAGAGCACCAGGTCTACTCAAGCTGCTGTGATTCCAGCTAGTCATTTGGGATTTCTTTAACCTTTTAATCATTATTCATACCACCAGGGCCATTCACTTGGCCACCCTCCTTAAAGCTACTACCAGACTTGGACTGGCACGTTACCAACACATCCCCAAGAGAAAGAGCAGCACAGGAAGTCAGGAGTTTGTTATTCCACAGGAATCCAAACCCACAGCTTTCTCTGGTCACTCCTGCCTGCCTTCCTTGGCAACTGGGTTCTCATAAGATATCCTTCAGCTGCCCTCGATACCCTTTACTGAGGGGACATGATGTTTATCCCTGACAAGAAGGTAAAATACAGAGGCTCTTTCTCCTCTGTTGCTCACATTCCTGCACAGTGAAAATGTCACTTTTCCCAGTTACAAGTCCTCTGTTTCCTGTAAGTGCTCATTGAGGGGTCCACATATTTGCTATTTCTCTCAATTGCTATCGAGATCACTCTTATGCCTGTCTAAAAGGCTGCAAGGAGCTTGTGCAAACTGAGTAGAAATAAAATTAGTATTGGTCTAGGCTGATAACACCCCTCAAAAGCTGAGAATTGCCTGAGTGGTATCTTGTCCAGGACAGTTAGAGGCTGATGTGTACTCAATAGCTTTTCTTTAAATGAAGCAATGCTTCATAGATGTTTCATGATTTACACTGGCATAAAACTAGGGGAAGCAAAAGTACCCTAGTAGCTACAGTAAATGATAATTACCAGAATAAGAAACCCCAGCCTCTTCTCTGAGGAACAAAATTTCCTCTGCAACCTTTAATTAAGTTGGGATCTGAGCCTTTTGTGGGCTAATTTCCTGCAAAGTGGCCAATTTACGGTGTGGATACCAGCTCTCATATATGTAAAATAACTTGTCTGAGTGTGACAGAAGTAGTCAAAGATATTGCCAGGGGCAGAAACAAACCAGACCATAATATGAATATGCACAATTCCTGCTAGAATCTGGTAGCACGTTTATTCAACCCTGAATTTTACTCTTAATAGTCCTACACTGGTACTCTCCCATAGCGTTTCAGTCCAACGTTTAGATCAAAGCCTCCCACACCACCCTTGCAGCATGTCCCAAGGTGGACAGGCTGAGATTAACTTTTTTTTGCTAATGATGGAGACACAAATATTGACGTCTCAAAATTTCAGGTGAGTTTTTCTGTGGGATTGCATTATATTTGGAGAAGTTCCACTGTGTTTAGCTGATGAACTCTAAAACCCATCCACAGTCCTTTACCAAAAATGTTCAGAAAATCATTGCAAAGGGGAAGAACAACCCTTAAAACTGGGCTGAAGTGTATCTCCATATTTGGTTTCATAATCTCAATGAAGACATTGAGACACACCTCATAAATAATCAGGACGTTTCAAGGCATGTTCCTGTAGGTTTCAGCACACTTCTCACCACATGGTCGGTTTCATGCCGTTGTCTCCATAGAAATGGAATTTAGTGCCCTGTCCTTCTAAAACCTTGTATATCTACAGCCTGCCTGCATTGCCATTAAGTCTCTTTAGAACTGCACTTTGAGTTTCCATGTAACTCTTGTGTGGCAGAAGCCAAGGGAAGGGGGCTGCTGTTTTCTGCTCTCAAGAAAAAAATCCATTCCACTTAAAGGACTCTGCCTTTAAGTGAAAAATTGTCACTGCACAATAACACAAACATTTCATTACACAACTCCCATCCTTAAAAGAGAGCTGGGCCCACCCCCTAGACACACAGGGGAAGCTAAGGATTCTTATGTGGCAAAACTGAATTACAGATTAAAAATTGCAAAGCAGCAGTCAGATCATCTCAGTCCGATTAAAGACAGGAAAATAAGGACTTTAAACAATCTATGTAGGCTTTGAAATTATATTTCTATTGTCACATTCCGAAGGCAACAAAATCTGTTTGTAAAGTGCTTTGTTCCTCCAAAGTTGCAGTGGCAGCTGTTTACATCCAAGTATTTAATATGGGTTGGGGATGGGCTGTTTAAAGTCTTTGAAAAAAAAAGGAATTTTCTTTTCATTCTTCTTTACCAGAGTGGAAAGTTACTTCACAACTTTTAAATATTTGCAAATTCATCCAGGTTTGAAAAAAAGAGCCCACCCAAAAGGCTATTTGAGATGTATAAAACCACAAATTCCTTGAGGCTTATTTATTTTCAAGTTAAGAAAACAAAGCATTTGATGGCTACCAGAAAGAGGGCAATGTGCTTTTGTGCTGATTACATCAAATACAGTTTCCCATTGTCTGAAGAACAATTTTTTGTCAAGAAATTGTTTTGACTGAGCTTTGGGTAGCAATGAGCTTTTATTATTCAATAAAGTCCTGCTTATCACTATCAACCCAGAGGCAGACTGAGAACCACTTCCATTTGGTAACTTATTTGGATTTACAGCTTTCTGTGAAGCCAGCAAACTGTCTCACATACCTCTGTAGGTATCTCACAAAAAACCCACAACAACATCTGCAAATCAAAAATTATTGGCGTAAATATTCTAGAAACATTGCTGGTTTGGTATATTTCAGCTTTTCCTATATACATATACACACATATATTGCCTGCATTGGTACACTTTGGAAATTTTTGGTAGGAGCAATTGACTACGTTGGTGTACAATTCCCAGTGACTCATTCTTCCTGTACTGGGAAAAGACAAAACAGTCCACAAAGGACTGAGTGCCTGCATGTCGGACTGTTAGTTGTGTGTAGGCTGACATCTGTATCAGGTTTTCTGTATTAATGGTGTTTGTCCTCATCAATATCACTCCATTATCACTTGAGCTTATTTACTAGACTCCACAGTCAGATGCTATTGGTGAATATAAGAAAAAAAAAGGACAAGCAAATAATATTTTTATGCTTTTAACGTTTTAAAATCTGCCCGGAATACAGCTGATTAGCATAATTAAAAAAACATCCAGTTACACAAAACATTTTTCATTATGAATGAGATTTTGAGTGGTGTTTTGGACACTGAATTGGAAACGTACCCACAGAAGTAAGTACATTATACATTATACAATCTCATTATTTTTGAGATTTCAATCAATGGGACCTCAAAACACTCAATGCCTCAGAAGAGTGGAAGTTATGTGATATGCTCCTTTAAAGAAATCACGTTCATATAAGAAGTCAATGCATTGCAGAAACAACAAAAGAATAAGGTTAGTAAGAATATCCAATTAACTATTGCTGCTGTACATTTTATTTTACAGAAAATGTGTAAGGAAAATAAAATTTCAAACAACTCATGTGTTTGTATAGTAAGTAACATCTTGAACTACTTCTGTTATAGCACTTGGTTTCTGGATAGATTACAGTTAGCCTTCACCAACCTCTTAAGTGTGGGTGAATGTAAAAGGGGGAAGGCCGAGTTCAGAAAATACCCTTTTGTTGCCCACTTTTTTCTGTGCCCAGGGCATTGTTCCAAAGCACGGGGAACTGTATCAATAGTGCTGGTATCAACTCCCAGAGCACTGCTTTACCTCATTGGCAATGTCACAGCCTGTGTGCCCACTGATCAGGAAATAAAGAAGCATCTTAATGAAAACAGGAACAGAAACTAATCCATATTGCAGTCTGCTTCAAACCAACAAACAAACAAACCTCCTCATGTCTGTTGAACATGGGCAGGACCAGGCCCTCACTCTGCCAGACAGATTCATACTCAGCTGCAAAAGTCTTTTCAGTTATTCCTAAATGCATTTATCCTTCTTTGAGCTGGAGGTCTGAGGTCAGGGATAATTAAAATATCATAGTATGTCCCATTATACACTCTTCTTTGTAGAGGCTTTTTGTCTGTGACACTCTTCTCTCTGGCATCAGCAAGTGAAAGAATAATTCATCCTTTGTGTCCTGTATTATTTTTTACCTCACAAGGATGTAGAAGCTCTTTTCAGGAGACACTGGGTCATCTGAAAAATCATGCCCAGAGCCTCCAGTAGACCACCTCCAAGAAGACATCCTCTTGAGATTCAGCCAGTTGTCTTGTTCCACAGACTGAATTGCCTCTTTCAGAGGCTCATTGGGAGAAGAGTTAAATATCAGCCTTGAATGCTGCTTTTCAAAGACAACTTCGTCATCACTCATTTTAAAGTAAACAACTCTAGCACTGCACAGTAGAATGAGCTAAGTGTTTCTTGTGCTATCTATAAACTGGTGTTTTTTTCTGTGTTCTCAGGTTTCTTTATTTTCTATGGATAAAGGTCAGTAAAATATGAAAAACCTTTAATTATTGGTGTATAGCTTTGTTGCAAAACCGGTTTTCAGCATTAAATTACATAATGACCTTATAACTCCCTTTTATTAGAGTAATATTTGGACATAGTCAGGCCTCTATTGAATACCTTGAGGACATGACAAGACATAATTTGACCATAAATTTGTTTCACTGGATTATGCTTGACAGTTTACCACTTTCTTCCTCTAGCCTCAAATTTCTATTTTATTTTTCCCACTTGTCTCAATTAAAAGTTCTATGCTTACCTCCCTTCTCAATGATTTTTTAAAAATTCTGTTTTCATGCATTTTTTTCTCAACCAAGATAGCTTAACAAAGTCATCTGTCCTTTCATCAGGAAGCCAAGAAATGACAGTGACGGCATAACTCTCATAGCCAATTTAAACAGTGAGGGGTTTAAATGGCTCGTAGATCCTTTCCATAGTTCATCCAGACCCATTCTATGAGCTGGCAAAAAAGAAGAGCTTCTGCAGGCATCATTACTGGTGATATTAATGATCTCATCTCCTCTGACGTAGGAAACACAACAGCTAGTGGTCAAGGTGGCTGGGAGTAAGGAATGTACTGTATTTTTTAAACAGAAGAACATCAAATGACCACACAGCCACCGCTGCTAGTTTAGAGGGGAAAAAAAGAGAAAAATGCATTTTTTCTTGAGTTTCCAAACGTTCTTAGGAAAAGTACTATTACTATATGTGTTATTTTTAGGAGAGCCAAAATATCCTTTTTCCTTGTGACACTTTTCAGTGTGAATTCAAAGTAAAAGATAGGAACTATATGACAGTTGTCCATGGCCTAAAATATCTGCTTTATTCCTGGACAGCCATCTCTGTTTGAGGTGCTGTTATTCTGTAAAGTGTTAGAAGGACCAACAGAGCACATATCCTGTTTGCCTTTTTCACACAGCTCCACGCTTCTACCAAGACAAACCTATGTTTGATTCATGTCATGCAAAAGAGGGTGATTGAGGACACATTTAAACATTGTATTACACCGTAACAATCTCTCGGGTCTCTGAATTTTAAGAAGCAATGCATGTCAGGTCTGGATGATGGGAGGGGAAAAAAAAAAAAAGCTGATATAAGATGCAGGAAAAGCAATTCTCCAGGCCCTGTGTTTTCCACACAGAGATTCACTTCTTGGTGGCAAAGGAGCATTTGAGCCCATCAATTGCCTGACTGTTGTAGTATTTGTCGCTGTGGCACTTACTTGTTTAGCTAAAGGAAATGCTTTCGCAGGGAGCGCACACACAGCCTGGCACAAACCGGAGTGTGCCCACATTCCTGACAATGATGGTTTACTTAGCTGAGCAGAGGGAGCCTGTTTTCAGCTGGCTGGGTAGAGTGCCCACTTTTTCCTGAAAAAGGGGAAACAGAGTAATACCATGAAGAATTGTGGACTTGAGCTGCCTGATTTCACCACCAGATCTAAATTCTTCCAAAACAAAATACCTCAAATCTTCCAGTGGGCAACAAGGTGTGTGTTTGTACACTGCTGTGGCAGGCTGCGGAGTGTTTTTTTTATGGTGGCTTTCAGCTTGCTCAGTGTTACAAAGCAGACACAGTGGCCTTAGGTAACAATTGATCTCCTGGATGTTAATATAGCATAACTTTTTTCCCCAAAAACTCTGCTTTATGCTACATAAGGGCTTTGTACTTCATGCATTTAACCCCTAAAGGGTTGGAGGAGAATATTCACAAGTCATTTTAGGGGACAAGATGGCTACAAAGTGCAGCAGGCTGAGAGGGCTCGCCTGGAGGGAACAGTATGGGTAAGGTTTGTACAATGAGGAAGGAAGTGGAGAAGGTGGGGGAGAAGGTGTTCAATTAAATTCTCCCCTACTGGAACAGGACTCAGTTTTAAACAGGTATAAGTTACTTGGCAAAGGAGGCAGTGCACTTTTGAAACACTGCCACAGGAGCCACGCTGAGGAATCAGAACAAGCCTCCTGGTTCAAAACAGGATTGAAAAAGATTTAAAGCAAATTAGGTCCAAAATAGACACCATGGGGAATGGGAGGATGTTCCCTGAGGCACCACCAACCTAACAGATATTTTTGTACATTTGTTAATGCAGAAAACTTAATCACCGCACCATGGCTTCTGCAGAGCAAGTCATAAAGGATTCCATCTCTTCCTGGTCGCTCTCTAGTGAGATCAAAGAGGCTGCTTCATTTAGGCTAAGTTAGCTTCAGTTTAAACTTCTCCACAGATAAAAAAAAAAATTTAACTTAATAAGTCCATGACAAAACTAAAAATGTCATGTAGAAAACAGTAGAAAAAAAGAAACTAGCACTATGAGCTATTTTTAGAGTAAAATAAATGCTCAAAGCCCAAAACACTGTGTCAAAGTTTTCTCCCACCATGACAATCATCCTCTGACATAAAGGCAGAGTTCAGGTACAGTGGCTCAGCTACATCTTTGTCCTGTTGTGGCAATGGGATTTGAGAAAATTGCACAATTTAGGTAAAAATGGTAAGTATCTTGAGCTAGGTACTGTGTGCTTTTGACTGCTCGGAAACAGCACTGGTAGCCCTGCTTTAGCTGGTGAATAGAAACCAGGTGGATCATGTTTTTACATCAGTTCCAGGAATAAGACTATAACCTTTGACTCAGAAATTACATCCAATATTCATTTTGATATGTTTCTTTGAATTTATCAAGACTGACTCCTTCAGCAGTCAGTCATTGTTTTCCCTACTAAGCCCACACCATAAATTATTTTGGTATATTGCCTTTTGGTTTATCTTTGCTTAACTCCAAATTCCTTGATGAATGGCAATCCCTGTGTAAGCTGTCTGAGAGATAACCTCTTACTGGAAACTGTACCATACATAGTTATGACTCAGTCTGAACAACAACAAAAACTGCCTTGGTGTTTTGATTTGTCAGCTCCACTCCATGTTAACCCATTTTGATAATCCAGGGCAATAACACAGACTGCCTGATTTCAAGTTTTCTTTTCATCATCTTTTGCACCAGAACAGTCAAGTTGCCCTCCTTGAAGATTACATTAGATGGAAAAGAATGATAGAAAACAGATTTACTCCTGGGACAATCTTCTGTCTGCTGATCTCATGAGATCAAATCTTCACTCTCTCCTGTTGTAGAACCTGGTGTTTTGGGTGTCACCTCCTTCCTGGGAAAGATGTTTAATTTGTATTTATTTCAATCTTATTCTTCCCAGACTGTAGTGTGCAAAGTAACCTGTTGACTTTCTGCTTCATACCTTGCTCTGAATTCCAGATTACCACAGCTTTCTTGGAAATGCTGTGATTTATTGATACAATGTATTTCACCAAATTTACATTTCCAAGAAGTCCATCTCACACGCTAAGGGGGAGGGTAGGAAGAAACTTCATATGAAATGAAAAATGTTTTCTTGACTGCCTTAGGTATAAATTGAAGTTTGATTGAAACTCTTCACAAAAAGTTATCCAGAGAGGATCCAGAAGTTAAATTAGTCATTGGCTTGGTATAGTTGTCAGCACTAAGTTCTCTTTGTATTTCCCAACAATGCACACAGTTTAAAAATAATAGTCACTGGAAACCAAGAGAAATATGACTGATGCTGGCTTGTTTTAAGTGTAAATGAAACAGCACAAAAATTTTAATAATACCTCAAAGATAAACACATCTGTTTGTCTGGAAGTTGCCTCTCGCTTTATAGCAACCATTTTTTTTTTTTTCTGTTTCTGTTCTGTTCAGCTTCACCATCTCAAATGAAATCCTGGCTTGTTTTCATTTAATTTTATTTAATTTAATACAATCCATTTATTTAATGGCTTCTCTTTACCTAATTTTTTAGAAATCTAAATGAACCAGCATATTTATCAGTCTGCATTAATACTGACTGCAGGAATTTCTTGGGCCTTATAAACAATTTTGTTGCCAAGATATCGGGTTTCTTGACAACAGTGGACTCAATTAGCAATGGCACATAGGCTGTGGACATGCACCAGTTGAACAGATCACTGAAACAACACCTCATCCCCATGTGCCCATCACCTTCTCTCTGTTGCCCCTATCCAACATCCATCCAAAAGAGAAGAGACAATGTCAAGAATGTAGAGAAGACCGCCTCTGTTATTTTGACAGAAACAAGTTATTTGACTGAAACAAGTTATGGGAAGTCACAGGTAGAGCCTGGCCAGCAGTTCAGAGGGATTGGTAACTTCCAGTAGCAGAGTGGGGAGGAGGCTGTGGCACTCATCTTTTTGTTGGCACAGCTGCAGCTGGAACAGGGCATGCATCCATAGTCTTGTGCAAACACCAGCTGCAAGGGAGGAGATGACAGGGCCAGAAGAAATGCCATATGGGCATGTCAACGTGCATGCAGCTTGAAGCAAAACATCTTGGGCTTGCAGTGAACTTATTCCACTCCAGGCAGCGGGAGCTCTGCCATTTACGTCTGTGGCAGAAGTAATTCTGAGTTCTGAGGATGACTTGAACTGCATTAAGTGAAAGGACTGTTTATCACACATCATAAGATGAGTGTCAACTTGCTAAACCACATAATTAGATCATGCATCTGAGCCCTGAATTCTTACTTATGCACCTAAAGAAATAGATTGAATTTCATAAGCTCTGGGAAGCCAGGCATCTCCTGTTGATTTAGTCATTCCAAGGGCAACTGTAAGGTACCCAAATTTTTGGGAAAATAAAGCCATTTATATGGCCAGGGAACCTACTTTTAAGTGTATTTGTGTTAGTTTTTCAGACTGTGAAATTGAATGCAAGGAAATAAAGCCTTTTCAGGAAGGCAAATTTTAAATGATGCCTCAAATTTCAAAATACTACAAAATCTGTAATACTCATATAGACTAGACCAGCATAATTATGGTGTTTTGGATGAGCGTGGTAAGATCTTAGTTTAGTATCATCATGGTTAAATTTCATCTAGGCACATAATTTCTTTCCTACAGAACATAATAACATGCCTATTCCTATCAAATACAAATCAATTTCTAATTTCCAAACCTAAAAAAATGAGTCAATTACTACAGAGGCTGTTATCTTTCAGTTACATGTAAGTAGACCTTACAGTTTCTATGTTTAGTCATAAAAGACTTAAATAGACAATAGCAATCTCTGCACAAAGCAATGACATTTTACCTCTTCACTGATTTTACTCTATCTTTCACAGTGTATTTAGAGGTGAAACTTCCCCACTGCCAGGGATGGAAAGATTTACAATGGTTTTGTGCTCTAGACTCAGAAGTTTTATGAGAGTGAGGCAAAGAAATTAGCCTTGCAACTTGGTGGTTTCTAGATTTGAACGCACTTGGTAAAGGAGACCCATCTGTGTTTAGCCACAGCAGTCACCTTGTCCAAGGCCAGTGTGCCATTGGTGTGGCAGCTGCCAAAGGCTGTGGAGCACCATGTAGTGAGCATGGTGCAACCAGAGGGTGCTCAGGGGAGGATGAAACTCTGAGTAAAAGGAGATATAAAAAAGAACCCCAGGTAAAGTCCCTGCATGTACTGCACATGCTTAGTCTTTTTCATTACATCAAAATGATGTGCAATATACCATATATATATATACCATAGAACGCTCAATTTTACAGGCAAAGTTATAGACATTGCAGTATCTCACTTTCCAACTCTCCTTTCATAATCTCTTTCCCGTATGTTAGGGATGTCATTGTAAAGAATCAGATCTTCTGTACACAAAGTTCATATATCAGGTACCTGAATATAGTAAGTGGGAAAGGCAGCTCTGAACCGTTTTTATCATGCCCTAGACCCAGATCAGCCAGCGTCTCAAAGTGTCTGGAGAGATGAGGGAGCAGTGACTTGTCTTTCCTCCTTTATCTTGCCTGCAGAAGCCTTCTGGGAGAATCTGTGCTGGTTGGAATCTGGAAGGAATTACTATGTCATGTGCATTACCCAGACAAGCAGTGTCCTGACATGGGCCAGATCCTCCTGCTCCCCATGGCCAAAGCTTTTATTCTCTCTCCACTTGCCTTATGATATAATCAGGCAGTCAAGCCTCACCCTGAAAGCTTGTTCAACCAAAAATACCTTTATTCAATCCATAATTTAACCTTAACACACATATAAATGTAACAATCAGTTAATGACTTTGTAGATCAACCAAAGGGATGTCTATTACCATGGGCATGTCATCTCAGGGGCTGTTTGCCACTGGAAATATATCGAGAGCAGCATGAGGTTCTTGCCACCCTTGCCCCTCATCTCTATCTCATACCTTGACTGACCACTGCTATCCTCTGTTTTAGCACATTCATGCCGTGCTGGGATACTGCTCAGGTTCCTGCAGACTGTGTTTAAAGTGGACACTTTTCTCTTCCTAGTTGAGGAATCTGACCATGCATTTGGTAGTGCTCTCCCATGTTAGGGAAGCTGGTGTTCTAACAGGAATAGGGTAACAGTGGCCTCTTTGCCTGCCATTGTCTGTGTTTGAAAAATCAAACCTTCAGTCTGTGCTGAATCCTTTAAGTTCAGATGGAGATTGAGGAATGAAAAGTCTTCTCACTTTTAAGTGTTTTCTTTTTCTGTACAAGTGATCAAATCAACTTGGCATTAGTGAATCAGACAATTAAGGTCCTGAATGAAAAGTCAGTTATGGATAAATTTAACCCAAAGTATATTATAGTTTGACTCTCTGCAGAAAATATTTCTGTACATGTTTAAATTGATTCAAGAGCTATTGTGCTTAACATGAATTAAGTTAAATACATGGATGTTGTTGTGTTTAGCATGTATTTGCTATACTGAAGCTAAGACCTTGATTCAGTAAGAGAACTCCTCAGATGAGGCATATCATTGGTCATGAGAGGTCCCAACTTAAAGTGCCAAAAAGGCACTATCTGAAGGGTAAGACAAAACTTCAAATTTTTTGCTTCATATTTGCATGAACTAGGCATACATATCTGGCTAATGGCTGTATCTCAACTGATTCTTGGAATCCTCTCATTCTATCATTCAATTTTTGACTGTGAAAATTAAGCTGAATTCATAGGTGCAGCAGGCCACAGGTCACAGAAGGTCACAGCAAATAACTCCAGCCTAATTGCTTTGCAAGTGTCCAATTTCCACCCCCTTTTGGCATTTACTCATCTGCTTTCAGTCATCGCAAGAATTTCCATTCTGTCAGATTTCTAAATCTTTATGCAACATATCTCAGGCTAGTACTGGTGTGCCTCGCTCATCTGCTCTGGCGGGTATTCTTACTTCTGCCAATGAAGCATCACCACAGTAGAAGTGCTTCTACATTTTTGCCTCAGATAATATTCAGCTCCATCCTCCTCTTCCCACTGAACTGCAAGAAAAGCTCTGAACTGCAATGTGAGAGGTTCAGTCTCAATTTTATCCTCTTCTGAAAGGCCTTTTCATGTCCCAGGCATTTAGAGGTGAACACCATAAATTCCAGGCAATAGACTGCTCTGAGATCCCCGTGTTGTTCTGAGTAATAAACTACTGTGATTATTCACAACTTCATTAGATCAGAGAAACAGAACGAACAATATTACAGAACCTTGGGTCTGATATTCCCATGGCCAGGAAAGCATCTCGCTTGCCACAGTTTTTGACTGCTTAACTATGTTGCTGGAGGTTTTACGTCTGGGAGGGGAGCCCCTCTTCCTTGATTCACTTCACTTGATGCTCTTCAAGGGTCTTCCCTGTAAAATGCTGCTTTTTGCCATAGATTGTCTTGGAACACCTAATACTCACAGTGGTTTAATGGTCATCCAGAAATACTGCATCCAGTTTTTAAAGGCAAAGGAAAGGAATTAAATTTCACATTCTTCTCTCCTGTCCTGTTCCTGTTAGCCCTCATATTATTGAAGAAATTTCAAATGGCCATAATGTGTGTGTATTTAGCACAGCACAGGTAGCTAGGGATTGAAGAGAGCTGAGGATAGTGAATTCTGATTAAAAAACTCTTCAAATTTCTTGCAGTTTGAACATTGTGAAAAAGTAGAATCTCAGGTAATACTCTCTCTGAATTATTTACAACCACACTGTCTTTTTCTTGATCCAACTGATGAGACTTACACTTCTCTACATATTGTGAAAGGAGGGAAGGATTCTTACCTTTCAGGCAGTGGAGCTGTTTAAGACGTCTAATTACGACATTTAAAATTCTGTCCTGAGCAGCAGATTTTTAGTTTAATTCCCACTGATCCACATCAGTCTGGGTGCTTTGTAAAAGTTTGTCTCTACAGCCTTTGGTCACAGGCTTTACAGGGCAGGGACCAACCACTTCTTCTGTCTGCATAGCAATATCTATTAATTGAGTTTACAGTAATAGCAAATGCAATGGCAATCTGCTACTTATTATCAATTTAAATAAATGAAGTATAGCACCTGGCCTGGAAGCATTTGTTTCTCCTGCCTTTCCCCTCTGCATGTACTGTTACATTTCATCTAAGTGCAAAAAATTCATCACTATCTCCCTCCAATGGTAAAGTTTGGTAATTTCCTTTTCAGAATTAAAACAAAAATTATTAAAAGATATGACAGTACCCAGTATTTAGAGGCTTTTTCTAGTTTGATGAGTAGAGGCAAAGATTGATTACTTTGAAAGTCAAATACCCTTTAGAACATGCAGTCATTTCAGAAGAATGATTCTCATTTATTATGTATTTATTTAGATATTATAGAATCACAGGTTTGAGCCAGAGGCTCAGCAGGAATTTCTGTTTCAAAAACCTGTCCACAGCAGGGCCAGCTGTATCCTCAGACCAGGATGCTCAGGACTGTGTCCACTCAAGTGTGGCAAATGTCCAAGGGATCTCATTGTGCTCTGTCAGTTTCTCTGCTATTTTGCAGAAATTTCTGACAATGTAAAGTCCTTTTTCCCCAGGGAGAGATGGGAGAAAAGAGCAGAAACTCTTCAGGTCTTGTGTTCAAGGTTGTTTATTTTATCTTATTTAAAACATTTTCTTTTTGCTCTGCCAAGCTCCTTCCAGCAAGACAGTCGAAGGCCTTCTCCCCCCTCAGAAGTGGTGCTTATCTTTTATAACAAAAGTTACGTACAGACTATTTATTAATTATCTCCATTACCTATTCTCTACATTAGACAGTCAGATTCTACTCTAAACTAATCAGTTATGTCCCCGTCACCAAGAAGATGGAGAGGGAAGAAGAAGAAGGAAGAAACCTAAAGCCATGAGGTTTCTCCATCTTGGAAATTCTTACCCCCCTGTACCAAAACTCAAAAACTACTTTTACACTTTATAACAAACTCACTACTGCTTCATTTAAACTTCTGTGACTTGTAATTTTTCTTTTAAGGTTGGCAATCATTCTCATGGGCTAAAATCAAAACCACAGGTGTTCTGGGCTGTGTGCTAGGGTCTCTGAGACCCCTGCCCAGGTCTCTGAGCCTCCAGGGCTGCTGGAGGCCAATTTTGTGTTCTCACAGTGCTCAGCATGAGAAAGCTTTTCCTTACACCCAGCCTGGACCTCTCATTTTCCCTTGGGCCCCTTGTCCCTTGGCCTCCCTTCCTGCAGCACAGTGGAGCCCCTGGCTGCCTTTTCACAGCCACCTGCTCATGGGTGCAGACTTCTTCTCCAGTCTAAACCAGCCCTGTTTCTCCACCTCCCTGTATGGGAAGAATGCTGGTTCCAGATGCTTCAGAGGCTCCTGCTGAGCTTGCTCCAGTTTGTCCATGTCTTTCCCACAGATGTCCCAGGGGAAGGCAGCACCTACACGTGGTCTGAGGAGCGCTGAGCTGAAATCCCATGTAATCTAGTGTCTGTGCTCCTATTGATATAACAAAACATGAAGCCTAAGAAAGCTCTCATTGTCTTCCATGCTCATGAGTGGCCCAAAGTCTCTTTACAACATTTGGATGAAGGCAACTGTCAGCATTTAGCTGATGGCCACAGGGCTGTCACCTCTCCCAAGCTCTGCCTTTGGGGAGAAGAATTCATGTGGCAGTCCTGGCCTTTTACAGGACCTTTCTTCTCAGGGTGTGAAGAAGGGATGGGCCAAGGCAGAAACCTTCACTCAAAGCTTGTGTCTTTTACTGAAAACATGGAAAATATGAATGTGGCTCAGCTGAGAACGCAGATCTCACAAGACAAGGTCGGGTCTTGCTGTGGTTTCACTGTTTCCCGGTAGAAGTTGCAAGAATTTCCATGCTTTTCTGATCTGAATTTCATTTGGAAAGTATGTAAATGGCTATTTTCATTGCTTGTACTGGCTTAGTCAGAAACTCATGCTGAGGAGGACAGGCATTTTCCAGAATTTTCACAAATAATAAAGCCATCACAGCTCACTCAAGAGATGCTGAAAGAGAGGTTTGACAGCATAGCTATGGAACAGCTCAGTGTGGCAGAGCTACTGGCTGTCACAGCTCAGCATGCAGCACTGGCAGGCTGTATGAGGAAGCAGAAGCTGTGCTATTGGACTCCAGAACATCCTTATTGATAGCAGTGAATTTTCCTGCATCCTTTGTTAGATACCCTATTCTGCTCCTGCTGATTTAGTCAGCAACATGGTATAAATATTAAGTGTTCAAGTGTATGCAGTTTATACAAATGACTTCAAAGACTATGCTCACAGAATTAGCAACTAATTTCAGGGATTAAAATGGTGTATTTAGCATATGTGCATATATGCATAAACAAAGACTTGGAATAAAATTTGAGGGGTAATTTATTCACAAAATCTGATTTGGCAAGATAAATTTTCAGATGCAGCTCTGAGAACAGCAAGCCTTGGTCATTGTCACCATCAATAGACTGAAGTGTTACTCCAGCTAGTTAGTCTAGCAGAGAGTTGTCATCCATGAGATACTTGAACATCATGACATCTTAAAATCTAAATGTGCAAAAGAAGAGAGGGAAAAGAAAAAAACTGCTGCAAGCAGAGCCAAAGAAAGTAATTTTGGTGCCCATGGTGGAATATGAATTAGTTTTTCCTCCTTCCCCAACCCTAAGCAGACAGCAAGCAGCACACTCAAGGCAGCATAAACACAACTGAAAAATTAAGCAATTTTAGAGACGGGATCAAATTATCTGAAACACACTGGGAATCAAACTTTTCAGCTTCTGTTTGCCAGAATTAAGCTGAAAGCTTAATTCCCTGTTCCTCAGTGCTTGTAACTCATGTAGGCTACAACCTTGGTGAGGGCTGCCAGCGAGCCAGCCATGCCTGGTGAGAGGTGCTTGGAAGGGTTCAGTTTTAAGGCTTTCCCTGTGCCACTCTTACAAGGGCCACCCTACAGAGGTATGCAAGCCTAAGAGATGGTTCCTCTTCCCTTACCCTCCTAGAATGTTTATTTCCTCTTGGCAAAGGAGCAGATCTGTCTTCTGATTGATCCATGCTGTGATTCTCTGTCAGATGATCAAAGACGATGTCTCTGGTGGCACAAATCAGGCCTTCTTACAAGTCCATCACTCTGGGATGAATATTAAGCACATAGTGAACTAGATGCTGGATTTCTTACTCTTTTCTGATGTTTTTAGTCTGATGAGTCTTTTGTCATTGTGGTAGTCATTGCCTACCACATTTCCTCTTGCCTCTTTCTGTGATAGATCGAAGGCCTAGGAAGAGAAATAAGCCATATCTAAATGATGCCATATTTAAAGTTCTTATCTGAAGAAAAATTCTTATCCAGATCTGAAGATCTATCTCCTAGTCTTTCACTGTACAGTTACACCATTCAAAATACTCAATATACCACAACTGCATTCATTGTTTTACAGATACATAGACTGAATTCAGGAACAAGCCAGTCTACTAAAAGGAAAAAAAAAAATAAGATGAAGTACTAATTAATCATAAGCCATCCTATAGTGCTCACCCCTAAAAAAGATTATTTTTACTGTTATTACTTATCATTCCAAATGGGAAATGATAATTTTTAAACAAGTAATAATAGGAAACCTTAGATTTATGTCACCAGTCTGAAGAATTGTGTGATAAAATATTTATCCTAGGTAAAAAGTTTTTACCTTTAGGATGATTAGCTTTACCTTAGGATGATTTCATACATTGCAGAAAGAAAAGGTATAGCTGTCTAAAGTTCAAAAGGGCAAAAGCCATTTTCAAGGGAGGAGGTATATACAAATTTCAAGCTCGTACCAATATTTCTTAGTGCAATGATTTTTCTCTCTGTACATTTCTTAGTATCAGAATTGCTTCTTAATAAGTTCCCCTAGCAAAATTTAACTCTAAGGAGCTTAAAAGTAAAAAATATGTTATTCTTAAAAAAGAACACAAAGAATTCTTGGAAAGAACACTTGCTCTTTTACTTATAAAGTGCTCTTAGTGAACTCACCTGAACATTTGACATAAGGTGATTTGGGGACATTTACTTCTCTGATATCTTTTAATGACACAGAGCAGGGATTGCATAGGTAACCAAACCCTAGTGATAAATTTTCTTAAGTATGCAGAACTTGCTAAATGGGCAATGATCACTCAATGTGGTATGTTCTTATCTGTATTCTAATTCTCTTTTTTCTCCATTACTTCAGTTCCTCAGTATTGCTGAGTTTTATTATTTCTGGGCTGAAATCCTGTTTGATGTGTCTGAGTACATTTCAGCACAGTAAGATTCCAACTTTTCAAAGAGATATATTATACCTCATTCAATATTCAATTTATAGTTTATATAGTAGATGACACATTAACAGAAATACATTCTAAAGTTTTTTTTCAAAGATGCAGACAAAATGAGAAGAGAGTCTGAAGAAAATCCTGCACTGAACAACCAGGGGAAGGTCTGCCCAAGTCCTGCCATGGGCATCTCTTAAACACATTATAGCACATAGTGTTCTCCACGGCAGGATCCCACAGACATACGAGAGCACAAATATTTATTTCACAAATTTGGACTCTGCGGTGGAACATAAACATTTTGTATGTTGCCTGTAACTTATTATCACGGATCCAATGTTACATTTCTCAGAAATCAATCACCTAGGGTGCACTTTGTACTGAGATCCAGGCAAGGAATAATAAGGCTGTGTATTTCAATGATTATCCAGATGCAAGGATAGGTGTATCCCCCAGGAGCCTGCTGGAGAGCCCTGAGTGCCTTGACTGTGGGCCAAGCCATCAGTATTGTACTGTTCATGGTCTTTTCCTCACATTCACAGCCAGCCCTGGAGCCTGCTCTGTCTGGCCTCTCCAAGAGAGCTGGGTGTTCTTGGCCAAGGAGCGGGTGTTTTTCCACAGCTGAGACAGGAAAGGCTCGAGTGGGTACTCATGAATGGAGGGCAACTGGGCAGGTCTCTGCTGCTGGGAGGAGGTAACTCCTGGTCAGGGGTGAGCTGTCAGCAGAGGAACAGAGGTATGCACACAGTTTTCACGGAAGGAAAGACAGAAACCTTGGTAGGAAACACACTTATTTCTCCACGGAGAAGTCTTATATCTGAGATTCCTCTTGGAGGTCTCAACTGGCAGCCATGAAGGATCTTTTGTTTCACATGTATCCACATGTATTTCCACGTGTGGGGAGAAATGTCAAATGCCTTCTTTTTAAAGCATTTGAGATTCATTGGAGTGAATCACATCTAAAGCCAAACTACTGCAAATTAATTTACTCTTTTATTTCCTCACTAAATAGAATAATAGAATAATTAGAGGCAATGCTTCTCCACTCACAAGACACATTTTGAACCATCCCTCTGCCATATCAGGTAACTGAAGAATGTTCACTCTGACTGCAAGAAGTATCTGCTTTATGAGTTGAAACAACATATCCCTCAGTACAAGAAAAATGTTATCCAACTGAATTTAAACCCACCTGTACTTTGGACACTTTAATAATATATGGCATTAATTGCATAAACTGACTACAAAAAAATTTGCAATTTTTGTTCTTAAATTATTGCACAGAGATAGCTACAAATCTCTCTTTGTGTTATGATACAACATAACAGAGGAACTGTTTGTGATTTTGTTTTCTACAGACCGAGTTCCTCTCACCTTTTCTGAACCAGACATGAATAAACGTTGCAGTTTTTCATGGTCTGCCATAGCTCACCAGATCACTATCTCTGTCTCAGCCCTATTTGTCAGACATTTTTGATTCTTGGCTGCAGTTGTAGTACCCACAGCACAAATTAGGGCAATTTAATGAGTTGCTCTAATGTGAAGTGTCCTGTCTATGATACTAGACCTTACTGTTACCTAGAATTGGCCAGGAACAAACCAGCCTTTCTCACTTCCATGCCATGGACCTCAGGAGAGGTTGAGTAAGGCACTAAAAGACCAATTGTACTAACTTTATAATGCATGTAAGAAATCCCCTGAGGTAATATTTGGGGGAAGACTGTTGGTGCTTCTGAAGGCATGTTGAGAGGCATTGACATCACTGAGCACCAGAACCAGGCTCTCTATTACCCTGATTGTGCCAAAAGCCCAGAGAAGGAATAAATAAATAAACTCCTAGTAGTTAGGACCTTAGGACCCTTCAGATTAAGAGAATAAAAAGAATCCCATGTTGTACCTTGGTGAGAGAAATGGCATGATGAGATGAAATCTTCTATGAGGGATCAGTATTAAAAGTTTGATTAATGCCTATTAATACAAGGATGAGTCAGAAACTGGCTCCTTAAGTCTCTCAGTGATTAAGGAAAGTAGTAAGCTTATGAAAACATCCAATATTATCTGAGATTTGAGAAACTTTTTGAATACCCTTTTCCCTTTGACTATAGAGGTAACCTGATAGGTTGCTGTACCCCTTCAGTGTTCACTCTCAGCTTCACCACCTTAAATAGCTTGTTATTATTGACAAATCCTGGCACTTCGCTTCCCAGCCACTTTCTAGAGCACTTCTGGAGATGCTGAGCACAGATGCTTGCAGAACACAATGGATGACATCTTCTGTTGTGAAAAGTTGGCACAGCTCTCTTGGTACTATAACCCTATTAGACCTGCAGAGACAACAAATCTAAGTAAACAGCTGTGGCTCATCCCAGCAGTTATATCTCTCTGTCATGAAATAATCACCAATAGTATCCTAAAAATGTGTCACTCCTTAGATAGGTGGAGTGAGAGAAGGATACGGATTTAGAAATCATGATCAGTGCAATAGATTTGAATAAGAAATTATATTTAGAATCTGTAGGCTGATATTTAAAGGTTGCATGAGTCAGTAGTCATCATGAGGCTGAATCAGAATTGTTGCTTCTGAATATATAGGAAGGTATGTGGAATTTTTCAGAAGTTATTTTAAGTTCTCCTTGCCAGTGCTTTTGAGCACCCAGTTTGGGTGCCTGTCAGAAGTCCAGAGCATCAAAATTCCCTTCAAAGAAATGAAATTAATAAATGATCAGCTACTCATTTCATTAAACAATCAGCAGAAAGGTTACCTGAAACTGAAAATCTTGTGAAACTTCAGGAAGCCAAAGCCTTGAGATGACTTCCTTGCTATTTTTAATTGTTGTTTTTGTTGCTGTTGTTAATTGTGGATGCAGCAGATCATCTGTCTTGAAGAGAATCAAAATGCACTTTTAAAATACACCCCTGAGATACAACATAAGAAAAATGTTTATTATATTGATTTAAGATTGTACTTTTCAAAACTTCTATGACTTCTACACTCTACAGTCTTCTATTTATGTGGTCATAATTAAAGTAAGGTTAAATGAAGTGCAATTTCACATGCTTTAAAATAAATTGTTTTTCGACACTTGTGATTAAAAGAGAAAGTCATTTAGATGAAGAAAGTGGTTAAAGCTCTAATTTAAAATAAGTGTAAACTAACTTGAAGATCACAGACCATCTGGGTAAGCTCAGATGCAGAGAGAGCATCTTGACTCAGTCTGTACCCAGGTGCACAGGGCCAAGAAATTTCAAGGAGGTAATGAGTGATTGAGGTTGACTGCTAGTCAGAGGCTGTCAGATATCCAGTCCTCTTTTTCCTCCATCTCTCAGCTTCCAGCCCAGAGCCTCAGCTGGCAACTCGACCTGTATGCTGCTGTCCTACTTACAGTGAGCCAGTAACACACATTGTGATGTGTGGTGAGAGGAACAGAGTCCTGCAGAAAATGAAGATTGTTGGTTCTTCAACAATGTATGTATGTGTGCATAAATGGAGAAAAATAGACTGCAGGTGATATGAAAAGAGAGAAACAAAGAGAAACTGAAAGAAAACATTTGATATTGATTATTTGCTATGGGAATGGCCTCTGTACAGAGAAAATATTTTCCCCATCAGAGTATGGGATTTTTTTCCGAACTGTAGCATGAAGAAAACAGGAAGAAAGAAACCATCTATTTTTCCAGATATCATACCAGGATGCCAGCCTTTTCCTAGGTCATCATGTCAACCTTGCTGATTGTTCAGCCCACTGTGATCTGCGTAAGTTGTTTTAACAGTTGTGTACCAACAGCAAACATTGGCCTGTTGCTTTCCTGTGTCACTGAGCTCCTCTCTTTGCCCAGGATCTCCTGGCCAGCTGCCACAGACAGTAGACTCACCATCTTGACTCGGTCATATTTGTTAATTCACTCTGGATAAACACAGCTGATCAGCAGTAGCCAGTGTCCCTTACTCAGCTACTTTTCCTGACAAACTCTATACTCATGAGGAGCATTGGGTTATTGACTTGGAGGGTGAATATCTTCACAGGGCTCTGGAGAAAGATGCAGTCAGAAAGTGTGAAGGGTTAAAACAAAAGGCTCCAAAACAAGCCTTGTGAGCCTCTACAACTCCTAGGAAACAACCTTTTCCAGGTTGACTGACGAAAGCTTGAATTAATAGACACGAGCTTAATTAATTCATTATTTCCAATGGAAAATGACATTTCTTGGCTTGCCCAAGGGAAGGAAAGAATGTGAGTTTAAAGAAGGGAAAATATTACAGCTAAAGGGCATAGTTATCTTCAGGGATGATGATTAATTGCCTGGTAAATACATGGTCTGAGAGCTCAGGTATAAATATTTAGTGAGCATGCAAAACCAGTTCATAACAAATTCCCTTGAACATAAGTTTTGCCACACTTGTCAGTTTTGCTTTTATCTTAAAGATGCAAGGATGTCTTGCATTGAAACCACAGCTACAGAAAGGATGAGTGTCAGTGACTGATGTGGGTACCTGGGAGAGTTGTTGCAGGGAATAGAGCATCCTGGCAGTCCCTTCCTGTCCTAATGATGCTTCTCATCTGCAGTAACTCTGGGTCATTCACATTTACTAAAAGATAATCTTGAGGATCAGAGAGCCAAACAGTCAGCAAAATGACTGCCTGGTTTGGTCTGAATGCTGTCTAATCTTCTGCTACTGCATTGAATTACTTGTCTTGCATTTTTTGATTTGAAATTTTCTTTCTAATTCTCTGAGCAGGACTATTAAAGATCCACTAAAAATGTTCTGCAAGAGGAGAATTAGTTTGATAGGTGCTGATCGGTGATGTCCAGATACCACTAGAGGTCTGTCATAGGAAGGAGAAAGGAGTATTTTCACCACTGACAGCTGAAGCATAAATCTCTGTTAGCTTTATTGTATTCGGTTAAAATAGTTCCCAGCTGGACTCTGTGTGGAAGTCAAGGCTACACATTGCCCCTGTTTTTCACTCTGAATAGGGATTTTGTTCCTCGGATCCTCTGATGTCATGAGCTCAATTTTTACTCTTGATGCAATGCCCACTTGCTTTTTTCCCTGACTGCCAGCACAGAAACAGGCACACAAGGATGAGGGAGCCCACGTGTCTAGTCACCTACCCACCAGGGCACAGGGCTGGAAACAGAAAAGGAAGGTGAATAGAAAACAGTCCAAAACCCAGCCCTGAAAGAGCTGAATAAAGCTACAGAACTGGGTGAAATGGTCTCTCTTACCTTTGGACCTGCTGTCTCAGCTCTGGAGGCAATAACAAGCTGGCTTTGTTTTTGTGATCCAGCCTCTGGTTTGTGGGAGAAGGCTGGCAGCCAGAGGTTCTTGCCCCATGCTGGCAGGGGAGCTGGGGAACATTCTCACTCCAGGACAGTCAGTGGGAAGATGGATTTAGGAATATTGTGCAAACCTCAACAAGTCTTCTTTTCTACTATTTTTTTGTTATTTAGGCAAGCACGAGCCTTTCCAAAGAAGGGATGATACAGTAGGAACGATATGTAATATTTTCCAAGTAACTCATCCCTAACCTACTATTTTAAAAAATAAATTGATAATCTATTGTTGGCATATGCCCTGTTCTACTGAAAAGCTACTTGAGAATAGAGCAGAAGAGGAATGAAGGCAAATGAATTGATTTTGATATGTCATAATTTATATATATATATGATTATATATAATATATATAAATATTATATGAAATATAAATTATTTATATATAAAAATAATTTATATTTCATCACACAAAACCACAGTATTTGTTAAAAGTCACAATTGAATTAAGAATGGGCAGCTGTGGTAGAGTCTAGATAAGTCTGCAAGAAACTCAACAAAAATACTGAATTTTAAGTTTTTAGTAGTTCTCGTTTCTAATAATCAGAATTCAGAAAAATCTTGCCAATTCTTCCCCATGTGATCAAAATGTTGAAGAACAGGATGATAACAATGAGTCGTAATATTTTATATTATCTTCTGAAAAGTTCATTAGTGTGTCTTAGCTTCTGCTATGCATCTCCATAGAAGATGAGTTAGAAGACAGGTAAATATCAGCATTGCTAAAAAAAGGTGCAAAAGAATAAAAACATCTTTGTTGCATTATTAACCATTCCAGCAGGATTACTCTAAAACTGCTGAACAGAATCAGTTACTACTAAGGTTTCTCCATAATTTCCCATTTGCAGGTCCTATTTTCAGTAGCATATATAATGTTTCTGAATGCTTCATTTGGACAAAATTTTCCATGTCTAGTGTCTGCTTTAGGCTGTTTTGTTTGTGGAAAAATTCAGCCAAAATGTTTCACTGTTAAGTAAGAGGTTAGTTAAAAATACATTGTTTTTCACAGAAAAAATGTTCTGATCCCTTTTTATCCTGAACGCACTGAGGTATCCCTGTCATTTGAAACCTGGGATTGGGCTTGGCACAAAGGCTGAGAGGGGGACTCAGATAGTACAGGTGGGCCTAGAGTACACTCTAATATATAGCTACTAAATCAGCAAGCCCTGTAGTCTCTCCTCACTGGGGTCCTTCCAGCGGATGTCTGACAAATCTGTTGTTAAGTCATTCCTCCTTTTCCCCTCTTCCATACACATCACTCCTGTTTGAGTGCTGTGCAGCTGTCTGCAAGGACCAGGGAGCTTTGGACTGCATGCTTGGAATGCTCCATGGCTGGCCAAAAATTGCAGATGTTTCTCTCTCCTTGTCCAGGAGAAACTGAACTGTGGGCATTTGGCTGCCAAATTGTCAACACCTGAGAAAGCAGCTGGTGTTTCTGTGGGCAGCACCTAGCATCTTCTGTCTGATATTATTGTCTTGCTATTTTTAAAGATGAAATTATAGAAAAAAAATTAAAAACATCTTCCATGTTCCAAAGTTAGGCCTTTTCATCTGTGGTTTGTACAAGGTGTCTGCCTTATCAACTGTAGAGAATAAATACAGGAAAATATGAATAATGCTAAGAACAGGTTTTTAGCAGTTCACCACCTGCCTATTTGACATAAGAAAAAATACATTGCTATGTGTCTCATCTCTTTGCACAGAGGGAGTACAGAGGTGTGGAGCTGATGGGGAATCCTAATAACCATCAAAGAAATGGGGCACTTCTGCTGGTCCGTGTGCTTGTATTGCCATGCCCTGCACTGCATCAGCACAACCTGCCCTGACATCTCACAGCTCCATTTTGAACAATTTCCTTCTGTATGTGTGTAGGTGAGGGGGTGTAAGTGCTGGAGCAGGATCATGGCTCATGTGTCCAGGTACCAGCACCAGTGGGAGAGGATTTGTGTGTCAGTGTGCACACAAACCAGTATCACACTGGTTTAGCTGCTGAGCAGGACAAGGGGCTTGCTTGGGGGTTGAAGGGGGTGTCTCTGTGTGCCTTTGAACACCAGAAAATGAAGCAGGGTGGTGGGGCTTGGGGGCTTGTCCATCCAAGGCACAGCTATCAGAGTGATTCCCATTATGTATATGCAAATATTTCCCACTGATGGGTCTTCATCAGGAACTGCTGGGTGAGAGAACAGGGTTAGGCTGTTTGTGCTGCCTGTGCATGTGTAGGTGTCACTGTTGGAGCTGCCTTTTGGGGCGGGTCTGTGTATTTGTACATGCATAATGCATGCCTCATGTGTTCCTGTTGGGGATACATGCCTCCGTCTTGCCACTGGCTACACCTGGGGACACGCAGCAGCAGCAGCAGCAGCAGCAGCAGCTTCACCCCTCTTGGGATGCCAGATTCAGCAAACCCAAATAGTTAGGGCATCTCTAAATGGAGTAAGCACCCTGTGTGCTAATGGGAAGGTGAAATGGACAAATAAAATAGGCAGATAAAACAGATAGAAGTATTTTAATAAATCCCATTAGGTGACAACTGAAATGTTACAGTATTTTAACTCCTCTCTCTCCCACAGCCTATCATTTTTTTAAACAGTGATGGGTGTTTTGGGCACTGCTGGTTCCCAGCGAAGCAAGACCCGGACTGCTGCAGAACTCAAGTAATTCTCCCTCGGTGCCACAAGATGGCAGGACCTTAGTTTTAAATCTTTTCTGTTTCTGCCTTATTGATTCTGCTTTATTTATTTATTTTTTTTAATTTCCCTTCATTTTTTTGGGTTGACACTCTCAGATACTATTATTTACATTGTTAAACTTAGAAAGTGAGTATAAATGATGCATCTTTAGTGATGAGGTTTTGTCTGCATAGCAGCTTTGCTTTAGCTCTGGAGGGGATTAAATACCTTAAAAATAACTCTTGATTTATAAATATAACTTGACATAAGTAAGTGCACCTTTCGGGTTCTGCTTTTGTACCAATTTTTCCCTTTTCTTTCTGAGATTAGGCCAGCCACTGCAAATATCTTTATACTGGTATAAATCACACATGTAACAGTTTACACATAAAATGTCCCGGCTTTTGTCCCTGGATAACACCTCAGTGTTATTTGAGGAAGGCAGATGCTTAGCTGTTGTTGAGGGGTTTTCTGCTTTTGTAAAGGTATTTTCTGAAGTTCTTTGATAGTGCCTGGTTTCAGCTCTTCCCCTCTGACCTCCTCACCTACACCTGACACTCCATCAGCAGGCAATAAATCAGATGAGGGCTGAGGATGGGGTTCTAGTGGCCGAGTGTACTTTGGGCTTTCCCTCCTTCCTTTCCTTCACTGCCAGTGAGTTCTCTCTTGCCTGGGAGAGCAAACAGCATAAACCACTGTTTAACACCAGCTCTTTGTTTCTCCCAGAGTATGGAGTGTCCCGTTTATTGAAAAGCTTAGAGCTGATACCACGTGCAGATCTCTCAGATGGCAGCAGAGAGTGCTATTCAATAAGCAGTTATTTGTTCAGTCTGCTTCTCTCTTTTTCAGATTTTAAAGCAAAATTGAAGAGGAAACCATGAAATGAGGTGAGGGAAAGAAGTATTTTACTCCTGCTTGTAGGAAAGAGTCTTCCCTTTTCTGCTAATTAAGCAGTGTAATAAATACAAGCTACATATGATCAAAAAAAGATATGAAGAGCCTCACAAGTTTGGCAAGTCCTTTTCTCCTTCCTGGGTATCTCAGATCTCCATTGCTTCAAAGCTAGTGGGTGGGCAGTAGGGGTAGGTCCACAGCATATTGTGGGGAAACTGGCAATTACCTGCCATTTTCAACACTTAGAAATTCCTCCTCTGCTGTCATCCCACTTCATAGGGAGGAACAGCAGAGAAAACTTCAGGTATTCATCAGGGCCAAAGAAGCAAAATAAGAATTTCTTTGTGTCAGACAGAGTAAAATCTGTGACTTTAAAAAAAAAATAAATAAAATCTTGGTAGTAACACCATCATTAGATGGGATCTTGTGTTACACATTTTAAGGCAGCAGAGGAATAGAAAAATTCTATCTCAGGTTGGAATAGGAATAATAGGAGGCAATCCAGAGGAAGAAAATTATAGTGGTAAACCAGCTGAGAACTAAATCCAAAGAAATTAAGATAAACCCTAGTTCAACAATCACTTATGGAAGGAGAACAGCAACGTTTTAAAATTGAGAATTTTCAGTGAAAATTAAATTTTGAAGAGGATGTTGTATAGATGGATCTATTTTACTTTCCCTGTTGAAGTTGAGGCCAACTAGAGAATATAATATGTATATTTTTCTAATATGAAATCTTTACCTCACCTTGCAAGTTCCAAATTTTTAACCTGTTGCAATGTCTTACAAACATTTTTTACAGAAAAATAGAGAAACTTTCTTAAAAACTCCATTCTGGTTTAAAAAAACCCTACCAAACAAACAAAAAATCCAGAAAATAACAGTTTCTAAGAATCAATTTTGGCAGACAGATATTAGGCCTTTAACACAGTTAAAAAAAAAAAAAGAGTTCCTTGGATAAAGCGTGTTTTATTTTCTATTTACAAGGAAAAGATCTTATCTGGTTACCAGACTATCTTCTGCCAAGACAGAAATGTCCTTCAAAATTGAGAGTTTTTGCCATATCTAAGATTACCTGTCCCAGATAAAAAATTGCTAAGACTTCATATAGGAGATGAGCAACAAGATGGACAGGTTTCATAATCTAAAACTCTTGGCTGCTTGTCTTTTCCAGCCTTCCATAATTTTATTTGTCCTCCCAAAAAAATCTCTTTAAAAATTCCTTCTCTTCAGCACCATAACCGTCTCTGTACATTTCTGGCAGTCCTCTGTCTCCCTGTGGTATCCATTTTCACAGATTTATCCATCATCACCCTGTCTTGAATGGTTTGGAGACACATTTCTGGTGATGGCATGGATACACTACTGAACTTGGGACTCCGAAGCTTAGTTCAACACATAAACTATGAGCTCAGTTGTTCTTTCCATGCATTATGTGTATCAAAAAAACCTACAAATTTCATATTCAGTGATTTTCTCTCTTCTCTCTGTAGCTCAATTCTTCCACACCCTAGATAAAAAGCACTAACCTGTGAAGGAATGTTCAGTTAGATAAATTTATCTTTAATTTTTTCCCCATGGTCTGGTTCCTGAGATGCCCTTCTTAACTTTCTGACCTGCTTTTCTCTGTCTTGCCAGCCTTGAAACACTAACTCCTCTACTACTGAAGGAGGAGGTCGATTCATATAGCTCTATAATGGATTTGTGTCACCTTACATCAGCAGCAAATCCAACCTGTCAAGTCTCAAATTGTGTCCAGGTTCAGTATTTCACTTACCGTCTCCCAAAGAGGCACAATCCAGGAATAGCTTCTCCCAGATTTATTACATGATGCCACAAATAATGGCCAGCTTGTATGGTTTGCACAGAATAGCACAGAATTATTATATATTTTTACTGTATTCCTTGGAAATGTTTTGCAAGGTTTTGCACAGGTTATGTAGAAGTTTTCAAACCTTATTCCCTTAAATATCTTAAGATATCTTCTAAGGACAAACTAGTCATGCAATCTCAAGACAGTCTGTGAGAAAGAAAAGTGCACTGCACAACATCCTCTTTTAGACCTAAGGGCATAAACTACCCATGAAACCATCAGGAGACCCACAGAAATTATATATGTCTTTAAAAAAATAGGCATTTTTAACATATTGTCTCTTGAGAATGTGTGCTAATAGGCATTTGAGATTGTCACATTATTTTTATTCTTTCAGAATGCAAAATGTTTCACAGTATCATGTCAAGCTGTAAGAACCTTTTATACTCTAGTTCACAGGTTAGAGCAAGGGAAGGAGTTAGCAGTTGGATTTTGCCAAGTTTACTCTCAAGAGATTAGAAATTTTTAGCAAAAAATATGGATATGTTTCTTAAAAATCACTGCAAAGAGGGAAGTTTAAATCATGACAGAAGAAGGGCAATGTGCTCAGGAAACACTTGCTGGAGCCTCTAAAACTAAAAGATAGAGGGGTTTTGTTTTTTTTGTTTGTTTTTTTGGTTTTTTTTTTGCTATACCATATTTTTCCAAGAGTTGTAAGCTACAGCTAATCTGGTCTGGTGTCTCTAGTGAGAGAAACACACTCAGCTCCCAACTGGTTTCTTGCTTGCTAGGATGAAAGAAGCTTGGAAGCCTTCACAAGATGATGTATATGCAGCCC
This sequence comes from Thryothorus ludovicianus, assembly GCA_013397245.1. Lineage (NCBI taxonomy): Eukaryota > Metazoa > Chordata > Aves > Passeriformes > Certhiidae > Thryothorus > Thryothorus ludovicianus. The sequence continues at coordinate 150,553 of VZTB01017300.1, read as the reverse complement.
ATGGGAGGCATCCATAGGAAAGGAAAGAGCAGCCTCACAAAAGGCAATTTACTTTTCCAATAACTTGCTGAGTCTCCAGGAGTATTTACACAATCTGCTTGTGTTTCACAAGAAGAGCTTTCTGTCTCTCAGAGCTCATCTCCACATCACAGTGTTAGTTGCCATTGGTAGTGAAAGTGCTGTCCTAGAGCAGATGCAAAGTCCCAGATTTCCTGCTGCACAAATCTGCTGGACACAGAGCAAAAAGGCATTTGCTTAAAGTAAATATTTTGTTAATATGGCCAGAAGCACACTGTAAGTCACATTTTTAGTCACCTTCAATTTTCTAATGTTTGCCTGGTACCTTACTGTTTTCCTGTAAACTGGAGACACCACAAAACTAAAAATTCAGTCTAGGAAAATGGTCTACTTTGCTTGACTTGATGTGCAAATATAAATTGCATTCATGTCTTGTTCCTAGGTGAGTACCCTAAGGATCAGGCCTCAGGTTTTGGTTATAAGGCAACTGCACCTGCACCACCAGCACTTTGCAGGGGCTGAAGTAAGGAAACTTCATGGCTGTACCCACCCCTTTGGTGCCCTATGCCTCCCTCAGTGCAGCACAGCGGTGTGAGGATGGCAAATGCTCGTGAGGGCATCTATGACCTCCTTGGGGGTGGAAGAAGCAGGCCAGAGGAGCTCCCTTGTCACAGCTGTCATTTTATTCTCCCAGCTTTACCCTCAGCTAAAAGGTTGAGGGTAAGTTTGCTCCCTCTCTCTCACCCTTATGGAAGACGCAGATGTACCAAAAATCCGAAGTAAGAGGCAAAGGGCAGAAGGAATGAAAATTCTTAAACATTCCAGTAATAGTAATTGGTCTAAAAATAGTCACTTTCTGCTTGATGGGAGGAAAGAGAAGAATGAGGCCAGTGTTTCTGCTGGATTTTGTTTATGAAATTTGTGCCTCTATGGCATCTGGGATAATATGGCAAACAGGCCTGTTTTAAACAAGCCAGACCTCCTCAGTGAAAGGAATTAATCCCAAATACAGTTGCACTCCCACCAGCTCGGGCTCTGCCTCTCCCCCTTGCAGGGGTCTGCACTTGTACCCAGACCAGATGTCACGACATGCAGCCAAGGATGAGCTGATATGAGGCTGTGTGATAGGCCTCCAGGATGGGATATGAGAGCAGAGAATGACATTTTCCTCTGCAGGGACAAATATTTGAGCTACATAAACTCCAACGTTCCCATCTCAGATGTCCTATGTCCTGTTTTTTCAACACACAGGCAAAAACCCAAATGGCTGTCCATTTAGATAAGAGGAATATTTGAGGAGAGCCACAGGTTTGAATGGAAGCTCTGTAATGGATAAAAACTAGACCCAAAAGGGAGTAAATACTATAAATAGTACATCTATAGATAGTCTGCCAGTGACAGGTGACTGGACCATTTTGTGGGGAAAATGATTACAGCAGAATGGGATTTTCAGCACCTATTAGAGAATGCAATCCACTAAATATTTAATCTTGCCAAAATATTCATGTATTTAGCTTCTCACTAGAAACTTTTAACACATTTTTTCACGCAAAGAAAAGCATGAATGACATAATTGTTAAAGTAATGTATTATGTGTAGTCATCTTCTACAAGTCATAGATTTTCCAATGTGTACACCTCTTCCACCATGGTTTGCTTGATAATACTGTTTACTGTATATGCTTTTAACTATAACTGTTCTGAATGCTTTGGATAGAAACACAAAGAACATATGCTTTACTAGAGCTCAATAAGGAGAGAAAACCACAGGGATCTGTGTCTGAGAGCTTTTTCACATGCAGTGGGACTAAATGTGTGCTTGCTACATGTTTTCTCTTCAGCTCGTGGCATTTCTCACTTTTGTTTGAATTTCAGACTGCTTTTTAAAATTTATTTTCTTTAATAATGTGCTCACATCTGTCTTGGATTCTTTTATTTGGAAATACCCCATAACTCTATCATCCATTTCTTTTTTTATTTACCTGTGAAGTAAAATTTTCCTTTCTCTTCCTCCAGAAATCATAAAACACTTGTGGGTTAAACAAAAATGAGTGTTTAGTGTATATGACAGGTCTGCCTGATATGCTGGCAGCTATCTCTCACAGACATCCTTTCTGAGCTGGCTTTGCTTTACATCATCTTGGCATAATGGATGGCAATACAAACCCATGTGTTCACGTGTTCTTAGGATAGGTGCCCACAGACAGGAAACCCCTGTAGATAAGAAACTGCATGGAATAAAAGAATATACAAAATGGAAATTTATCCTATATCTGCTTTATATATGTTGCAAATCAAGTCAACCTAGGATGGATGCCAGTAGTACCAAACAAGACACAACACTGCATGTGAAAGGGCTCCCCTGTCCAACACAAAAGCTCTATTCTTATTTCATTTCCTGTTATTTTTCCCCTTGATTCCTGAAGAAAAGCTGATAAAACGTGCCCACCTTAGGGATGGGTGTGAGCACAACAAAGTCCAAGGCCCCTGCAGACTGCTGTTACAATAGGATGCATCCTAGACTCCATGATATCTCAGATGGAGGCTGCCCCTCACTTTTCACATTGAGAACAGATCTGTACAAATAATCACTTAGAAGACTTTTCTGCGTATAATTCACCTACTCTTTGTTTTTTTGTTTTTCAACTGGTTCTATTTGGGAACTCAACACAGAAGAATATAGTTCTGCTGGCAGGAAGAAGACATCTACATAGTCACATTTCTTTATTGAAACTTCAGGAGTTTGATCCCAAAGAAACCCATATGCTGTTTGGCATACACTATTTCCTTACCTTTTCCAGGAGCAAAGGGAAGAATGACAGAATATATCACTGTCCAGGTATATTTAGAGCAACTAACTGCCCAACAATGGCGGAGAATTTTCCCACGTTGGAGTTTTTTGCAACAAAGTATGGATTCAGCAGTAAGAGGATAAAGCAGGCCCTGTGAACTTTTACCTTCATGGCTCATTTTAAACTCCTTTTATGCATTAGTTCTCTAATGAGATTGTTATAGCTCCTAGAAAATTAATCTATCCTTGATTAAATCTTTCATCTCTACTTGAGACATGAGCTGCTTCAGTGCCTCTCTCCTGTCAGCTATCACATGCATTGTAATTTTGGCTACATGCAGAGGAGCCCTACCAGCTCTGTGATGCTTTCCTTTTCACTTCTCAAATTCAATGAAGATAGCTGCCAAATCCTCTCCTCATCTTCCTTCTTATGTGATATGTCCTTGCATAAAACAGCCTCCTTAAGGAGAGGAACTGCACAGAGAGCTAGTATCAGGCATTAACAGTCAATGAAAAAAAATGGGCAGAATACTATTTTGTCTCAGCTAGGTTTCTTTATCTGCTCTGGACTCATCACAGCACAGAAGTGCTCAATGACATAAGATGTACATAACAAGGCCTGTAGGTAACTCAGTCAGCACAGGTTAGTTGTAGAGCAGGTGTTGCAGCAATCAGGGAAGCACTCTCAGCATCCAGACTAACTTATTTTTACAGCCACACTCCAGAAATGTTTATGCAATACTGAAAAAATTATAGCTTACTGTAACTGCAGTTTGGCTACAAAAATGAATGGTTTTTTCAAATGTTCAAAGCCCTTTTCTACTGTGTGGCGTAATTTCACCAGGGAGCAATAAATTGTGTCTCTTTGAGGAATCTTCCCTACCCCAACACCATCTGAGTTGAAAAGTTGCTGATTTCCAAATGTAAATAAAACATTGTACATATAAGACAGAAAAATAACTTCTTAATCAGCAGTTTGGACTACTGCAATGCTCAGTGTGTGCTAACAATAGGCTCAGCTCCCTGTGCGTGCCAGAGCCTAAATGTGAGATAAATCTTTATTGCTCCTGCTGTGCAGATCAAATCTAGAAAAGGAGTGCCTACTTCTTGCCAAAGATCTATTCACTGTGCAAATACACTGTGCAAGACAGAAGGAACACCCTGAACTATGTGAGATCGGGAAAAAGAAATGCCCACCAAGCCAAAGGACTTGTACAGGCTTCACTGTGGGGAGATTTGGGGTTCTGCCTGTGTTTTCATCCCTTTAACACCCATAGCTCCCGTGTCTCAGGAGCTCAGATGGTTTTGCAGTGTGTTGCTCCCAGAAATGTCCTTACTGAAAGAATCCTTCCCGTAGCTTTATAGCACATGTCAGCCAGACATGCCCAAATACATGTTTCCAAGGCTTGTCCATACAGCAGTGATTTCATTACCTGCACATAGAACCAAGGCAAAATAATATAACACAGACCAGGCTAAATGTGGTTAACTAAGTTTCTTTTAGTTTATTAATTTTACCCATATACATAGATGGCTTTGAAAGCACTGATGCCTAAAGGGGCTACCTGGAACAGAGGCTAGACCATGTCAAAGGAATAAAGTAGGTATTTATTAAAAGGCCTTCAAAGGCTACACCTTGGGCAGCACAAGAGCCCAGCCATGGCTCCAAGATGGACGCAGGATGGATGGTGTATCATGAATTTTCACACTTTTATGAGTTTTGGTCCATTTACATATTGGGTTTAATTGTCCAGCTATAGCTTCAGGTTATGAAGTCCCATCCTCCCAGATTTCTCTTTTCAATTTGCTGCAGTTTATACTTTTTGGGCCTAAACCTGCAACAGTGGCCTTGGCTCTCAGGCTGGAAAGGGATTGTTTTGTCTAAGGTAACTGTGAGGAGAACTTGCTAACTCTTTATATGAGGTTCAAAGTTACATTATAATGCAGTACAGAATCTGGAAAATATGAAAGCTAAAACTTCAGGCATCAGCACCATATGACAGAGGCAGGACAAAGTATAAGAAAATGGTACAGGAAAAGATTTCAATATATGTGTCAGTGTACCTACTGTGTTTCATACATATTTTACATTCAAAACCAAAAACCCCACAGTTTCCAGAGGATGCACAGAATTTGTTTCGATCTGGAAATTTTAGTTTATTAATAAGTAAAAAAATAAATCTACAATAGCAACAGTGCAAACACATCAGAACTTGCATGGCATACAGAACACGGATGAATAAAAATTATTATACAATGGTCCCAGTGTTTCCTGTGGTACAGGCTGTGATGTATACAATATACAACAGGATAAGGAATAAACTGCAACTTAAACAGGAAGATGAACTGCATATAACTGGCTCTGTCTTGTATGGTCGCTCTATTTCAGGAGGTAAAGCTGTCATGCCTTGGATCTGAAATTAAAATGACAAAAAATTTGTTTGTTGCATAAGATTAAATAACTCTTTTTGCTCTCAAGATAATTGGCATCTTGCCTGAAAATCTATTTATACATTTGTACTTGGGCTGTGACTCTCGCTGTGGAAACATCAAGCTTAGTAAAAATATGAATATACTGTACACCAAATGATCAGCCAGTGTGCATGTCCAACTTCTCAGCTCAAGAGCAGCAGTACACGCTGGCATCCTCTCCAGCAAAACAAGGCAAGACTTTGGTTGGTTGATTTGAATAATGAATGTTGGCAGTGTCACTTAGCTATGGGGATATAGGATATTTGAATGCATTCATTTCTGTGTGCAAGGCTCACACCTGCACGTAGAAAAAAACTAAAACTGTGTACACGTTGTTCCACAGAACCACAGAATGGCTGTGGTTGGAAGGGATCTCTGGAGGTCATCCGGTCCCATGTCCCTGCTCAAGCAAGGTCACATACAGCAGGGTCATATTGCTATATACTGTGCATTTTTCACTCCTCCCACAGAACTCAGTGCAATTTTTTGGCATTTGATGTAACTATGTGTTTGTTATGGTTTTGTCATGAAATTAGAGACATTTATGCACACTGCTCAGCTTGCTTTTCCTAAATTTACTCCCTACATGTTAAAGAAAATAAGCTTTGCAGAAAGTAAGCTTCTGAACATATTTTTGAAAGTTTGAATGCCCACCTGTGCAGCATATGCTTGCTTTGGGGATTTCATCTATGTTGCTATTATTCTGTACTGTAGAAAGAAACCCCAACTGAATATTGACTTAATCTTAGCAAACACAACACAAAACTAAAACTGAAACAGGGACCAGTTCTATAGAAGGGTAAAGGTATTTCCAACTGAATATTGACTTAATCTTAGCAAACACAACACAAAACTAAAACTGAAACAGGGACCAGTTCTATAGAAGGGTAAAGGTATTTCCAACTGAATATTGACTTAATCTTAGCAAACACAACACAAAACTAAAACTGAAACAGGGACCAGTTCTATAGAAGGGTAAAGGTATTTCCAACTCAGTTCTTCTGCTTCAATTTTTTCAGTCTTGTAACAATTCAGGGATTGTTTGGCTATTCAGGTTAAATATGATTTTGATGAGGATGGTCATTAAAGTGTGATATCACTAATAAGGGAAGGGAAAGGAAAGAGTCCTAATCTTAGCTTTGAAGAATATGTCCATGCCATTTGAAAAAGGAAACCATGATTAAGGAAGGGCTAAGAACTCCCACTTCCAGTGAGCTCATTCTTTGACTACATACTTTAAGCTGTAAGTTTTGTTCCTTCATCCTGTAAGATAAAGAGGAACAGAATTTTCCAGAAAGTATACCATTAAAAAAACCTCAGCCTATCACCTCTTGATAAAATTTCTGTGCTTTTCATCATCTTAACTTGGCCTTTGACAAATAATCAGTGAAAGGGTGGCTATGCAACTGCTACTAGCCAGCACCCGTAAAGGTCAAAAAGTTTAACCAAAACTGGTAAGCAGTCACAATGTACTGTTTGTCTACAACTACTTTTCACAGGAAGTCTACAATGGGACAAATAATATCAGAAAAAAACAGAATCTCTTTGATTACTTATAGCACACAGTATTGTTTTGACATCCAACAGGCAGAACAATCTGACCAATGTTGGAAAAATCCAAGAACGTTGCTGCAGGAGGGGGAATTTCTTCACCACCTGAAAGGACTGTGTGACACACTATGAGGAAGTGTGGGCTATCTTCTAGGGTGAGGAGAATGAGGCAGAAGTCCTTCCCTAGAAAGCATTCATCGGTAGTCTCTCATAGCAGCTCTACTACACTGGACTGAAATCACAATAAGAAATAAGCATGTACAATGAGACTGCCTCTCATTCTGTGTAGAAAATCTCAAAAAAGTAAGAGCCTGGATTTGGAGTCTGAAAAGGAGTTCAATATGGAATGCATATTTTTAAACATCCCTTTCAAGGATGATATGACATGCACTAGCCATTCTTTACAACCATTAAAGATGACAACTTTTCTCAGCAGTGTCCTGGTAAAATACCAATAGATATTTAGAATAAATAATTTATTAGGGAATTATTTTTTTTTTGTCTTACAGATAATAGAGAAAGTAAAACCACGGAAGATAAAATCTTACTAAGGTGCACAAAGGGAACAGACTATCCAACTTTATTTTTCTGGCCCAATACTATAGACAATTCTAGGACCATTAGAAAGGTAAGACTTACGGAAAAGTATTCATACAACTTAAGGTTGTCTAGATGCCCAAGTTAAGAAGGCAGATTCTTGAGAATTCATTATGCAGCCAATAAGCTTCCCCTAGAGGGTGTCTCAGAGACGAAATCTGATCCAAAGATTTTGAATTGTCCATTGCAAGATCCTAACATAAGTCACTGGCCATGGAGGCAGCCAGGGTAGAAGAGCTTCCTGGTGTGGTCACTTAACCTTAAACACATGTGGTTGCTCTCTGATCAGTCCTAGACCCACTGAAAGACTCCATCCTCGTACTACTGATCTCAAGTGCTGATTAAAGATCCAACTTTTCTGTTCTTTTTAAATGTTTCTGGAACTCAAGTGAAGTGAAATCACTGGTAAAACATTCTCATCATTTGTTATTTTACGTAAATGAGCTATAGCTGTGTAATCATCCTGAAGACTTATAATCAGATATTTATTCACATGCATTGAAATACAGTAACTCAAACTAGTTTCATGGCATTGTTACCTCCTTTTCAACACACAGACTTACCGACCATTCCGCATTATCTGTTTTTGAACATCTCACGTTCACAGGTAGTTTAAGCACAAGTTGATTGTAGGAAAGACCTTCTGATCTGGACCATTTGAATTTGTTCATTGCATCCATAAAGGACAGGTTTTTATATTGCTTAGGACTCTTGATAATAAAAGGCCAAGTTCTAAAGAAAATGAAACAGTTAGATATTAAAAAAACAGATAAAACTATCAAGTTGAAATGAATGAGGAAAACTTTTGGAGAATCTACTCAGAAAAATAAACATACTACTACTACTCTGTATATTATGCCTAGCTCACGCTCACAACTAAGCTCTCTTCTACTGAAAACTGATGCAGTTTCATTGATTTTGACAGACTTATAAACGGCTGTCAGCAGGTTAGTACTTGCTGCCAGGTGCTTTTAGAAATGAAAGACTTCTAGAATTACATTGATCTTCTCTGATCTACAAACTGAATGTTATAAGCAATTCAAAGCAGATCTTTAGCTGTATCTTCTCAAAAAGACAAAAACAAAAGAAAGCCACACCCTCTCCTAGGTTTGGTAGGTCAGGTTGATAATAACTGGTGTCGTGGACATTCCCTTTGGCATTTTCCTACAAGCTGGCTGCAAGGGCACTTTTGTCCATGGGTGGTTTAGAGACGTGCTGCACTGCTGTGAAAGATGTGCCTGCCGAAGTGTGGGAATCTTTTCCATGAACAAATGGAGACAATCTCATTTCCCACCAGCCGAAAGTGTGGAAAAGGAAGGAATGATATTTCACGTCTTTCATTCAGAAAAAAAAAAAAAAAAACCCTGACAAAAAATAACAAAGGAAAATTATAAAACCCGAAACCTTTGCCATTCTTTCTATTCTCTCTTTGTTTGACTTTCTGAGATGAAACAACATGGTGGAGGGATCAAACTTGTACAAACACAAAGCCAACACAGCTAGTGGAAGAACAAAAGTATCAAAAACCTGATACTTTTGATTGGAGCATGAGTTATCTTTTCAGAACACTTAAGAAAGATCTGTGCTATCTTGCAGTAGGCTGTCTCCCACTTGTTTTGGGGAAATTGCCTATGGCAGAGTTCGGCTCCACTCAATATCTAGGCATAGAGGCTGTAATTTTAAACAAGTATTTCGGTACTCGGGCCAATAACTCTCATCTCTGCCCAGAATTTAAACCATTGTCTGTGCCACCAGATAGAGGAAAAAATGTTTTAAATTGAGCCACAATGCCTTGGTCCTACTCCCAGTTTGCATTTGTGTGTAAGTCAAGAGAGACTTTGGAAGAGCCAGTGAAGCAATTCTAGTGTTAGACTGACACAAGAGAGATGAGGATCAGGTCACATATCCTTAGGCTGACAGAGTTTAATGAAACAAGAATTGTGGATTAGGTCATAAATACTAGAGGCATTAATAATCTTCTCTTCTAATTACTATTCCATTTGTGGCAGACAGTCTGCATACTTAGTCTATTCAGAACATCTTTATTTCCCCAGGCCAAATGTGCATTTTTTTCCTTAAGTACAGTTATCATGAATGAGCACTCAAGAGAGCATACATTTGTTAGAATATTTTCTTTCTAAGCTCAGAAAGACTCTTTTAGATAGGACTAATTTAGAAACTCTGTTCTCCCTGTATTAAAAGAGGTTGTAAATGGAAATAGTGTGGAAAATTATGTAGACATTGATTGCGCTGTGACTTCCTTCAAACTCTTCTTCCTTGAATATAAATTTCAAAACTAAGACTACTAAGCCTGTATATCAAATTATTTTGTAATTATAGCTTTATATGTTAAGAAAAATTATATAAGCAAAGACAACTTTTAAAATTTGTGATGACACAATATTAGTCTATCCATTTGATTTTTAAATCTTACTATTACTTTAGTTTAGTGCAACTAACAATACAAATGGGATTTACTTTTCACTACAAAACATGTATTCAACTTTTTATTGTTTGATTATTTTTCTGCATTTTGTTCATTTGGGAACTTTCCACTTTTGACTGTTCTCACTGTTTAAAATCTGCTGTTGAGATGTTTTAATTTTAAGAACTATAAGGACCATATTTCTGTCCTCAGAATTCCTGTCAACAAATCTACCCAGGGAAATTCAATAACCATGCTTACAAACTCATTTTCAAAATTATTTCTCTATATATGAAACATTGATTTGTTTTAATAAATTGATAGATTTAAAATATTGATATATAGCCTTTTTACAGATGTGTGTAGTGAATAAATAAAAACAAACCAACAAAACAACATGAACAGCATTATTTCCTTGAAGGAAGAAACTGCATTTCTATCAGAAGGAAAAAAGATACAAAATAATTTGGCAGGAGAAATAGCAGCACAACATATTGACCAAAAAAAAGTGGCCGCGTTTCTTTTCTTTCTACCAGAAAGAAAGAAAAGTTGTATAAAAATGATCCAGGAATCCCACAGACAGAAACAAGCACACTTTAATTAATATTTTACATACCTGACTGGTCTATAGATTTCCTTGACACCAATGAACTGGAGCTGTTCCATTATATCTGGAATACTTGCACACCGGGTGAGGTTGATTCTTGGGTAATAGAGCAGATATGATAGGCACATTTCATTTCTGGTGCTCAGACCACCCTGAAAATTAGATTTTTCTTTAATCAGGGTAGCACTGGAATCCCACAGATTAAATCACTGATTAGTATTTATATGTTAATGAAAGGAAGGTGTATCGGGAGGCCCAATTAGACAAGTTTATCTTTAACCTGAGGTTATCAAGTAGCAAGAGGCTGTTACATAATTAATTACAAAATACTTTGGAAGCTCAAGCAATAGCTTCTAAGTTAAAAGACATCAGAAAGAACAACTGTGAATAAAATAAGGCTCATATAATATTGAAGTGTATTGTCTGAGAAGTTCAGGTTTGCTTTTGGCTGCCCCCGAGGTACTTAGATTTACTATGTTTCAGAAAAGTGGAACAGAAGAAGAGAAAAAAATCTTGTCGGACAATTAATCTCTTTAATAAGAAATTAAGTGAACTTTTGCCTAGTGAAATGGAAGATGGGATGGAATATGAATCTACATGAACTCAGGTTGTAAGTACATATGCCAATAAAGGGCAAGAAGGAAAGAACTATTTATGTTAACAGATAATGTTGACTCAGGAAAAAATGAGCATGCATTATAAAATCAGTAATTGGAACAATATTTCTAGGTAACAGAAGAAACAGACTCTTAAACAGTCTTCCATTGAGAACCATGGGGCAAAAAACTAACTTAAAATTAATCTTGGTAAACATGGACAAGATTATAAACTGCATGTTCCTAAATCCTGGGTGGGAACAGTTCCACAAGTCTCACAGAACCACTGGAAGAGGAATGGAGAAAATAAAACACATGAGCCAAGAGCTAGTGTATCCACCACACAGGAAAACAAGACAAAAACTCAAAAGCCTTCAATCTTGCTCTTTTGCTTTTCCTTAAATAACTACTGCATGTGCCTAACATGCAAGCCATTATTCAGGGAGAAGTATCCCTTTGCTCTCTGAATGCCAGGAACAGTTCTTCCCTGCAAAACAGACACCCCTCAGGTTCCACTCCCAGAGATTTGAATCCAGTCTGATTCCTCCCCAGGAAGTAGAATCAGACCCTGGCACAGACAGCTTTATCCCTCCCAGAGACATAGCGGGTTTGGCAAGACTCCATGTGCTCCTAAGCCAACTGGCACAGTCCAACTCATACCCAAGTAACCAAATTTACTTCACCTCCAAAACCCAGTGGCTGCATTGCAATGCCCAGTGCCTGGCCTCTGTTAACCTATCAAGATGCTCCTGGGAGACTCCTGTGCAGTGCCACACGCCTAAACAGAGCTGGACACCCTCGATAGGGAGAGCTGGCTTAACTCCCCTTCCCAACCCAAAGGACCTTCGTTCTGCCTGGGTTCTATGTTAGGCTGAAAACTAAATAGTTGAGGAACATCCTGGTCACAGCTTATCTAAAAATCAATACACAAGAACTGGCAATTACAACTTCAGGGAAAAATGTGTAACAAGTTCATAAAAATAATTCATTAGAGTATGTGGAATTTGCATGCTAATACATGTTGAGAAGAAAGAATTCCTTATACTAGAAAAGTTTGACTTCTAAGGATTTTTTATGAGCTGATCTGCTTATTTCTATAAACTACTCATATGAGTGCCTATGCAAGAGATCAGACTAAGATCACAATAGTTCAGATGACTTTAAAACCTAAAAGTCTGTGAATGGAAAGACAATAAATTATGTGCACACAGGCAGTAGCAATTAAATTAACTTTTTTTAAAATAGTGTTTAATAAAAAAGGTTTTAATCTCCAATATTATCGGTGTGCTTCTTTTGATCCACCAAAGTATTGCTTACCCATGTCATGCGAATTCGGTCCACAGTACTGTAGTGGCACTCTGTGACTAAATTATCCCCCTGCAATAGGAAATTGAGGAAGTTCACAGTTCTGAAGTTTATCAACACCAGTTTTAGGTAACCACAGATGACAGCAAGCATTTATGAAATACATATCAGAGCAGTGGATATGACTTCTTGAAAGAATGAAGGATTAAGTAATTGCCATATGTTAAAACCTTGACACTTAGCATTCATATTATCCCAGATCCTCTGGAATCCTCCAAGGATTTAAACAGTCTTATTAAGAGTGTTGTCTAGATTTCTTTTAAAATAGCAATGAAGGTACCCAGTTATCATCTAGTTTTCTGGAAAATTATATAGTAGACAATGTACACAAATGATTCTTGCTCCAAAACACATCCAGTGCTATTTTCCCCAGGTTAATTTACACTGCCAACTTCAATAGAAATATTTGGCAAATGAGTAAAAGGCTTTCCACATCACAAAAACAACCATATATCTGCCAAGCCTGGGAGTAGAGGAGTGGCAGGCAAAGACTTCACTACATTGACAGATATATATGGGAAAGGCTGAATACTTACCTTCTCAAGCACATACAATTAACTTTTTGGTGTCTTGACAAACTGATCTACTATTTGGTAATACTCTCCCTCCCTGTTCCTAGTGAAATACAAATCTGAAAATCACCATGATAATCAATTGGATTTTTTTTTTTCCTATCATCATCTTCCCTTATCAACAATTATATTTCCCTGAAAAAAAACAGATCACCCTTCAAAGGCTGAGAATTTCTCCTCTCCTACAGGCTGTTTCTCCAGATCAAGGCTAGCACAATCTGTACTCCAGACTGCTGGAAGAAGGTGTGTCAGCCTACTGTCAGCTAAACAGAGACAAAGGTCTCTGAAGTAGGGTGAACTGGCACAGTGTCACTGCTTCCAGTGGGAATACTCTGTTCCTGCCAGTGAGGTCTCTGGCTCTCATATCTTACAGACTAGATAATATTCACTAAAATGGTTCCTTCTGTGAGATTAGATCTGCTGCTTCCAAATGGAGAAGAGGGCTACTATGTGAAGAAAACAAATAACCTGGACTCCATGAGCTGAAAGAAGGATACACTCTTGGGAGAGCTTATAGAGAGAATAACAAGAACTTACATGAAAAATCATACTGTTAGTTAAGTGGTTAAACTGTTCTCTGAATTACACCAGATGTTGTACGTAAAGCTGCACTTATAGTTTTGCATAAGATGAAAAACTATGAAAGGCATAAAAATGGCTCTCTTCAGAGAAAGAATTTTATCTTCTCCTTGAGCTGGCTTTTTTGTCAAGTTGCTGTTACTCTCAAATAACCTTTATAGTTTTTCTGTTGTCTATTCCCTTATGTTATTGAATTTAATGTTCTTTTGCTATAATTGCATGGATTTTCCTAAAAATATTACAGACTTTCTCTGCAAACTTGTCATCTTCTGCCAGCCCTCTTCCTAAACCCTTCTACCTTATTTCCTGAAGGAGGTAACACTGGTTTGTCTTTGAAGCCCCTAGACTACAAGCAATTTGACTTCAAAGAGTAAATTCTGCACTTGAATATCCAGGATTTGCTGTAGAAATTAAATAAAGTTAGCATTTTAGCCTCTTGTCTTTAAAGCACAAATATCAAAGTCTCACAGTGTGGGAAAAGAGACATGAGAGAAAGAGGCTTGAAGGGAAGCCACTGAAGTTTAAACCATGGGGCTCCTGAGCATATTTGAAGTTCGGTCATCTCAATAGTCTTTTCAGATCTGTCTCCCTTAGTGGTTCCAACCATAAACAAATTCCACTTTTTGACATTTTGCATCTGGCAATCTAATAACATGTTTGTTTACATGCACCAGGACAAGTTGCTCTGCTGGCTAGATCTGGAACACCCAGACTTTGCAGCACTAAAATTTCTGTCTTCATGCTAAAACTTAAAAAAGATACTGGGTGGAACCAAAGAAGAGTGCATAATTTTTAAATGAGTGACACACAAAAAAATACAGACTATTTTCATGCAATAACTATGCACAGCTACTGCTTTATAATATAATTATAGTTGGAATATTTCTGCAAGTTATGTTGCATTATTTTCAGGAGTACAGTAGATGGAGTTGTATGATTTCTTCTTTCAAGAAGTTTTGTTTACTAGTGACACATCCAGTGGAACATGACCATGGAGTCTTATTCCCAGCAAGAAGTGTGAAACAAACAGAAGACTTGGCTGATTTTTAAACATATTTGTAAGGCTGGATGCCTGCTGTGTGCAAATACTGAAAATACTTGGACCCATAGTCCTGTAAAGCCATGCAGCAGCATTTCCATTGTTCATCTTTCTGGATGCATGAAGATGGTACAGCTAGGCACACAAGGGACTTTCTAATCTGCTTTGTTCACACATTTGTGATGGTAAAGTTCAAATCAAGATTTTATGGATATCAAACATACCCAAAAAATAGCTCGATTTGATGAACCAAGCCAGTTCTGTGGTGACTCATGTGGACACTCCCAAGACACTGAAACTCGAACGCATTAGTGATTCTGTGACACGTGGAAAAATTAACAGAACATCCAAGAATTCTATGATGATATGCTAAGAAATTCTGTAGCAAATTTTATCCTAAAGGTGAGAAAAAGGCACGTGGTCACTTAAACACTTGTAGGAAAAGAATTAAGGGTGTCATACTGGCAAGATGGTTCTTTCTTCTTTCAGGTACTGAAACTCTTGGAAGTTGAAGTCAAACTCATCATCATAAGCAAGCAGCTTCTGCTCCTCTCCGTTGTGGAAGTGGCGCATCCTGATAGCTCTGCCAGCAAGGTGAGCATGGAGAAGAACCGCGAACACTTGAATCCCAGCAGGTCTCTCAGCACCTAGAGCCTGGCCAAGAGAAACCAACACCATCAGTGTTCCCAAATGCCAAGTAATTTAATGACATGTCATCCACAAACAGAGTGAAAATACATTCATTAATGTATTTTGAATTCACTCAATTTACAAAAAAATGCAGTCTGTAGCAAAAACAAAACTGTAAGGGAAATTCAGGATTTATGTACAAAAGAGGCTAGGGCTGTCTCTGTGATTATTTTTTATAGCAAAAGCATGTTTTTACTCCTAATGCACACATTTTTTTAAATTAAATTCAATTGGACTGCAAATAATTCTCAATAGTTTGAAAACTTTCAAGGGAATTGAACTAAAACTTGCACATTATTTAGGTGCTAATGGCTGATATTAATGAATGGGATTGTTTACTGTGAAAAGGAATTTCTATGCTGTTATGGATGATGCCAAGAGATGCACTTTAAATTGGGAAGCAGTAGTTGTAACATCCTCTACTTCCTATCTTTAAGTGAACTGGTAGTGAAATACCATAAGTTTGCATCTAAAACTTTTGACTCGCTTCCAGGTCAAAAACACTTGCCAATTAACTTTTCTAAACTGACACAAATCTGACATCACTCCCATTCTATCTGATATCTACTGATCTAAACTTTGTGTTGAGTGTGCTCAACTTTAATTCTTGTTCAGAGCTCAAGGTAGAAATAATCTGTTATCACAATACCTTTCAAGAACAGCCCTAGGGTCAGAAACCTCATAATAATGGATTACTCGAGAGTTTTAAGGCTGAAAAATGCCAGGATAATACACAACATTTAACACTACCAAGAATAAATCTAAATTTTGTATCTAATTTGACATTCATTTTAAACCATCTTATTAATTCAACCTTTCTCTATAGATGACAAAGTATATGAGAATCTCCCATTATATCACCATAGATTTTAGATAATGCTTCCATTACCTGCAGAGATATTTAAGTTATCTTAATGAAACGAAGTGTTTAATAAACGTAAAACCTCTTTAGGTCTTCAGTTTTCTGTGGTTGGTGTAAGAATACATTTCAGGCTTTCATGTCATCATTTCATTAGAAGCCTTTTGCACATGCCCAGGTCTGAATTAGTCTCAGTCTTTTTTTTCTGGGCTAGCTATTCTGAGTTATTAACAGATTTACAATGGAAAGAAGTGTATTGAACATATATTGAACACAAAACTAAAACATTGCCAGCCCTGTGTCATCCATTATTACTCAGATAAGTAAAGCAGCCTGGGTAGTGAGCATGCCAAGTACCCAGTTTAAAAAGACAACATTTTGGAGGACAATATGTACCACCAGATGCCCTTGCACACATCTTTTAATTGTAACTATCAATCTTTCCAAGAAGTTCAAGTGACTGTTCCAATTATTTCCATGAATGAAAACCAGTGAATGCAGGCAAGGGACATACCTCTTCCAGACATTCCAGTGTGCAGTGACCCTCTGACACAAATTCAGGCATGCCCGGTGGGATATTGTGGAAGAGGCTGACCCAAAGACCAGCTTCAATAACCCCAGCATCGTATTTCCTTAAAATTGGAGTATAAATTAGCCTCAAACCAGAGTTATCTATCAAGCCTGCAACAAAAGAACACAGTTAGCCATGGCTAAAAATCAGTTTTTTAACGGCGAAAAAACCAAACCAAATTGTTTCATGTTTTTCATGCTGTATCATTTTCCTACGTGAAAATCAAGGAATTAACCTCAATAACATGGAAATGAGTGAAACCATATGCAGAAAGTAACTTTTTTTCCTTAAAATTTTCAAGCCATGTGTTGTCTTCTAGTTGAGAATTTTATCTATTTCTTCATCTTGGGTCTTGTCATTAATTATATCAATTATATTTATAGTTGAGATGAAAAAGCTACACCCCTTTTATGATCTCTCCAATTAAGAGAGCATCAATTAAACACGAAAATTGCCATACTAAATCCCAGACTTGTAGACAATACCCCCACCTTGAGTGAAATAAACAAGAGAATTGCAGAGTACTTTAATATTGTTCTGACTCAAAGATTTGTCTTGATTTCAAAAATTAATTTAAAGAACCAAAGCCTGCTGTTTGGAGGCTGTGTTTTTAAGAGTCAAAATAATACAAATGTATTTTGTTCACCCACATATGTTTAGCCATATGTGTTTGTGCATCTATAAATAATTTATGTTGCCTTTATCATTTAAATGCTTAGAATACTGTCTTCTATTAGCCATTTTTATAAGTCAAGATATATACAAAAAAAATTTAATTTTTTTATACAAACTATATTTTGTTAGTTTATCTGTTCATTTCTTTGTATTTTTGAATAATAACTGAAATAATTCCAATTTTGAAAATGAAAAATTCCAAAAAAACATAGCAAATATCTCAGAGAAGGTAAGATGCTTCCTAGTGACCTATATTAGTCCTCTGAAAAACAAAACAGATATAGCAGTGCCTGAAGCCAAAATTTACATCAATATGATATCAGCCAGCTATTTTAAGATAAGTAAGTGGCAGAGGGACAGAGCATGGCCTGTTACCCAGTCACTAAAATACCTGAGTAGTGCATATAATTAATAAGGAACAAAGGATATGAACTGTGCTTAGCCAATTAAGAATGGCAATCAGCTATGAGACTTTTTGCAACATACAAATTACGTTTAGGTGATATATTGTGTCCCACAACATCCCAGCTTTAACATTTGGGAGCCCAGACTCACTCCCTTCCTGGAGATATTTGTACAACCTCATCAACTTGAATTTTTCCTTTCTGCTTCAGAAATTGTTAGACATTGTTAGCATGTAAATGCCAGACACTCTTATGTATGACATAACTCTGGTAAGTCAGAGTTTCTGATAAACAATCTCCAAAGAGGTCACCCTTCAAATGAGAAGTGAATGTTACAGGCTACAAAACCAGAAACAGTGAAACCCATCCATGTTAAACTAAAAAATATTTCAACTCCTCCCTATTGGGAGCCAAAGTCACCACCAGCCTGAGTCACTTAGGACAACATTACCCCAGGTCACAATGTGAGGCAAACAGTGCTGCCTTTCACCACCAGACTCAAACTGGGAAAATGCAGGTGCCAAAACACACAAACGAAGGTGGGTAAGTGGCAGTTTTGCTGTTGTATCAGGAGAACTCATTTGTCCCCACCTGAAGCAGATGGAGCACTCAGGTCTACTCTCCTGCACTTCTGGCACAATCTTACACTGTATATTTTGCCAAGGAGGAGGAGAAGCATGACCTGGATTACAAATACCCTGCTCTGCCTTCACTTTCTGAAATTTCCCAGGTCCTTTAGGACAGTCCCAGCAAGGCAAAATTGTTCCTATTGCTTAAAAGGAAACAAAACATTACAAACTTCTAGTTTTTAATACGTGTTATTTTTAGCTAAATCAACACTATCATACAGCATATCAATTAAAACAAAATGATGGATTTAGGGACACAACCAAATCAGACAGAGTTTTTCAGTGTGTGACTTCTTGGGCTTTCATGCAACACTTGATGAAAAAGCATACAACATCAATGATGCAAATTAATTTTATTGTATCCCACACACTGAAGGCACAGAGTCTGTCACTAAATAAATAAAAAAAATTAAGGATAATTAATTTAAAAGATGAAGATGGGAAACAACAGTAAGGCAGAATGCTATAGCCCGCATAGCAAACTT
The DNA here is from genome assembly GCA_013397245.1 of Thryothorus ludovicianus. Taxonomy (NCBI): domain Eukaryota; kingdom Metazoa; phylum Chordata; class Aves; order Passeriformes; family Certhiidae; genus Thryothorus; species Thryothorus ludovicianus. The sequence goes on along the minus strand of VZTB01017300.1, from coordinate 131,629 downwards.
TATTTTAACACATGGGAGTGTAAAGAAAGGCCAGTATACTATGCTATATTGGATTTTACTCAGTTCATATACAGCAACCACCACAATATTCTCAGGTACAGTACTTTAAGAAACTTCTGTTTCAGAACAAAAAAGTATCTTTCCCAAAATCATCTTCAAAGTTCCCCTGATTTTCTTGGTATCCTTGATTTCATTATTTTACTTCTTCTAAATATTAATTAATTTCAGGAAGAACAATTTTAAAACACTGTTACAATTTAAAAGCTTATCTTTTAAAATAAGCTGATTTTACCCAGCGAATGGTCTAGAAACCTGAGTCTACATTTCTACTTCAGAAACTGCCCACAGTTCAGGTAGATGTTTATTTAAAAAAATATCACAAAAAAAAAAAAGTCAAAACTAAAATCGAGAGCAGTGGGAAAAACACTGTGAGCCAGGAACTATTGATCAGGAAAAAATAACTCTCAGCTTTTTATTTGCTCTGTTTGCCATGCAGTGCAGGGCTGAGCAGTTATGTGTAGTACATTTTCCAGTCTGGGATGTTTTAAAACATGTGAGGCTACAAACCTTCTGTGAATGATGGATTGTCATAATGCACCTCCATCAGGACAAACACAGGGTCAGCTGCTGTGCCAATGGATAAGCCAACATGAGGAGGGTAGGTGAAGCCCTGAAAATCAATTCACACAGAAATCAACACAGAATTAATGTAATTTTTGCCATAGTTAAAGGGTTAATTTCTCTTTGTAAGTACATTGGCTCCTTCTTGCAATGATATGATCACATTAATGATAAAATTTACAAATATAACTTCTTTTACAGCTTTCTGAACATGCCATTGTGATAAAATATACATGTTATTTACTCAATAAATTTAGTAATGATGTCAATATAAAACAGCAGATCCCATGGCTGCCAGAGGACCAGGCTCTGAGCAAACTGGCCTAATCTCACCTCTGACCCTGCTTTGAGTAGGAGTCTGGATTAGAGACTTCCTGAGGTCCTTTCCAACCTGCATTATTCTGTGACCTTATGATTATTTATCCTGTATTTATTGTTTGAGCAGAAAAGGAAAATTCCATTTTAAACTTACAAACATTGCATCATCAAGCACTTTGTCTGACAATAAAGCCCTTATGAAGAAGAGAATCAACATTTTAAATGTTCCCAGCTTCTAAAAGCAATTTTCAGGGAATACTGAGGTTGCATGTAATTAACTTGCTTTTTGTGCACAAGTAACTGTATTCAAAGTAAAATGATTTCAACAATAAAGGTGATCTTTGTGGCTACGTTTCCACTAACAAGCCGATAGTGCAAAAGAAGTAGCTCTGCATGGTGAAACAGCTTGTGCTGGACTCACTGCCCCCAAATAATGTTCCTCTGGACAAGCTCTGGTCAGGTGACACTGAAAACCATCTATTGCTAAAGGTGATGGGTTCACCCCCACACATTTATTTAACTTCATCCCAGAGAGGCCTGTGCAAATTCTCAAACCACTCATGATGATAAACAAAGCTTTGTAGGTGGGGATAACTGGGAGATTCACTTCAAAAGCTCACTCTTGATTCAAACCAAAATACCAGAATCTCCGAAGTGAACTCTTTTACCAAATTCACTTTAATTAAAACTAATCTGCATCATTTTACAGTATATAGATAATATTTTAATATGCAATTTGACATTCAAAGTTTCTGAAACATGCAATTTGAGATTCCAACTTTCTGATGCTTGATGGATATTAATGAATTCATTGTAGTATATAGTAAAAATTATTATTGCCTTCATTCTACATAAGGGTAAGCTAAAGTTAGTAAAATGGGTGCTTGGGCAAACCTGAATGTAACCCAGATCTGCCAAATTCCTCTCTACAGATCTTTAAAAACAGAATCATCCTTGCAAATACAACCATAGGGCTTGTCAAATAATAATTTATTTATATGAATTTTTAATTTCACTTAGATTAAGACAGTTGAAAGTACAAATACTAGGTCAGAGCATAGCTGATGGCAAAAATGCACAAAGCATACACCAGGGATAATGCTCATAGTGGATTAAATATCTTTTGATGAGTCCATTTAACAACCCTTGTTTTGTCCCACCGCAGCATTTGCAGATGGTTTTGGACTGCAGGTTGGCAAACGAAGGTTCCAGAAACTATCATCACCCCAGTCCCTCCCTTTGCCCAAACCATCGTTTGGGTGGGCACACAGCGAATCAAGGGTGTAAAGAACTGGGATTCTTTTGGCAGTCAAGCTGTGTTATGTCAGCTGAAAGCATTAACTACAGCCTAAATTAACACGAAGTAAGCAGCAAACACAGCCTGGGGTGAGCATGGCATCACAGCCTGTATTTATATAGATATGCTCCATGCCATAAGCAAAGTGGTCCTTATGGCTCTGCACTGACACTCCTACATTGAAATGATGTTTCTTTGGACAGATAGGAAATTGCAGAATGATATGCCTGAATGGGGCAACAGTGAAACCATGTCCTGGCGAGGCACTAAATTAATTAAATTTATGTGTAACTTCATTTGGACAGTTGTGCCTCTCTGTCTTTTATGAAGTCACCTACAGACACTGCTTTTCTTTCTGTCATCTGCAGGTAGCAGACACTGGTCATTGCTGGTGGCACTGCATTTCCACATCAGATGGGACAAGCTGATACAGTGACAGATTTCCAAGCTCCAAAGCTATCTCTGTCCCCTAAGGCATCAACTCCCTCTCTACTATTTTCATTACTTTTGGGTTGTCACTCAGGATGACCACTACACTACATACTTGAGAGGCCAAGAGGAGGTTGAGGACTTACTGGTCCTCAGGCATTTAGGGACTGTGATCCTGTACCCTTAAAAACAGACAGATTAAGTAATCACTAATATACTGGGATGATCTTTCAGGATACACACCCTCACAAAGCCCCATTGATGAAGCATGCTGGACAGACACTCATCCTACCTCTCCTCCAATGGCCCAAGCAAAAATGACCGTTTCACATGTAAGAAAAGAGTCTGGCATGTTGGGATGGTAACACTCATGCCCATAGTCCAGAACGCTGTCATTCAAGTTGCTGCTGCACTGGTAGAGCAGGATATGGTGCACCAGGTTCTCATGGCCTTTCTGGATCAGTGGCTCAACCTATCAATGGTAAAAGGAAAAGAAAAAAAAAAGAAAACATATCTCAATGTGACTATTTCAATGTAGGTATGAAGACAGGACTAAAAATTCTATGATACTTTTATTTTAAAAGAGGAGACTCAATGTTAGTTTGTACTTATCTTGAGATGTAACCCCAGCACTCTGCAAACTCAAGAAATGACGTTTCCATAATTTTCATTTTGCCCATGTGCATCAATAAGGGGCAGGAAAAACACTCTGCATCTAGACTAAACCCCTGTTACAGTTTTGTTTCTCTCTTCTCCCATCCTAGTCTTGCACTGTCACTTTTCTTTCTCCCTGCCCAATCTTGTTTAGCCACATTCCAGCAGGAGGGGGGATATAAACCATCTGAAAGTGTGTTCTGCTGAACCAACTTGGTGTCTGAACTACTCAGAGGTTTTCATCCCTGTTTCTGCCTCTCCTGCACTATTTCAAATTAGAGCTGCCGGTAAATTCTGTATAACTAGGGTGAGCCTAGAGGTATACCCCACATTCCTCAGCAGCTCAAAATCAACTTTCAAATTTTTTTGACATCTAAAAAAAATTAGAATTTTTTTTTTTTTAATCCACTCAGTTGTGAAGACTTTATTAACATGAAGTCATTCTTGAGAGGTTGGGCACTCCAGCCTGTTTATGGCAGTGACAAGCTGGAGGGCTCTCAGTGGTGCTCCAGTGCCCTCAGTATAATTAGACCACAGAACTTCCACGCAGGCTAAAATTATTTAATTTCTATGTAAATGTTCGCTCTCTGTTTGGATGGGTGATGTTAAATCCTCTCTGTCAGAGATGATGTCCCTGGGGCAAATATGAATACTTCTGAAAATAATTATTTTGCATTTCAGAACAATCATATTCCACACAATATCAGCAAATAGAAGACAGTATTAAAATGAAAGTTTTCCCCTTGCTTTTTCTTTCAAGGATTTCATCCCATCCTGTTGTATCTACCTTCAAGTTCAATAAGATAAAATTCATATTTTCACAAGAAAGGTAAAGCTTTGATGATACAACTCTAAAGATGCAGGGTGCTATGCAGTATTGCCCTTCAGTATTAGGAAAGAGGTTACTATAAACAGGAAAAGAATATATATGCATCCTAAATTTGCATCCATTAATTTTGCAAGCACATTCATGTGCTACTGGAGGACAAGAAAGGAGTAAGCAGGAGCAGTTTATTACATTGTTAAAATACTGTCCACACAATTTCTCTCTCTGTATTTTATTCAAACCACTAGATCAACTACAAAAGAGGAAGGGTGGGAGGAAGCAGCCAGAGCCTGTGTGCATCAAGGCCACCCTTGCTGACAGGAATCTGCAAAGTACATTGAAGTTGGGCTCTTGGGGAGTTCAGATGCTGCCGAGTACCTGCATGTCCACCCAAGAAGAGCACAACTCACTTCACTGTACTTAGAAATCAGTGGAAGAATGCCAATTGATTCAGATGCACCAAAGTTTTATTCTGCAGGTAAGACTGGAATACTCCAGAGGGGATCACCAGTACTGTTCTCAGTAATCCCTGTTTCAGTTAGCATCACCATCATTGTGAATTACTGCACTATGGAAGCAAAAGGTATTTTTGAAGAAGATGAGTCAATTTTCCCATGAAATAACAATGTAGCCCCCAATGTGCCAGACTGAATGACAAGCATTCAGAAACCCATTTCAGCTTGATGTTGCTTCTTCCCTCTGCTCCACCTGCATATTTATCCAAGTACTGCAGAGCCCAAACACAGGCATAACTTGGCAGCTTAAACATTAAATACCAGAATGTATATCAAGAATTTTGAAGTTCTGCATACTGTATGTGTTAGTCAAGGAAATGGTTATGGAAATATTATCCCTATATCTACCAAAAGAAAAAAGAGAACTTTTATCCCAACATGTGATAGTTCTGCCTGCTGCTGCAAGATCCCAGCACCTGCTGTGCTTACAATCACTACTTCAAAAGCAGTTTCCCCTCAAAACAATGGGACATCACCAAAATTAGAAACTCACATCGTGTCATAGGTTTTTAGTGTCAGTTACCTAAACAATTACAGCACTTCAAAAAGCAGTTTTGTTTGGCTTTCTTAAGTGAAGAAAAGAAAAACTAGAACAATTTCTTACATATTTTTCCAATGCATTTTGTAGGAAAGCTTACATTCTTCAGATGCGGAAATAAATAATGAAAAGCAGAGCTGAAGTTATGCATCTTACAAATTTTTACTACAACTTGGTTAAAGAGAAATTTCTCTTTCCCCTTTTAAAAAGCATATAAATAAGAAAGAAAGAAAATATTAGAGTGGTCAAAATTTTATTAAAAAAATCTTAGGAAAATCTCATTAATCCTGCATTGTTCCTAAATGTATGGAAATATTTTAATGGCTAGGTCCCTAAGGCTCACAGCATTATTTCAAAATTAAATAAGAGAAGGAAGAGGACAAAAGCCCTTAGACACCTCTGATCTGAAGAATAACTAACTATAATTACTTACTAGAATAACTTTGGCAGAAAAGAAAATTTAAAAATATGATCCTATTGTAGCATTTATCTAGAGCAGGAGTTTAAATCTGTCATTCTACATCACAGGTGTGTGTTGTCCTATTTACTCAGCTATTGGTCATTCTAGTTTATAGAATAGATTGGTTATTTAGGCTGCCTCACACCTCCTCTCTGACTTTCCATGAAGAACATCTACTTTCCTCCAAGCTGAAAAGAAATTCCCAAACCACTTTTTTTTCTCAAATAATCAAAATCTTGTTTTCTGGCCAGCCTTACAAGTAATGATGAGGAATAACTGAGTTTTGCAAATATGGGGCCATATTCGGGAAATTGTTGATGTAATTAGAAGTGCACATAAGTAGTTATAGGTGCAAAATTAGTTACTAAAACAGGTATCTATTATTATCTAGATCAGGATGGTCTGTTTACTAGAGTACTTGTAGCCTCATGATAACACAATTTTCAGAGCTCTACTTTTTCTGGTCTCCAGTCACAAAGATAGGGGACCAGCCCTGAAAACTCACCATGACCCTTTTGTTCATTTGTGCAACTTTTAGAATGCTTACAGAAAGAAAATAATTTGAAGTGGCACATTAGAGCAAAGGAGTGAAATACACACAAAAAAAAAGTGATTAAAAACAGGCATGATACATAATAGATTTAAACTTCAGATTTAAGTGAGAAGTTGATTTTTATTTGAATTCTTATTCATACACAGCCTTGTTTGCTTTGGTCTCTCACTACAAGGGGACTCTAAAATGATGCTTTGAGCCAAGCAATAAGATAAGCAATAAGTGAGTAATTTGGACGGATTATAGTGAAAATGGGAATCCACTTTTCATTTTCATTAATTATGAAAAAACCTGTGACTTTGAAATGTATTTCATTCCTTTGTCCTCACCACTTCCTACCAACCTCTTGTTGGCCAAGGAAGTAAAGAACAGAACTGAAAGGAAGCTAAAAAGGAATATGCATCTAGCTACCTATCTCCCCCATTTTACCTCATTCTTTGAGGCTCATCTGTGGAATTTTCACTGTTGCTGTCATGCAAGGAAGACCCAGCTGTCAGGCTTCATCTCTTTGCCGTGTTGTGAATAAGCCTGCAGAGATACTGCACCACCGGGCACCTCGGTGACTTCTTCCCCTGCAGGCAAAGTGCATTTTCTGCTTGACATTTCCTGACTGCCAGAGGCATGGAGAACAAAAGCCCTACATCCACCCTACATCAAAATGCCCAAAGTGTTTGGGATTGCAAAGCATAAGTGCATGGAACGAGGCACAACCTCTCCTGTTTTTAATGAAACCTGCAGGAAGATGATCATGGTTTATTATTCATGATCAGTTGCTTTATGTTTCTTCCTCTCCACCCTTCTTGAAAGCTTGGCCAAAAAGTCTTTCAAATGGAGCACACTGACATACATGAACCCAACCCCCACTAACAGGTTAAAAATAGTAGATGTACTATAAACCCCCAGGACTTCAAATCATGGCTCCCAAGGAAGGAAGTATTTAAAATATATCACATTCAAATGCAAGTGAAGGCACTGCCCAAAGTATGGGTTACATTCATGGTGCTTGATTTGTACCCATCAGGCAGGCTGAGAGGTTTTACAGAGCTCTCTTTATGGTACTGAATCTCTCAGAACTTGTGAAAATGCTGACTTTCAAAACATATAAAATAAAAAATTTTCTAGTCATTATAATGTTAAACCAGATGAAATGTGCACTGTTCACCTCTAATTTTAACAAAAGTCTTATTTTAGTCAACAGGCTGACATCACATGAACGAAGAAAATGTTTGTATCTGCCAGGGCCAGCTTACTCATCCTCAATTTTTCTTCCTCACTTCTGTTTCCTATTATCACTTTATCTACTGCACAATCTGAACATTGTCATATGCTTTGAGGTTTTTTTTCCTTATAAAAAGAAGCCAGAATTTTGGCATAACAGTGCCTTGCATCTCAAGCTGATGATAAGAAAGGTTGAGACACTAATGTGGGATGTACTGAACAGGAGGAAAATGCAAACAGCTCAAGTGGTCCATGAAGTTAGATTTCCTACAAGTTAAAAACATCTCCAGAAACCTGGAAGTCTTTCTTGCTTATTCCTATTTTTCTACCTTTCTATTTGTTCTGATTTCTTTGATGGCAACAAACATGGTTTGTTCTTTATGTCTGCTTGTGCAAATGATGGAAGTTGTTCAAATGTATCCATAATCTTACCATAGTGTCCCTATTTAGAAAATATAGCCCACCAAATGTCAAAAAACAAACACCTGCCTTTTTTTTTATATATGGAAATAGCAACAAGTCTCTGATCTGCTTGCAGCAATGTTTCTACACTAAAATGTCAAAGAAAATAATGATTATTTTTTTTCTGGCTCAAACTGGTAGTTCCAAACTAATCTTATATTTTAAAGACACAATGGTACAGTCTATTGTCATGGAAATGATTCTGAATAAGGCCACATCCATGCACAATAACTCATGAGTAGACAGTGGTGACACAGAGAAGAAAATACAATTATTTAGTCTCATAATGGAGAGCGAAAATTTCATTTTTATGCTAGCAGTGCTACATCCAGGAGAGTTTCTAGTCCATGCTTCATTTATATGAACTTGCCATGTCTCTGATTAACACAGAGCAAATGATGGCTGTGAAACTGAGTACTGACTGAGTTCACTTGAAAATTTTCACATAAGACCAAGTTATAGGGTCTTTTCTTTCTGTACTCCTCACCAGGAAGAAGTATTACATTCTTACTGATAACTTTGGTATTTGTACTTCTTTTGAAAAGGTTCACCAGCACATATATTAAAAAGTTATCTGAATTAGACAACTTTTTTAAAGGGTGACATGATTTCTTCTCATTAGAATTCATCAAGATCTTTTTCTGAGATTTTTTTGAGAGTAATTGTAAAATGATCAAATATTTATCTAAAACACCACTTTTAGGGTTTTATAGTTCTCAGAAAAGCAAATACTTAAAATATTTGGCTTTATAAAATTGAGTCTTTTTTTAAAAAAAAGTGTATTCCAGAAAAAAAACTCTCAGTAATATGACTGTATTTTGCTATAAATATCCTGAGAGAAAACAAGCAGACATTTGCTGCTTAACACTGTTTCTTGCACAAAACCCAGAGTGTGCTGAGCTAAAACAAGAGCTGGAAACACGCCTCTGAGCTGGGATGGATGTTGAAGTCCATGACTGCGGGGCAGACCAGGATTTTAACTCTAATAACCAAAGAGCTATCTCGTGTGACCAGAAGGGCCTGCCTACACCAGTCACGTCTGGGACACCAATCTGCTGCAGGCTTTCAGCCCAGAGTTAAGGCATTCTGGGGTCAGGCAGGGACCACCCTCCGCATGCCTCCACCTTACCCCATCTGTCAGAAAGCATTAAATTAATGTCACAGGATGGTGAGAGCTGAAAGAGACCCTTCCAGTGCTCAGCTGGCTGAGGTCTAGCATGGGCTGGCTGCTGTAATCCTTCCTGAGACCATTTGCCCATACACAGCTTAGTACTTATTTCTGTTTTCCACACTGTACAATCCAGATCCCAAATTCAGTCATCACCTCTAACAAATCCTTTAAATTGTTCTCTACTCCACGTGCATCTGAGTTTATACTATGGCACTTACAGACATTTACATGTACATTTTGGTGAGTTAATTGCAGGAAGGAGAGCAAAGCCACTGCTTCTGGTTCCCTCATGGTCAACAGGGATGATTACATCTGAAGTACAATAGGAAGCATTACTACTTAACTTGAACTGTCCTTCCTTCAAAATGTTAACCCAAATTATTCTCACACACATTTTTTGTACCTTCCAGCTGGAGAAAAATATAACCTGAGCATTTAGTGACAGCCCTTCGCTTTTTTATTTAAATAAAAAAAAGAGATGTAGACAAGAAAAAGGCCCAGGCAACAGAAACCATCCCCAGCCCTAATCTCATAATGAGATTAGGTAAGGTTCCCTGGAGGATGGAAATTTTCCAGGGAGAAACTTCTGTGCAATTTAAGACATTGAAATTTGTCTGATTTGTACTTAATATATGTGGAGGGTTTGGGTTTTTTTCACCCATGTGAGATTCAAATAATTTTAGTTTGAAATAACAATATTATCTGATTGATTGATTGATTGATTTAAGCTGTATTGTTGGCATTTGGGCTTGAATGGTTTTGGGTATTCTTTTAAATGTAGAATAAAATTCTAACATCACTGAAGAGAAAAGGTCCTTACCACGTATCCAAAGTACAGATATTTCCTGTTCTTGGTGTGAAAAAAGGATTTGTTTACTCTGTGACTCTGTTGTTCAATGAAGGCTCTTATTTAGGTTTTATTCATATACAGCATTAAGAAGTAATTACCATACCTCCATTTTGAGGTTTAGAATTTTTATTGGAAAACAACATATACTTTCAGGTAAAATTTAACTGTTGTGCTTTTAGCTTGGAGAGAAGGCTATATATCTAAATTTACATAAATCTTTCTATCCCCATATAGTGCTACTAATAATTACACTATACATCCAGAATTTCTGCAGGTCACTCTGCCAAATGACTTAAATATTTTAATTAAGAAAGAGAAATCAAAAAATATAATGAACAACAAGCCCAAATGTCTAAAAATGAGCATTAGAGATGGGTTTAGGACTTTTTCTCTCTGACATCAAGCCCATTCTTAAGGTCTTATTCCTAATTAATTACCTGGAACTCTGCCACTCATAAGGAGTTTCAGACTTTAAAGACTTACAGTAATTTAGACTAAATCCAAACGAAGTATACCTCAAGAAAAAAATACCAATAAAACATTGTTTCTGCCTGACGTATGCCTGAAGATTTAAGATAATGCATTTAGTAATAGCTAAAAAGTAGAACCCTGAGGAGCAATCTCATGAAAACCTCAGGCCAGCAAAAACATGTTTTATTTAGTTATGCATCCTGGCAGTACAGTCATTGTGCTCCTAAGCAGCAGAGCCACTGGCAGTGGTTGCAGTCTTCAGCATGGCCATAGTCTCAGCACAGCTGACACATTTCAAGCAGAATTAATTGGCAATTAATCATGAATATCGTTACTTCCTTATGAAAACAATATCATAATAAAGTAATATGTAACCAAATATGTTTCAGGTCTAAGGCCAAAATGGGTAGCCAATAAGGAGTTTATATTTATTCAAGAGGTACATATAATTTGAATAGTATAAATAATAAAGTCGGTGAAGGTACTCCCAATTGTTCATGGAATCACCATTCTTGCACAGCAATGTCTATTTCTTTGAGGCCACAGAGGAAGAGATTTTAATTCTATTGCAGAACAGCAAAACAATCCCCTTGAAAATGCAGCTAAAAACATTTTACTTTAGTACTCCTGCTTGGGAATCAGTGCACGGCTTTGCCTGAAGACAGAACACATGAGAATTGGCAGCATGTCCCTTTCTTGTTTTGCTCATACAGAAGTACACTACCAGGAATCAGTGACATGCTGACTTCTGTGAGAGGCTACCAAGAAGGACCATATGTAAGAAAGACCTTAAGCATTTGGATACTGAGCTCCTAGAGGAGCCGCCGATCTGCACACCCCAGCACCTTCAGTTTGAAGAGAAAGCAGGGGATAAAAAAAGCACAAGGGTCATGATTTTGACATGACAGCTTCCAGAATAATTCTCAGGAACTACTGCTCAATAGTCCTCTAAAAATTTTTATTTACAGGGTTAATACACAAACATAAGAGGACTTACAAAACAAAAGCAGTTAAATAACAATCACATTAATACTATTTCCACATTTTCTCACCCAGAGTCAGATCCTAGTATACCATTTTGCAGGACTCCATCAACACAAGCAGGAAGTCACACAACAAGGGCTATTTTCAGATTCTATGGTTCTTTTAAAGTCTGCTTTAAAATTATACCATAGCAATTATCTGGAAACCAAAACTGCTATTAGCACTTCATAAAACAGAAAGACGGTTTTAGCAAACTTAAGACAGTAATGGAAAGGTCACAGCAGCACAGGAAGATGGGGAAAGGAGTTATGGTCACTTCATCACACCTTGTTCCTCCCACTGCTCAGGGAGAGGAGTCTTTCTCCTGCTCCAGTGTGGGGTCCCTGTCATGAGCGACAGTCCTCCATGAGCTTCTCCAATGTGAGTCCATCCCATGGGCACCAGCTCTCCATGAACTGCTCCAATGTGGGTCACTCTTCCACAGGGTGCAGTCCTGCAGGCACAGCCTGCTCCCATGTAGGTTTCCCCCAGGGTTACAAGTCTCACCAGGAAACCTGCTCCACCATGGGCTCTTCTCTCCCTGCCAGGAGCCAGCCCCAGCACATTCCCCACAGGTTCACAGCCTCCTCTCAGGCATCCCCCTGCTCCAGCATGGGCTCCTCCAGAGGCTGCAGGTGGATCTCTGCATCCCTGTGATCCTTCATGGGCTGCAGGGGCACAGCTGCCTCACCATGGGCTGACTGCAGACTACAAAGGAATCTCAGCTTCCCCTCTTTCTCCACTGACCTTGGGGTCTGAATAGCTGCTCCTCTCCCGTGTTCTCACTCTGCTATTCACTGGCCATGATTAAATGTGCACGATAACTCTTTTTTTTCTTCTTCCTAAATCTGTTATAACAGAGGCATTCCCACTGTTTGTGATGTGCCCAGCCTTGGCCAGTGGCATGCCCATCCTGAAGCCATCTGGGATTGGCTCTGCTGGACATGGAGGAAGCTTCTGGCAGCTTCTCACAGAAACCACCCCTGTAGCCCCCCTGCCACCAAAGCATAGCCAGGCAAACCCAATACAGTCTGCTATGAGTGGATATGGTAGAGAGGCCTTTTCTGACCATTGTCTGCCTCTTTTTCCCCTGTTACAAATGTGGAGTTTATGAATCTATGCTCTGTTCATAGCTGTGACCTCTGTGCATTGCAAGTGAAAGCAAAGATGGAGAGAGTCATAATATCATTTTCTGAAAACTACCACCAGTAGCCGGGGTTGCAGATTAAAAGACTGGTACTGAAGAGAAATACTTCAGTTAGATTGGAAAAGAGAATTCTGCTCCATTTAAATACCATTGGAGCAATTTAATTTGCCTTATTGAAAATTTGTATAAGATGCTGCTACAATGTCTGAATTAGAAGGTTGGTCTTCAGAAACGATGCCAAGATGCTAGTAGGATCAAGCTAGGTTTGTTCTGTGATCCATCCACATGAGCCCTATCAAGAGAGATTTTACTACCTACGAGCCTGCTGCTCTGGTATTCACACAAAAGGTGCTTTAGTACTGCTCATCTAAGGTCCAATGCTGCTCTGAAGTGTTTTGTTGCCTGCAATGATAAGAAGTGCTGGATGTTTGGCTGCAGACAATTTTATCTTTTCAGTCCATCACCTAGTCATTGGTTTACTTTAAAATCATATATAAAGCTAAGGATGAGGAAGAAAAAATAAAGCCATGGCACAAGACATTATGGGGTTAATCAATAGCAGTGGTCTCCTGAAGAACACTCCACAAATCCTCTCAGAACTGGGAGGTAAAACCTAGAGATCTTCACAAAGATTGTACTTTCCTATTTTCCATGCTTACTTTTGGTCGCATTTTAAAATAAGGCTGCTGTCATCTGACTCTTATTTAACCAAAATAACATACAGAACTCATATTTTCCTACCACCTGCTGGCATGGTCAATACATTGCCGTAATGGATGGATGTTGTTTTATTTAGAAAGCAAAAATCGAAGAAAATGGATTAAATTAACTATATATTCAATTTTACTGATGACAGAAATGAAGTAGGTTATTTTTCATGCCAAGTATGGAATAAATAATGCATTAATAACTGTATAATTTAAGAATTCTTATAGTTAAGATACTCAAGTTAAAGGAAAGAAGACTACTGGAAAATAAAAATACGTAAGGAATATAAAGCTTGGTAGGACAGTAAAATCTGTGATCATATATAATTTAATCCGTGATCACAGAATGGAATAATACCTTAAACAATTTTGCATATGAAATAATTTAGCAGAATATGAGAAAATAATGTATTCTGCTATTTCCTTAGCCAGTCCTTGGGAAACTTTTAATTTTCAGCATGTTCAGTTACATGAATCTTTAGCACTGCAAAGCCTAATGGGCCAATTCAGGCTTGCACTGAAGAGCCAGCCCTGCAGATCAAAGGGCAGATTGCTTACAAGCTCTGCAGCGTAAGGTGATTGTTTCATTGCCAATCTAATTTACTGGGCCCGAAATTGCTTTGTAGGGGAATGCATGGGAAAATACAGAACATTTGTTTATGTCAGGCTGCATGATGCAATTTGCTAGAGTTATCACATTTAGCAAAATGTAAAAGTTCAGGCCAGAGAGTAACAAGCAGTTACTGTCTGGTATCACTCAAGTTAAAAATCAGTGCCCTCATTTAGCTACTGCAGGCTACAAGCTGCCCTTCTGGCTTCCAATCAATCAGTCTCTTAAACTGGAGTCCCTTTGTATTTTCACACTAGGGTCTTTGGTATTACTAAAGCATTCCACTGTCAAAAAGCAGAGTTACCCTTGGCAACAAGTTTTTTGGAATTTTTACTTCCTTATCAGTTTGCCCTGAAACAGAACATGAAGATTAACTGGCAGCTGCTGGTGTGTTCTAATACAGGCCTTTCTTTAATTGAAAAGAGGCCCCCTCTTCTAAGGAGATCAGCAATGGAAAACTTAAGTGCTGATATAAAAATATGCCTAATGTAACACTTCTCAACTAATGTTAAATAATTTTTTCTTATTATATGATTAGCCTGTTTCACTAGTCACATCAAAAGCTTTGTGCCAAAAAAAATACACAGGGCTGTGGTTGAGAAGAGATCATTTTTCCCACAGGCAATTTTTTTTTGAAAAATGTATTATCTTGCAATTTTTGGTTTTATCACTGTCTCTTGTCTCCCCTGACCTTTTTGGTTGGGATATGTCTCCCCTGATTCATTCATCTGGGAGTTGCTTATGTAATACTGGCTGGTGGTCTGGGTTCTCTCATCCATCAGTGAAGAGAGAGATTGAACCATACATGGGATGCTTGAGCTCTTACACTTCTGACAATTCCTTTAGGATGATACAAATAGCTAGTTTTGCCACTGAGAGGTCAATTAAGCAGCAGGCTCAGACCCATAGATAATTCAAGTTAGATGAGAGGAAGCCCATCTCAATGGCTGAAAATTTGTTGTCTTTAATATGTTGTTGCCTGAGTATTCCTGAGTTGTACTGCAGAGATACTGAATTTTGACTACACAGCTTAATCCCCACTGTGGGGCTTCTTCCCCATTTCAGCAGAGCTAAACCTGCTCACACCATTCTCATAAGCAGGTTCAAGCAGTGCACGTGGAAGGACTGCTTTGTACAAGGACCAAAACTTCTAAGAGCTTATAAAATGCAATTACTATCCTCCTTTCCAATGCCAAACACCTTCTCAAACTGGATGTCCTACTTAAAAAGTTCTCTTCCAGAATCAGAAATATTTTATGCTCTTGGGCACAGCCATGTCACAGCATTTCTGCTGGTATTTCTCTGACTATACTGGTTTTGAAACAACCTATGAAGTTTAGAACTAAGGAAATAGAAGTTATTCTTAGAAAAAAAGACATGCAGATACAGCTAAGTGACCATACTACCCAATTTTGGGGGTTTATCTTACACTAAAAGTTTTTCCTACTCTTGGAATAAAATTCAATATTTGATATGTTTTTGACTAGGGGATTATTACTAATGAAGCCTGGGGAACTACATTTCCTGAGGAAAACACAATGTTTTTAAAAGCAATTATGAAAATACAGGGGGAAAATTTACAGTGTTGGAATTAGCACAGGCACGCTAAGCTGAAAATCTTTAGATGAATAGATTATGGCACATCTGGCATGTAGGATATACATACCAGTCTTTCACCAGTATATACTCTAAATTCAAAGTTTACACACAGCATTAAACAATTTGTCAGGTGGAGAGGTCTAGAGGATTCACAGAAAATCTAGAGAAAGTAGAAGAAACACTGCATCTTAAGGTCTTTTACTTGCAGCAGAAAAAACCAGTCAAGCACATGGAAGACCTCATGTAAATGTGAAGACAGAGCAATGAATCCTTAGCAGATGTAGTTATTTGAATAAGCAATACCGTTAAATTAAAGTGACAGAAGATATGGAGTATTGAAAGCTAAACTAAAGATAGTAATAAAAAAGAGCTGCATCCAGCTCATGTAGAACCACAAGTAGAAAAAGCAGTTAAGAACCTTTGAATATAAAGCAAGAGATGTATTTACTGAAACACTGCGAAATATTTCTCATGAATGTGAAACAAATTTTCACTTTCTTGCTGCTGACAAGAAATCATCTTCAAACATCTTCATGATGCCTGCTCACAGAGATGAAAAAATAAATTCAGCAAATAGGCAGAAAAAAACTATCTGCCAATAGTCTTACAACTTGTCAAAATAGAGAGATGTGCGTCAGCACAGACATATCCACACACAGTGAAAATCATAAAAATTGGACACCACAACAGTACTAAAAAGACAAGATTTCAAAAGAGCCAGTCTACTGCCACTGAATCAGCTTTTTTAATTGAATGAGCAGAAAGAAAGTGACAAGGGGGAAGATGCTGCATTGATCCGTTTTCAGGGTGTGCTCCCTGGGATGATCACCTCTGTCTCTGTCAGCCCTGCTCCCAGCCCTGGTGCTGTGGTGTCTCAGCCTGTGTGGGCTCTCCACACCCAGGAACCTGCCCTCATCATGGTTTTAGCAGAGACACAAAAACATTTTCATGCAGAGGGAGGTGTGTGAATGTGCCTGTGCAATCTGCTCTACCAGTGAATCCTGCTCTCCCTCCTTCTGAGAGGTCCTGCTGGAGTGGAGTTTCTTCCTGAGGTGCAATTGATGAAACCAGAGAATTTTTTTTTAGGAATGTGATTGAAAAACACAATCAGGACCAGTCAGAATAATGACATTTACAGAGAACTGTAAATAATCCCAACAAGACAAAGACTTAAACCCATTTCCAGAAAGTCTGAGCTAAAAAGTGGAAAGTTTTTTCTAGGAAACCTACTTCTGAGAAGGCTCCCAGCTCACTTCTGCATGTGAGAAAGCTGAAAATCCCTCGGGTAGTGAGCCTGAGGCACACACCATTGCCTGAAGCTCAGAGCAGCAGAACAGGCCAATGCACACATAGCTGCAGGAGGAGTCTGCAGACAGGCAGCCATGTGCTCTACCAAGGGAAAAGCAGCCGAAGTCCACCACTCCCGGACTACTGCAGGGCCATCCTGCAAGTATCTGATTTGAATGCCTGCTATTACCTCCAAGCAATCCCTTTCATCTGTTCTGCCTATATTATTTTCCAAATTTACCTATTACACTTATAATTGGTTCTGTTAATAGAAAATGCCCTGGAGGGAAATCCTGTAGAAGTTTAATAAATTCTCAAGGAGTCACAACTCAGTCAGGTAGGCAATTTAAAACTGAGGAGTGATGTAAAGCATTAGAGCGACAAACCAGCTCAGTGCCTGGTTTTGGTTGTTTTCTGGATCAGTATTGTCACTATTATGCCCAGCTTTTGAGAAACTTACTCTGTTTCATTTCTTAGCAGGCACATTATTATGGGTTGTCTCTCCAGAAGTTCCTGGAGGCATTAGAAACAGAAGGCATTGTAGGGACATGTAGGAAGACACAATTTCTTCCCTGAGGAGGATGTTGCAAGAAATGTGAAACAAAAGAAGATTTAACAGAGAAGTTCTAAACCTGGCTGGGTGCCCCCTTATTGCTGTGAAGATCTGTTCTCCATTGGTAAATGCAGCATAAGGAGAAATTACTTATCCATGTCCTTATTCTACCTAAGAGATGAACACAAGATTACAATCTTATCTCTCACACAATTTGCATATCATGTGGAGCAGCTTGATCAATGAAAATATGCTGTTTTCCATTACCTGTGATTCCTGGAAAGTAACATGAATATTGTGTAAAGAGAAGGAAAAGACCTAAGGTCTTACATAATTTGTCTTTGATCAATATTGAGTTCTCTTGTGCTATTTATTTCTTCATCTTGTGCAAACAGAAGAAACTAAAACACTACAGCAGGTGAACCCTAGGACTCTAATGTTATCAGTTACCCAGCTGTGGCACGATTAGATTGTGTTTACAAAACAAATTTGAAAATACCTTAAATACATTCTGGATTAAAGGATAATATTTTTAATACATCTTCAGTGGACATTTAAAATCCCTTCAAATTCAGAATCTGAATTCAGAATCTGGTACTTGTTAACCAGAGACAAAAGTCTTGACGTGATAGGTCTAATTTTTTTTTTTCAGTTCCCTTCATTAAAGCATCACACCCTGCTGATAAAACTGGTATTTAAAAAATATTTTATTTTAAAGTGCTCAGAGCAATTTTCAAGAAGGACGAAATGACAGAGAATGGTGAAATGCAGGGAAAAAAATCCCAGCTGTGGCTGATGCACCTACATGAGACCCCAGATGAACAGCAGCCTTGCACATCAGTGCAGCTAATCACACACTGTTGATGGCACACATTGGCCAGCAAGTGCAAAGCTGGGCAGTTCAGCACTCCACAAAATCATCCAGGAGCACAGAAATGACCAAAGCCAGCTCACACATACACTACTGAAGCAGACTAAATTATGTCACACACAAATTTGTACCAGGTCTACACCTTTTTTACTGTCCATAAAAACGACATGTGTAGGTTTATTTGAAAACCATGCTACAGAAAGAATCCAGAATCAACATCTATGTAAGTATTTAACTAACCCAGACAGTTTGATCAGGCCAAAGAGTTCATCTGCCCTCCCCTTTGTGAAACTCAAGCTCTGTTTGCACAGCTAATATCTTCCCCAGTAGCCATAAGCCCCATCCTTTGTGTGTCAGTAGGTTTTAGGAAATGTTTAATCAGTTTAATCAGTTTCCAAGAGCACATAGATACAACCTTCTATGTGGCATCTAAAAACCTCACTTACAGGAAAATATAAGTTGTGCCCCTGAAAAGAAAGGCTAAGGAAGTGATCCTAGTTAAATATACTCTCTTTCTGCTTTCATTTTTCTCTCCCTAAAAGTTTTTAAGCAACAATATGAAATTTTCTTGCATTTCTAAAGATGAAAAATCACTGAGGATTCTACTCTAATTTTTAACTTTATTAAAAAATGCCGATTTGAAAATACGATTCCAAAACCTTAATATTCTTTAAACATTATTGTAAAAATAAATAATATAAAATTATTCTGAAAAATCAGCCAGCATGCTTCTGAGCTAAAATCTTGTTTTATCTTCAACCAAACACTATTTTTTAAAAGTCTGAACAACTGCATGTGCTGTCATGCAAAGAATTTAGAAAATTTATTCAGAAATTATAAACAATGAATACTTCTAGGGAACTTTTTAGCAGAACAGCAGATATCTACAACTTCCACCACATTTAACATGGAAAGTTTGATTCTGATTTTACTGTTTTGAAGGTCTCTCACTTGAAAGCAGAAAACTAAGGATCTTGACACACATATTGTAACACAAGCAAATCCTCCATTTCTTACAGTGAAAGTAGCTGTAACAAATTTCAAATATGATTAAAGATCAAGTACCTGAAGGCAGAAATTTGGGCCTTGCAATTGTTCATTCTGATAAAATGCAGAAATGCACAATATTTCAGAGTAATTATAGGTATTTATCATACAGACATTGAGATCACATGTTAAAGATCTCTGAATTAGTTTAAAATTTCAGTGTTACTGAATGCACTGAAGAAATATGACTGACAATCCTAACAAAAAAGAACAAATAGAATTCTACACTTAATGCAATTGAGGGTTCAAAGAAAGAAAAAAATGAGGGCCAGAACTATCTCACTCTGCTACCTTCAGCATATTAGAAAAATAAGAATTTATTGTTTTATAAGATCTTCAGTATATTGCTTTTGGGGAGAAATGTGAGGACTATCTTGCCCTCATTACTCTTAAGCTTTCAATTTAAAACAGAAAGAAAAGTTATAAAATGTGTTATAGGAAAACATGTCTATGCATGTGGGTTTTCAAGTCACCTAAGCTGCTCCCGAGCTTTGTGTGAATGTTTATTCATGCACTTTCATTATTTTTAAAATAAACTACAATATTCATCTCACTTTTAAATAATATTTAGGTTTTAAACTGCTGACAATACTGATGTGCCTTCTTATGTGATGTAACCTGGGTCCACATTGGTCACTGCAAGAAAGTTGACTGGAGTCAAATAAGAGCTTTGCCCTTTATTTGAGCAAATATCACTATTTAATCATTTTTTAATTTAAAATTACTATCTGTTAAAAGACATTCATTAAATTCCTATAAAAAAGTAGAAACATGATGTAACATGCCTTTAGACAATTTTACTTAGTGCTTGCTAGAAATATTTACAGACAGAAATAATTTTTAATCTCATTGTCCTAAGGGAGAGAGGATAAAGGACAAAAGAACTGCAAGAAAGAGGGTCTATCACTGTGCATGCCAGGTGTCAGGGCTCACCTGAGCCAGGCTCTAGGCACACATACACAAACACTTGATTTATATTTGAATACAGACAAGAGCTCTTGTTTTCCCTCCAGTAAGCAGTGAAAAAAACTTCAAAAGTGCAAGAATTGATTTAAAGTGTAATTCTTATCTAAATTCCTCTAAATTTTCTTAGTCTGAATCACTCACCTTTGTCACGTGATGCTTTTCATGCTGTACAGGAATCTTAAACATTTGGCACCAATATGTTGTGTCCTTATCTGGTACAGGCACCTGTCTTAATAAAAAGGGCAAGAACACAGTATTATCATAGAATCACAGAACAGTTTGGGTTAGAAAGGGCCTTAGAGATCATCCAGTTGCAATCCCCTTGCTTTGGACAGGGACACCTCCCACTAGACCAGGTTGTTCAAAGCCCCATCCCTTGAAAACTTGCAGAGATGATGCATTCACAGCTTCTCTGGGCAGCATGTTCCAATGCCTCATCAACCTCCTAGTGGAGAATTTCTTCCTTGTATTTAATCTGTACATAAAAATCACTCTACCTCTTGTGTATATCCAAGGCTTTGGCTACCACCTTATTCCCATCACCACAGAAACTCACAACACGGAGTAACTTACGTCTTTGTTTGTCAAGTCAAAGAATGGCAAAGAGGCAGATGAGACTTCCTCTCTCTCAGGGTTCAGCAAGCGCAGGCTCTTTGTACCACGATTTGATCCGTGGTAGTTTTGACCTGCTTCTCCCATATCTTTGTGGTGGTAGGCCCATATTACCCTCACTGTGCTCTCCTGAATAAACAAAGCAAAATGTCCATAAGGGGTAGGAGCAACATCTTCCTTACACAGTTCCTATAATTCCTCCAACAGCTGTGACATAGGTATATTTAAACAACGACACTGAATTCCAGAGGAGCAGGAGTCAAATACACAGAAATTAAATTGTTCTGTGATAGATTCCTTCCCTAATGTTTTAAACTGAAATCATATCTTCAAGTAGCAGGACAGACTTATAAAGAAGTTACCAACTAAATGCATTACAAACATTTTTCTAGAGATGTTAATTATTTGATCAGCAAACAGAATGTTTTCCTCCCAAATATTTTCCAGGCTCAGGTCTGTGTAAATGTGAATACCTTCAGTGAATTGTTGTCCTTAGATACTACAGAAAATTAACATTCAATTACAGAACAGATTTATGTCTTCAAAATCAATCTGCAGCCACTGCACAGGTCAGTTCTCTGTAAACCATTCTCAGATTACAATAATGACCCTTGAGGCAAAGTGCTATAATAAATCCTGAAGTGTCTCAAAATGCTAAATTATACTGAGAATTTGGAGCAGGTGTGCAAACCAGAGATCCATTGACTGTCTGGAAAACTGGTGGTTTATACAGGTGGGGTTTGCTTCCTGAATTTTCAGCCTCTCATATTGCTATAATTGTATATATTGTAAAAATACAGATAATGAATATAGTATTTTACTCCTTTAGTAATGCTCCCAAAAGAAGTAGTAAACAAGCCAAAGCATAGAAAGCCTTGCAAATCTGTCTAATCTGTCATTTCCAATACTGAAGTCATCAGTTTCATATAATTTAAAATTACACTTAGGAAATAGCACAGCAATCCCTAGGGCAACAGAAGAATTTACCATGAAAATTATTTTACCATGTGAAGTTTTACCATTCAATTTTTTCACTTTTAGTTTTGAATAAAGAAATAAACAGATTCTTTAATTATATCTTTTCCAAATTTTTTAAAAATCTGTTTCTGAGATCAACTACAAGTTGCAGAATCTTAGAAGTATTTTTCAATTTGGCTACTCTTTGGTTATAACAATGAAATATAGGACTTGATGCCCCAGAGGTATCTATTTCAATCCTGTGTACACTTGTTAGAAATTACAAAACACAATGTATTAAAGTAGAAGAACAAAGAAAGCTGAAATTTAAACATAATAGTTGAATAAAACGAGCACAAGTATTTTACATTATTAATTTGAGAAAACAGATATTTTAGAAAGTGAATTTCTCTAATTCTGTCCTTTTACTAAAAAGAGATTTTAGTTACCAGCTTCATAACCACATTTATTCTGTATTAATTTCTTCATCTGTCTACATATAGTCAGACACTCTTACCGTTATGCTCTTGTCATTTGTGTCACAAGTGTGCAGCTCTCTGCTAAAAGCCAGTATTGTATGTGTACTGTTTTCCATGGCATATTCCAGGTGGTAATCCTGTTGAGGGTCCTTTTTTAGTAATCTATTTTCATCTGTAAAATAATCCTGTTGTAAAAGAAAGGTGACCCATTATTAAAATCTAATATTAAAAATTAAACTCCATGTCAGGCAGCATTTTCAATAGCTCAGCCTATGTCTGAGTCTTTTTCAAAACATGTAAAATTCTACAGTTGCAGTTTTGAATCAAACAATAAATTTGAGGTGGTTTTGAACTATTTTTTATACAAAATCTCCAAAAGAGCAACCCTCTTGGATAAACAGCTTAAAGAATGCTTTAAGTAACTTTAGCAACATGCTGCCTGTATGTAACTGCAGAAATAAAGGTTGGACTCAGCAACCAA
Organism: Thryothorus ludovicianus; assembly: GCA_013397245.1. Lineage (NCBI taxonomy): Eukaryota > Metazoa > Chordata > Aves > Passeriformes > Certhiidae > Thryothorus > Thryothorus ludovicianus. The sequence continues at coordinate 108,907 of VZTB01017300.1, read as the reverse complement.
GAAACCTTATTTATGATAACTGGGATGTCATGAACACCAAGAGAAATCATAGAATGAAATTCACTTAATATTTGCTTCGACAATTGTGTCACTCCTTTTCCCCACAACTTTTCCTCTGTTTTTTTCTCTCCCACAAAAAACAAACCTCTTGAAACGACACTGACTGGAACCAGAAACCCTACGGCTTAACTAGCACAAAAAACGCTCATTTCATACAAAAGCTGCTGGGATTAGGTTGATGTTTTGGAAGAGGCGAGGGAGCTGTTTGTGAGAAAGATGCTTCCCATGCAGGGCTCTGCCGAGGCCCGGCACAAAGGAGAGGCATGGCAGCAATGTCAGGTCATTCATTAACCTCGTCACCCCGGATTCCTGCAGCCCCGTGCAGCTGGGACCTGTCCCTCCCTCTCCTGCCACCCTGGCCACCGAGGAAGGGCTGGCCACTGCCTCAGATGCACCTCCTCTGGTCAGCCTCCTTTGAGTTTTAGGCTCTTTCTGCCTGGTTTGGGGTGGGGAAGGGTCTTTTAACTAACCAATGTATTTCTCATGCTGGACAGGCTACTGGCAGACACCATTAATTGTGTGTTTGCAAAACACAGACACCATTAATTTGTCTTTGCAAAATAATTCAGCACTGTCTGGTCCCGGAAGGCAATTATTTTTGTAGCTGTTTGGATCTTGGTTCACTTTTGGAGAGATTTCTAGCTTTCTCCTTTCATTAGGGTTGAGGTAACCAATTTGAAAAACAGTAAAAAGTTACGGCCAAGTATTTTGGTATCAGTAAAAAAATAACTGAAACTTCATTAACTCACTGAAGGGTCATTTAGGAGTTGTAATCTTAAACTTAATTAATTCCACCCTAGAAATCTGTGTGTGGGCAAGACACCAGAGAGTTCTTCTTTTCCTGTCACCACTTCCTACAAACACTAATGATTAAAGCACATACATGAGAGAACAGGCAAATGGAAAAATAATCACTAAAAAAAGCAAAATACAGGCCTGGGACCTGGAAGTAAGTGAACTGGTGAGTTGTATTTGTTTAGAGAAATAACTTGGATTTGCTATTTTCCAGACGGAAATAATAAGATTTGTTTTGTGATGGTTCTTAGAAGATAGCTATTTTATGGGATCAAAACTTTCCACTTTAGCCCTGCATCAGAAATTGGAAAAAGGTAGTGCATTGCCTATACATAATACAATTCCTGCTCCCTAAACACTCTTCTGTGGAATCTTTGCTTCCATCTTTAAGTAAGTGTTTGCCTGGACAATATAACTTTGTGACCAACGGATTTTATTGCAGTGTGATATCTCTGCTCAAATGTTACCTTAAATTGGAGGAAGGCATTCTTAGTAAAAGCACCTACACTTTAAAACATCTAGCAATATAAATTCAAGACCAGCTTTTGCTCATGTGAACAGAGCAAAAGTCTCTGCCTGAAATCAGTGTGAAGGGAAGCTGAGAAATGTGAAGGAAAGGTGTGCACACTCAAATGTTTTGTGGTGAACTTCACCATTTCATCGCAAGTCTATAGAGGACACGCCTCTAACCAGAAAAAAAAAACTTCTGATACAGCCCTGATTTCCATGAGCCTGAGGCAAGAATGCCAACACAATGCAAAGAAGTTCTGTAATTAAGGTATTAGCTCAGATGTGCCTTGATAAGGTGGTTGTTAGTGTAATTATCTCACCCACCTGGATGACAGTCAAAGACAGGTCACAGCCCTGGCTCACCACGAGGGACTCGAGAGACTCGTTTTGTGGCTGCTTTGGGGAAGGTGGCTCCAAAGCCCAGGTCTCCAGAGAGGATGAGAGCTGTATTGGGCACTCACACTGCTGCCTGCTCAGGTACTGGCTGCCCACCCCTGCTGCATCATTTTGAACAGCTGCATTATTCAAAAATGGACAGAACCTCGCTCATTTCAGTGATTTCACTCGAAATGATTTTGTGGCTAGATGTAGCTAACCCTATTTTTACTTCCTTTGTTGAAAATTATCCAGATGTTTGTCATAAAAATAAAATCAAATAATGTCACGCAAAACAAGCCCACCCAAACCCCCGCCAAAAACAAAAGAAAAATACAACAAAATCCGGCAAAACCAAAAAACCCTGAACAACTCAAAATTTGATTGCTCAGCCTCTCAATGAAATTGTTTGTTTTACAGTTTTAAAACAAAATAATGCCACATTGTCCAGGAACCATATGAATCTCTCTCTCTTCACACAGAAGATTTTAAGTCAAATTACATAGACTTTGCTCAATTTACTCATTAGAGCTTAAAAGCCTTCAAGATGCGTATTCATTCAAAACAGAATGAACAAAAGGTTTTCAAAAATGACAACACAGTGACAATCTGTGATGCTGTGTCTTTTTCAGCCACAAGTTGGAAAAATCTGCAGTCGGGAAAAGTAAAAAAATGTTAGATGTACCTATGTAAATATATATCTGTACCTTTATACATATTCTATGCTTTCTTTCAGAGTAGAAAAATAACAAAAAGTCCTGCTGCCATAAATCCTGGTGCAAATGCATTCAAACCATCACATTTGGACTGCCTACACTCCACTCTTTTGTCTAGTCAGAGAAAGCTGTAAATCTCAGAAGGCCTTAGAAAAGTGGCAGTACAGAGGATGGATCTGCCAGAGGCCAGAGAGGGCAAGCTGGGCATTTGGTCTTCAGCTAAACTAAGGAAATATGAATTTAATTTGAAACTCTCTCAGGTCCAGACTACTGTAACACAGTGTTTATCCAAATTCACAAATTCCACTTAATTCTGTAAAAAAAGGAGTAGGATGTTTTAATCCACAGCACTACAGTGCTTTGATATCTATCACAGATAGTTCTAAAATGGGCTTCGTACTGGAACAGTTTATTCTTTCCAACAGGCAGGAAAAGGCTCCAACATGGTACAATCTTTTTTTACACATATCTGGTTTTGCTACCCCACACAGTGAGAAAACCTGCATCTTTTATAGGGCAGATTATACTGACACAAGTCCCCTGAAGTTCATGGAGTCCCAACAGATCTACAATAATTGTCAAGGCCTGAAAACTGGATTTCTGAAATGCTCCACGTGTGTGGATAAACCACAATATGGATTTATGAACTGATTCAGTACTTTCATCCAGATTCTCCAGTTTCTTATACACACAAAAAATACATATCATATATTTAATGAAGAGAAATTTTTCAAATTACACATCAGCTTTACAGAAGTATAGCAATTAGTGAAAGAGAAAGGTTTTTCTGGTATGAATATCTTTGGTTATTTAAAGACTAAATGTTTAAAAAAGCTTCAGAAGTGTTATTGGTCATGCTAAATGATAACAAAGGTGTCCATTTCAGGATTTACTTATGTAAATTGTTTACATGTGAAACATTTAATTTTTTTGTACTCCCTTTGATAATATTACATAAAATGACACATTGAACTCTGGAATAAGTTGTGCAATCCATCAAAAAAGTAAATATCCCCTTCTTCACATTACCTAAAAGTTGAAACCACATATGGAAAATGAAAAATCTTCCTGACATAACAAGATATTTTATCCTCTTTTCCAGATGTGAGGCAGATCATGTTATACTGTTTTTCAGATACCATTATCCTCTCTCCTTCTTAAAAAAAAAAATTTTGTAGTATATAAGGTTTCTGATTTCAGTTCCACAGTCAGGGAGAGCAATTTCTTAAGGATGTGAAAAGACACTGGTTTCTCCTTCGAGAATGCAAGCACAGCTGCGGAGGGAAGCCTGACCCCAAAAGCCCTACCAGCTGTCATCACAGACTGAAACAGGTGTTTATGGGACTCCCTTCCCAGATCTTTACAATGTACAGGATTGTGTTGTTTATGATATCCATTTCCCATCCTAAATTATATATATCACCTTTCAACTTCAAGGAGCATGAAATGATTTTCCAATTGTGGCCCTATCCAGCAATTGCCTTGTGGGCTCAGCTTGTGAGAAACTCAGCCACCCCAATTTATGAGTGCTGCCCTTCACTAACTGGGCCATCACTGCTGTTCCAGCAGCAGTCTAACACTTGGAAGTGAAAAAAGGGACAATCAGGAATGGGAAATGACAGGAAAAAAAGCTGTGTTTCAACTTGTCCTCACTGATGTTCTGTAGCCAGCCCATGGAGTTTGAAACATCCCTGTCCTGGTTTTGGGCAAGTTTGGGAGGAAACTTCCAAAGAGGCCCCTTTAGAAAGCAGATTCAAGCAACCCCTCCCCCAACTGGTTCAAGAGAAGATTTCCTTGGAGAAAACTGGAAAAAACCTGTTTATTTAATAAGCAAAGTATTCACAAGCATAAAAAAATGAATAATGTTACATATAAAACTTCTCGTTGTTTTGAAGAGGTGGCATATTCAGAAAGTCCTTGTTGTGGGCTGTAGCTCAGCTCGCTCAGTCTCTCATCAGTCCCTCCTGTGCTGGAAAATGCCACATCCCGAGTGGGCCACAGGTGAGAGAGCTCTCAGTGCTCTTCTGGGCTTTTAATCAGGGCTGATCAGTAGGGCTGATCAGTTTCAGGAAAAAGAAAAGCCACAGTCTGGGGAACTTCTCTGCCTCAGCTAGCTAAAAAATACCTAAAATCTAAGGAGAGCTCTCTCCCGCTGTCTGTGCCGCAGACAGCACAGTCCATGAGCAGGGATGCTGAAGCTCTTATCTTTATGTTTTTGAATACAACTGCCTCAGACAACCCATTGCCTCTCCTCTCCTCCTTCGCTCTCAGATACAGTTTCAAAGGTGCAGAACTTAATATCCAGCATGAACAGACCAGATGATTTGGGATACAAGCATCATGAAGTCACCCTAGGACAATCCCTAAATTATCAAGCTGCTGCCAATGACCAGGACCAAAGAGAAGTTTGGCAAAAAGAATCATGAAGGTGTAAGAAAGATGAAAGTTGGTGCAGGAGAGGATTTATCTTAGTATAAATAATAAGCAGGGTAGATAAACTGCTACAGTAAGGAAAAGAACTGAATGAAACATTTGTTTGAAATAAGCACCAAGTCATGCCTTTCTGGGTTTCCAAAAAAATTATTGTGGTTAACATTTCTTTTTCTTTATTGTTGCATTCAATTTAAATGGAATCCTACTGCTCAAGGTTCCAGTACACACTAGATGTTTACCACCTAAAAGAAGCTGGTTTTACACTGTATTTGGCAGGAGCCAAACAGAGCATGAGTTTACAAATAAGCAAACCAAACTCTTTGCAACCTCAAGTAAATTTCAGCTTGGGTTTCAGGCAAAGATATTACTACGCTCTTATGCTGGGGAAAAGCAGAACCCACTCACAAAAACCTACCACGAAGCAGGAGCCTGAAAGCATCACTGTGCTTTACAAGAACACCTTGAGAGCATTCCAGTTGACTGAACGATTCTTGAGATTGGCTGCAAATGAAAAAATAACCATACAAAGGGTATAGCAACAGCAATCAGGTAGTTGCAGTAAGTTCCTAAAGTAACTGGGATCAGTAAGTTTGCAGCCACTGTCCCATGAGCAGTCTCTTTATAGTTAATGTACTAGTTTGAGAGGGTGTGGGGGCACATTGCATTGGGGTTTTGTTCAGTTTTTTTGTTTGCTTTGTTTGTTTGGGTGTGTGGGTTTTGGGGGGGTTAGGGGGGGTGAGTTTTTTGTTTTTTACCTACACAGCAGATTAGCTTTAAGTGATTCAGTCCTTTCTAGGAAGCCTAGATCTCGCTCACACAGGCAGTCTTGAGAAGATGTACACAACCCCTGGTGCAACTCCAATTAAACTGGCTGACATACACTAGAGTGCAGATTATTTACTCCAGGTGCACTGCTAACTCTGACAAGGACAGGAAATTTGTTCCTCTGACAAATAACGTGCTTTAAAAGCAGACATGTACACAAAGACACACATTTCCATTTGTGTATTTACAGAAACAGATAATGCCTGTATATGTGTGTGTACATGTTCAAGTATTTTCTTCACAAAAAGAGGGCTTGTATTTTTTATAAAATTTTTTATACAATTATTTACTTAGAAATTTTTTACTTTTCTCATTCAGACTGGGTCACTTGAATACACTTCTGTATATTTCCCATATCCAATTAAATGCTGCCCAGGGTGGCCTACAGCTAGCAGTGTAGTGTCTGTGACATTGCTGAGAAGTAAAACATAACTTTCTCTGCACACAAATGAAAACACTGAAGTGTGGAGACCTGTCTAACTCAGTACAAGAAGGTGTAAGAGGCACTAGTGGCTAGGGGTTGAAATACAACATTGCATATTGACATGGATAATTTGACATTGTGGTGGAGTACCAAGGCCCTGTACAAGTCTTCACATCAGGAATAAATGTTAATTTAAGAGTTTATATTCCAGCTATATCAGAAGATATAAAGCTAGATAAAAGGCTGTCCTAACACAAAGAGACTAGACAAAACATGTAGCAAAGTGTTTTAAGGGAAAGAAAATAAGTAAGGAGGAGATACTGCATGATACAATCTTAGAATTGCACTTTATCACAAGGAACATTCCTTACACAGGACCCACATTTATCCAGTACAAGTTTTCTGGCTTTAATTACTTTAATTACTTCAATTATGATGAAGATTACAAACACTTAGGGGATTTTCAAGCACAACAGTTAGGGATGCTTGTTCCCAAAATTTATGGATCTGCCTTAGAATCTCCTTTCTTCCCTTTCCTACTTCTTTGATACTTATTTATATTGGGAATTAAATCATCCCCCCATTATTTTAAGCCTTTGCATCACTCATAATGGCTAAAATTCCATATTTTTGGGAAGATGTGAGAAAATCTCATTTTCTTGGTATTTCCAAAATCCAAAGGAGAACAAAAACAACAACAAAGAAAAAAAAAAAGAAAAGAAAGAAAAACAATCCCAACCAAACTCTTGAAAACAGTCCCCCGAAGGCCTGCAAATTACAAGCTTCAGAATTCTTCTCATCTTTTGTTCACCAACTGTTGCTTCCTTGTCCTAACTATTATAACTCTCAAAGGGAGCTACAAAGCACCCAGCCAGTGGAGATGTACACTGGAGTGTCTCTTTATGCTCCACATTGAAGCCAAGAGGGAGACATTAGTCATCTGAAGATTTTGCCCCAGTGCCCAAAGGCATGAAATACCTCCAACAAAACACCGACTGAGATTTGTCAGTGTGGCACTCGCTTCGCATCTCTCTCTTGGTGCCTTTCAAGTTGTTTTCTAAACACTTCTTTTGTTGCTGTTGGCATGAGTGCACTTAAAAGCGGCATATCTTTAAGTACTGAAAATGCTCACTGTTTTCTGTCCTTTAAAATCTCTTCCAAGTACTTCCCTGTGAGCAATTAAGCTAACTCTATGGGATACATTTGATAACAGATATTCTTTAGTTTGGGTGACAGTTAACAAGCAAGGCTCTAATGAATAATAAAGTACTTTTTAGTGACACACAGTCCCTATTCACCCTGAGTAGGGACTATTTTTGTGCAAGTTCAACAGAAGATTCTAACAATGCAACCCTCTTGTATAACTTGCACAAAATAGGCATTCATCAAGGAGGATTACTCTCCCCAAAATGGGGCTCTCAGAGGCTACGTGCTGTGGGTGGGGATGCACAATTCCAGACAGGGGTGGAGACCAAGGAAAAGGCATGGGTCTAGCAAGAAAATGCATGCTGTGTCAATTCATAAGAACAAAAGAGATGCATTAGGAAAAAAAATAAAAAGACAAAAGAAAAAAAAAAGAAGGAAAAAAAAAGAAAATAATGAAAAAAACTAGATGCAAAATCTAAGGCTGCCCCAAGATCTGGTATGAAGAGTAACACATGCTGCAAATGACCATGGAAATATTTCAAGGCGGTGTTTTACTAAGAATGAACTCTCCTAAGTCCAACTCCTCCCTATAGAGACAAAGACAGCTCCCAGCTTTCCAACACTGACCCCCATTGGTATCTTCTTGTTCTTAAACATGCTCAGCCAAACACCACACAGTCTGCTGCTCTGACACCACAGGCTCTCAGTAATGTGTGAGAATAGTCTGTTCATTGATCTCCGTTTTCTTCTGCTCAGTGGAGGCACTTCCCTCACAACAAAACACCATGTCATGCAAGTATGCATACATATACCTATGCTGTGTCCTCTGTGCTCCCCTAAAATATGTTTAGGTTCCCATTTCAAGTGTCAGACTTCTGAAATGTTAGGACACTAAATGTATAATTCCCTGCTCATTCCAATGCTTTTCAAAAAACTACTCTGGTGCACCATGAAGGTTTGTTCTTTTTTCACAACGTTGTAATACTTTTCATCTTGATATACTTAAACAAAACTAAGCCACAGACTTCCAAATTGTTTTAGCCTTTCCTTATGTCAGATAATCTTTCAGATTAAATACAGCTCAGACGTGGAAAAGCAAACCAAAGCAAACAGCTCATTCGTCCCTAGTTCAGGATATGTTGAAAACTGAGAAAGCAAAACCCAACCCTGGATATCCAGGGCTTTGAGTCACCAGGTTTTTTCAAGGCAAATGCTGTCTGCTGATGGTGGGAATAGCATTTACTTGCTCTGAGAGGATGAGGAATAAATGCCAGAGGAAATATTTTCTCTCTTTTCTCTGGAAACTACATGGCAGTTTTCCTCTACCCCAGTATATGGATCTTCCACAAACAGGACTATGTGTTTTTACCCTAACTGGCAGATGTAGTCTAACTATATTTACATGTTTATTCCCAGAAGAGAACTCCTACCTCTGAGAACACTTTCTATTTTTAAAGAAGGAGAGAGAATTTGGGGAAAAAAAGGGCAAAATTGACCCAAGGGACTAGCAATTTCAAAGCCCACTTGAAAGGCTATAAAGGTGTTCCAGAACATCTGAACATCAGGCCACTAACAAGCATCCCAAAACTTTCAAAGAAACCAAAAAATGACCCCTCTAAGAGTTTAGACCACGATGCACATTTTCCAATGGATGGTCATGGAATAAAAACATATTTCTAAAACCAAAAAGAAAAGTAAGTTCATTCATTATAGGGTGTACATATTTCATGGCGTGCAGCTAGGCATAAAACCACATACTTTCAAGGGTGCTATCTATGAAAAAAATCTTTTTCAGTAGTAAATAATCTAAATTATGATGACATATACTTAATACAGAATGTATTTTTAAAATATTAACTGTATTTGTTTGTCCAGTAAAGGGAAGAATTGGATATTATTGAAAAAACATCCTAGAAGAATTTGTTCATTTTCTAGCAATCCTTGCTGCCTGACCATAAAAAGTCTCTGAAGAAATTTTATTTATCATTTTTGTTTATAGCCATTTTTTGTAGGTGCAAATACGGAAAAATTTTAACTGAGCAACTTTCGAAAAACCTCAGTTCAGTTCAGAAAAAAACATGCTACCTAGAACTGAAGAAAGAATGGGGATCGAACAAGCCTCAAATGGCAAGAGAGAATAACAAAAGTATTTCTTCCGTGTCTTACCTACTCAAAAGTGCAATAAAATAGCTCTTAGCATAACAATTTCTGTACTGAATTAGTGTTTCATGAAAAATATCAGTAGTTTTGTATGGGCAGGCACTTGCTACAGTAATACAGTTTTCTATTTGTAACAAAATGTTGGTGGATAAAACCTGTGGAAGAATGGAGTTAGTACAGGGCCATTTTTAAGGATGTTGAAAACCTGTGTGCTGAAAAGAGCCACAAAAGTGCTTTGAGTGCTGGGGGAAAGTCCTGTGATGCTAAAGAGCTCAATCTATTTATTTAACAAAAAAGAATATTGAGGAGTCACTTGATTGCCTCAATTGCAGCATATAGTTAACTTTGTGAAGGCGGTGTGCAGGGGGAGTAGAGGTTTTAATATAGTAGAGAAAATATATAACTGAAAGCTAAACCAAGACAAACTAATCCTGGCAATCAGGAACTGCAGAAGCTTGTTATTGCCACAAACTATCAAGGGAAGTGATGAATTCTCCACCACTGGATGTCTTTACACTAGATTCGGATGCCTTTGTAAAAGACTTGCTTTACCCTAGCAAGATCTATGAACTAACCAGGAAAAAAGCTTGGGTTTATTTTAATAGTTAATAGGTGTGTCTTCTGAATTGCAAAACCTTTCAGAAAGCCTTTCATTCTGTGAGTGAAGAGCTCACTGCTCAATGAGCAGCCTAAAGTGGGTTTTTTTCTATTATTAGTTTTTTATTTATGCTTCAAGAAAAATTATCTTTGTTTTGAAATATGGAGAAAGCAGTATTCTGAAAATCACCGGTCTGAACTTAAGGAAGACAAATATTTGCCTAAACTTCATACAGCAAACTAATGGGGAAAGAAAAAGTAAAAGAAATTTTTAAAAGGAAAATACTTATACAAAAAGCTCAATTCTTCTGGAAAAGTTTTAATTTTATAAAACCTTGACAAATAGTAGGGAGATCATATTAAGCATTTTGTTTTGTTATGGTGAATTGTTAATAGAAAATCCATATCCTTAAGGAAAAAACTCTTAAAATTTAAGCAGCAGCTTCAAAGATCAACTATCTCTAACATAATAAAGACAGATGACTTCTCCTAGATCATACTCTAACAACCACTCTGTTCTTAACTGCATCTCTGAGTTATTATTTAAGCAGCTGGGGGTGACAACATGCCATTCCAGACCTGATTCCCCTTTCAGTCATCCATGGGACAAGCTGTCCCTGCTCCCCTGACCCCAGAGCAACACTCCTCGGCTGGATCACAGGTTGATGAGAGGGGACCAAAGGTGCGGGTCCCCTTCCCTCTCACTGCTCCTACTCCACCAGCCACCAGTGCCTTTTGGAGGGGATGGCTCGCTGTGAGCACCAGCAAGGCCTGTGTTCCACACCCCTGCTCCCAGATGTAACCCTGGCAATATCTAGACTACTACAGAAACATCCCAAGAAAATTATGCCAGTAAATTTGGGCGCCTCTGAGGTTGTTTTACCGGGACATGTACCGAGAGTCCTCCCAGTGGTTACTCTGCAAGTCCTTTCCGACATCTGGGTCACAACACTTCCAGGTTAGGACGGGAGGAACACCAAGAACAGTAGTAGCACAGGCTGTGCGCCAGCAGAAGGGGACTTCAGCAGGCTTGGAAGTTGGTGGGATGTTCGCTTCATGCCAGTGGGATTGGAAAGAGCAAATTCAGCTGGTACCAGGACGGCCAAGCTCCGCCAGCTGTTGGCAGGGTAAGGGGAAAAGCGCCACACCTCCCTGGGAGAGACTCTGCCCACCCACCCCTCTCCACCGCGGGTCTAGGCTCAGCGGGCAGGCAGGAGAGAGTGCCCGAAGGAGAGAGAATAGGGCTGGTAAATCTTCTGGATAAAGAGGAAAGAAACCTGACACCTTTAACGAAATCCATGTAGAAGTTTAGAAGGAAGGTTGGCAGGGAGCGCATCGAAAAGAAGTATCTCCTTCAGGGGGAAGGGACTCAGAAGAATAGGGATAAACCGAAGGGTGGAAGGAATAAGTAGGTACAGGGATGCAGGGTAAGAAGGCTGCAGAAGAAACGTGGGGCAGGGAAAGAAGAGCGTCCCGAGAGAGGGACGGCGGGGGCAAGGTGGTCGGAGAAAGAGGACCCGGGCCGGTCGAGGGGAAGGAGCAGGGCCTTACCTGCAGGTAGGGCTGGCCCCCCTTCACGCCCCCCACCACGATGTCGGCTGAGGCCATGCCGCCGCTGGCCGAGAGCCCGAAGCCCACGTAGCCGCGGGTGCGCACCTCCAGGCGCATGGCGAGGGCGCTGCCGCGGCGGCCCCAGAGCAGGCGGTAGGCGCCCGCGCCGTCCAGCACCGCGCTGTGCGGGTAGCTCCGCAGCGCCGGCCCGGCCCCGGCACAGGCACACAGGAGCCCGCCCAGCACCAGCGCCCAGGGGCGCAGCCGCCGCATTCTCTCGCCGGTCACCAGCGGCCGCCTGTGCGTCTCGGCGTGCGCCCGGGCGCGCTGTGCGTGTGCGGGGGCTGTGTGTCCGTGTCTGTGTGTCTGTGCGTGTGTGTCTGAGTGTGGGGAAGGGGGGCCGGGTGCCCCGGTCACCCCGCCCCCGCTGCGGGCGGCACCGCGCCGGCCCCGTCGGGGCAGCGCTCCCTCGGCCGCGCTCCGCTCGCTCCCGCCNCCCGGATGCTCGGAGCTAGCCTTGGCGACCCAACATCCTCCTCCTGACCGGGAGATCTCCCCCACCACCGGCAGCTCTAACTCCGGTGGAAGGATTCCACGGGAGGAAGGCGGGAGGCAAACGAGCGCTTCTCCACTCTCGGCCGCCTCCCCACTTAGTGCGAGCGCACGCTGCGACGGACGGATGGCGCTAAGCAGGAGATCCCCCGTCGGGAGAATGCTTTTTGCATTGTAAGCGGAAAACGAGGACCCCCTGAGTGGTTTGCACTGAGACGGCTACGAAAGCACATTTCGAAACCGCACTCGCGGCGTCCCTTGACACCCCCGCAGCCGTCCCGGCGGCACCGCCGCTCGGGCAGCCCGGCCGTGCGGTCCCCGACACTCCCGCAGCAGAAGCTGCCTTCCCTTCCCCTGCTCACAGCACCACCGCCATGGCGGGGGCGAAAACAACGAGCAGAAAGATGCTCTTGGAGCGAGATGTTCTCCAGCGCTCTGCAAATCTGGATTGGAACAAAAAATATCCTGGCACCCAAAAAGGGAAAGTTAGGACCCACAAGAAGTCATATTGACCCTCGGGAGCTCCGAGCTGTACGAAATAAGTTTTAAAAGGAAGTTATGCCATTTGAAATGTGTTTTCTTCACATTTAAATCAAACAGAAAGAGCCTGGTACTCAGCAAAAATGGCATATTAATTCAGTAAAACCCCAATCAAACTAGTGCACAAAGGAAATTAGTAATGCTTCTTTTTTTTTTTTTTTGGCTTTTGCATGACAACATTTCACAAGTCTCACTGGGGTTTCCAAAATATAACCACCCGCTGTGATGTGAGTGATATATCAAACTACAAAACAACTTCTAAAAAAGAAAATGCTTTTAAAAGGACATGCACTAAAAATTATTTTTACCTAAGGCATCATAAAAAATGAGAGAAAAAACAATTAGATACTGGTGAAATGAAAGCAATCTTTAGAGGGAACAGGTTAGTGTGATCTTTCTTCCAATTATAGCAGTAACTTCAAAGGTACAGGCTCAGATTACTGACAAAATAGAAAATTGTGAGATGCTGAGTGTTTGGATTTTCTTCTACAAAACTGTTAACACCTGCAAGTGGATATGGATCAATTTAAGGACAACTTGCAAGTGTATAATAGGCCCTATCAAGGCCAAAGGTGTGACCTCAACACCTAACTGGGGGCACTAAGCCTTTGTAAAATTCTGTGCTAAAGGAGGGATCCATAAGACAGTTCTAAAAGCGCACCTTTTTTTTTTCTGAGGCCAGGGATGATGAAGGAATGAAGAATGTTTCTTAAATATAGGGTTTTTCTTAAGTTTCTAAAAAGACTGTGCATTATGCTCTTAGATGACAGAATCCCCTAGATAAAGTTTCAATCACATGGAGATGACAAATTCAATCTTCAAAAGAATGATTGAATTACACATCTAGAACAAAATTGCTGCCTTTAAAGCATAATGGTACTCACTGAAGTCCAACTAGTGCTTCCCAGAGCATACATTGCATAAACATTTGTACAAAAGAGTGCAAAATGCCCATTTTGAAGTACTCCAGCACATCTTACACATTTTTGGTAAGGGTGGGCGGTGGTGATGACATTTTAGGAGCCTGTACACAACATGGGATGTTGTAGCACAGGGAGGGATGATGGATTATCCTACATAGCACAGCAGACAGGGCTTCCCAACTAGCCTGGATGCAGATGCCATGAGGGAGGCAAAGTTGTAGATAGGTGTGCACTGTAGAGGCTGCCAGAGGAACAGCTGCACACCCCCATTTGAAAACCTGCCTCCTGCATGTCCAGCTCCCTTCTCTCACGGCAAACAGGCACAGAAAGAAAACTTCAACCACACAAACTTGTGGATGGCTGGGATCTTCCCAGCGATTCCATCAACAGCCAAAGCAGCAGGACCATCTAGTGCCTTGGACACACTGCAGCATCTCAGGCAAGACAAGCCAAGCCAAGCCAAGCCAGAGTTTTGTTATAGTGGGGCTGGTAGAAGTGGCAACACGGGAAGCAGCTGTGCTATTTCTGGTGAGCTACAGCAGCCATGGAGGGTGGACATTTCCACCCAGCCCAGCACGGGAGCCCAGTGCTGGCAATGCCAGTGACCAGGGCATCCCTATTCCATGGCCCTGGAGCTGGCACCAGATTGCTCCTGAGCTTTACTTTCCCTATGCAGAGAAAATCGGTGTTTTGGAGGCTGAGAGTTGGAATGAAAACAATACTTGAATTCTTGAAAACTCTTATGGGACTAAAAGATTTTGTCTGTGCAGAGCTCAAGGGTCAGTCTGCTGCTTCTCTGCAGCTCTGAAGTCTGTACATCCCAAATCCTTGTGACTTTCTATCAAAACCTTGGGGTGATGTTATCCTGTCTTCCAGCAATATACCACACCCAGAAGTGCTGCTTACCCCATCATAATGGCAATATTTAGACTAGTAGAAGTGAAGGAATAGCAGTCTCATTGCTTTCCAATTTCCAGCAAATATTTTTCCATTAAAATAAGCCATCCAAACCGTTTTACAGAGCTGCACACTAGATCTACAAATACTGTGACAAAACCAACCTTTTTCAACTTGCTGCTATTTATAATCCAAATAACAATGCTCACGTAATAAAACTTTCCTAGCAGAAGAAGCACTTTGTGCGCCAGGCTGTACCATTCCCAAAACTCACTTTAAGAGACTTTGGCAACTTCACCAGAAATTTTCTTGCATGATTAGGACACCAAACATATGAAAAACAGTCTAAATCAGTATAAATCTGAGCTTGACCTATAGGTAATGTGGCTAGCAGGAGCACAGGGAGACATCAGGTTACCATCTTTTCTGAACTGAACTCAATTGGCAGTCGTCTAACCAAGCTCAGAGAGACTCAGCAAGTGCTTTTCTTTTTTAAAAAACTCTTATTAAATGTCAGCTTGTCCATTGCTCCCTCACACCATTGCATTACAAGGTTCATATACTTAAGTACTGATTAAAAAGTCATAGAATCATAGAATGGTCTGCATTAAAGACTGGCTGGTTCCAACTCCCCTGCCGTGGGTAGGGATACTTTCCACTAGACCAGTCAGATGATCAAAGCCCCATCCAACCTGGCCTTGAACACTATCACAGATGAGGCATCCACAGCTTCTCTGGGAAAGCTGTTCCAGTTCCTCATCACCCTCACAGTAAAGAACTTTTTCCTAATACTTCATCTAAACCTACTCTTTCAGATTGAAGCCATTCTCCCTTGTCCTAAGAGGGACAGGTCTCTCTTCTTCTTCCTTGTAGGTTCCCTTGAGGTACTGGAAGGCCAAAATTAGTAGATGTCTATCCTAAGATGTCTCTTCTCCAGGCTGAACAATCCCAATTCTCTTTGCTTTTTTCTCACAGGAGAAGTTCTCCCTCCCTTGAATCAGCTTGGACTTGCTCGAACAGACTGATGGTCTTTCCATGCTGAAGAACCCAGAGCTGGATGTAGGACTCCAGGTGGGGTCTCACCAGAGCAGAGCAGAGAGACAGAATCCCCTCCCTCCTCTTGCTGCTCACACTGCTCTGGATGCAGCCCAGGGCAAAACTGGATTTCTAGGCTGCAAATGCACATTGCTGGGTCATGTCCAGCCTCTCATCCACCAGAACTCCCAAGTCCTTTTCAGCAGGGCAACTCTCAGCCCGTTCATCTCCCAAAATGTGTTGATACCTGGTGTGGCCTCAAGCCAGACACAGCATCCTACACCTGGAATTGCTAAACCACCTGAGATTCCCTTGAGCCCACTTAAACTTGCCCAGATCCCTCCGGATGGCATCCTGTTTTTGAAGTGTGTACTTCTGTACTGTTCCGTAATGAGTCAATTAATTATAAAGATTTGGCCTGATCATGGATAGTGACCTAACACCTGGTTTATTCCTGCTGGTGTATCCCTGAGATGTTCTTGCCAGAGAGCAGCCCAGCAAGAACTGTGTGTCCTGTCTGTTTGCAGGTAGCAAGATTTCTCAGAGCCATGAAAAGGTTTGGTTTCATCCTATTTCTAATGTACCCTGTACTCTGTGGCACACTTTGAGTTAGTTGTCTGCTGGCTTTTCTCTTATGCAATTTAGCTTTCATGCAGGAAATTCATGAATATTGAACATTGATTTATACTAATAATTAGTGTAAAGCCTTATATGAACTTTTTGAAAAGTAGATAGCCAATAGCTATGTCATCTTTCTAATAGAGGGCAACAAGAATTCTACTCTCACCTGTGAAATGTAAATCAATCACCTTTTATTTACCCTTTAATGTAATGATTTTATCATTAGAATGACCTCCATGAATCCAGATTTTGACATCAATGCAATGCAAAAGGGTTAGAGAAGCATCCTACAGATCCAGCTGGAAGCTTTTTACAGTGGGGCAATGCCTATGCAGAATAAAACCAGCTTCACTGACAATCCAGTTTGTGTTCCATGCAGGTAGGCAACTGAGAGCAGGAAAGGTTTTGGGTTGAATTGGATGTTGTCTTTGGAATGCTGAGCCAGCAGTATGGGATCCTAGGGAACATTACTGCCAGCACAGTAGAAGGAGTTGGAAAACTTTTCTGTCTTAATCCAAACCCATTGCTTCAAGAAGAGCAAGGTGGATGCATTCCACCCATGCCTCTGTCAGCCTCAAACATTTCCTTGGGCACACATGATAACCTGGCTGCACATAAACATGTTTTAAAGTATATATATTAAAGAAAAAAAAATTCAAACTTGTTTGTTGTCTTAACCTCCTTATATAAGGTGAGAGGACAACGCACCATGCTTATTTTATTAATGTTGATTAAAGATACACTGGGGAGAATAGCAATATAGCAATATAATGTAACAGAAGTTGTGTATTGGTTTTTTAAAGCTTTATTCCCCTCTTGTTCTTTCCCCGGTCCATTTCGCAAATACCTGAACATTATTTTTTACATTTTAAAGTGGAAAATGCCTACAATTTAAGTGATCACTTGTAAACAGAGTAATTGTATGAAGGTTTTAAAAATCTTTAGTTCTCATTCTATGCATTTTATGCCCTTGTTTTGAATTTTACTTTTCTTTTGCAGAGTAGTAGAGAAGACATGGTTGGTTTTGTTTTCAGACAGGTATACTAAGGAGAAGTAAATTTTTCTTATGGAGTAATATACATTAATCACCAGAGCTGGAAGCAAAGTTTGGGACTAGTGGATACAGAGGTGAACCATTTCTACCCTTCTGTCTTGAGGCAGCCTGACTTTGGCTCAAGTTAGAATAGTTTTGGAGCTCTGCTGTGTTACCTACAATCTACATTTTAATAGTTCTGTTAATCCCAAACTAGTATAAATAAAGACTAGTATACTTTCGGCTATTCTTATGATGAGTTTGGACTCATGTCTGCTGATGTTTTAAATTACTTGCCTGAGGAGACAAAAATAAAATCATTGTTAGAAAAAGAATATTTATCCAGCCCTGTGCTCTGGGCAAAAGCAGAATGATTTAGCTTTCTTTTCCTCACCAGTAGGCTGGTTTCTGCAGACGTTGCCAAATTTCCAAATACCTTGACTCATGTTCATAAAAACTTACTTCTCTTGGGAGAGAAAACTGGAGGGCAAGAGTTTTATTAGACCAGTTGGAAAAGCCAGAAGGCTTTACACCAAAGCATTTCTCATTTCCCTTGGTTTGTTTTGTTGTCTTTTCCCCTTTTACGAGCACCTCTGCAAAATGAGGCACTTAAGTGCAGTGTAATCTGGGGCTCTGATTCAAAGGAAGTCCCACAAGGAAATACCTTCAGCAATGGCATTTCTACTCAGTCATGTCTCCTCAGGTGTGGGGAAGAATTAATTCTCTTTCATTTGTATTTAACCTAATTTCATGATTTTTGCATTTCACTGAGTGTATCTGCTCTGGTGCTTGATGTTCTGTGAAGAGGAATAGCTTTTAACATATGTACTTTTAAGGGTAAGTACCATTTTAAAATGGTTGCTTATGCTTCATACATATCTTTGCTAAGTTAATTACAATTCTAGATGTCTGTTCCTCTATCTGTCACACAGGACATAGACAGTTTAAATGCTTACTGGCATTAAATATTAGATATACAGATACAGATATATAATGCTTACATATTAGGAAAAAATCCTTTAGTGTCAGAGTGCCAAAGCACTGGAACAGATTGTTCAGAGAAGTGGTGGATGCCCCATCCCTGGAAGCATTCAAGGCTAGGTTGGATGGGGCTTTGAGCAAACTGGCCTAGTGGCAGGTGTCCCTGCTCATGACAGGGACGTTGCAACTAGATGATTTTTAAGGTCCCTTCCAACCCAAAGCATTGCATGAATCTATGACCTTTGCTGTTTTCTCTTCAGCTCCTGTCAACATCTGGGGGCACCCTCAAACAGAAAAACCAGGAAGCTAAGTGCATCTCTCATTTCCAGAACTCGTTAAAAGTCTTTATCTGAGTAACACACTTCCAAGGTGACAATTAACTTTCAGAGACCACCAAGGCCAAAGCCTGACTCACGGGCGGGATCATTTTTTCCTGTATCACACCTCAGTGCCAAGGTGTGAGGAGGGAGCCATGTTGTGGCATCCTGTGTTTCTCTTGGCATGACTTTTGTAGCTGCAGAGTCATTGGAACTCTGGGCTTTGTGGTTGTCTGAACCTTAACCCTAGGCAGAACCCTAACACCAGACAGAGCATTAAAATCTACCTGGGGATTAATCACATGCCAAGAAGAAATGTGTGGAGGGAGCCATGTTGTAGCAGTCCTGTGGTCACCTTTTCACACCTTTTGTAAGGATACTCATGGGAGATCTGGCCTTTGTGGTTTTCTGAACCCTAACCCAAGGCTTAACCCCAACCCTAGGCATAACTCTAACCCTAGGAGTAACCCTAAACCTAGGCATAGCAAGAAACCAGAGTTTGGCTGAGGCTGGTGCCAAGCTGAATGGTGGCAATGGAGACATGTTGTGGTAGTCCTGTGTTCCCCTTTCAAAGGTTTTTGTCTGGCTTTCCAATCATGATGTCTATCAGTGCAATTTTTTTTTTCTCTTCTCCTTTCTCTTTCTCCCTTTTGGTAGAATCAGCTCTGATCCACCATCATTCTTCCTGTTTGAAAGCTGTCAGAAGCAGCTCTTTAGGGCCCATAACTGCTGTTCTGCACTTTATGGATTTATTTGACTGTGTGGAAGCAAACACGGCTGCTTTTGGAGGGGAAGAAGGCACTTCCTGGTCCCTACCTCTCACTGCCTTGTTTTATGTCTTGGTCTCCTTCAGGAAGAAGCTGGGGGATATAGCTTTTCAGCCTATGTGATTTTTGTAAGAAAATGAAGGGCATCCCTCCTGTGCAGCCTGCACAAAACTCAATGGGCATCCAGTATTTTAAATCTAGATGAACAATCTCTACTTTATTTCCTAATTGGACAGATGGATTCAGAGAGCATAACTGACCTCTGGGTTTAGTTTCCCCCTCCTATTATAATGTTAAAATTAGCAGAACAAACAGAAAACAGAAGGAGAGCAAGAGGAGGAACTTAGTGCCTGTGGGGGCATGTGTTGTTCTGCAGAAAGGGAGAGCACCCCCATGCCCTACTCTCTGTGCAAACAGCCTGCATATCCAGCCAAGGCTATAAATGCACACAAAACCCAAAAACATAGCAGTGAGAAAGTGCCAAATCTCTGCATCTTCTGGACAACCACAGTAACATCTGTCTTTCCCACAAATCAAGATTAGCTCACAATTACTCCACCTAACGAAAATGTCTCCAGAATTTTTCGACACAACAAAATATTGAACCCAAACATATTTTCACTGAAGTCTGTGGTAAATCCCTAATGCAAACAGGAGAAGTAACCTTTCTTTTGAGAAGGAATATATTTTTTGGTGGGAAAAAATACTCATCTCTAAAACTTTTAAGCATTTTGATGAGTTTTTTTACTTTGAACTGTTGCAATACATTTTGCTCCTGCATATATAACATTCCCATCCCAGTCTCTAGGCACTTACACACACACACAGGATAACTTGTAGTGAAGCAAAGAAAATTCTGTTGAAATGTGGAGTTTATAAATAGAGTGTGCATATATAAAGTTTAAAGTTTACACAGGTTGAGGGATGAGATTCTTGCTGGCTGATTCAATGGTAAGTTTAATGCAAGATTTCCAAGAGATGATGTTCAACTTCGCCATCATGAAAGTGTCTGGACCTTTCTCCTGAATTTGTTGCTCATCATGGTCATGGATTATTTTGTCAAGTTTACAACCTCGAATGACAAGCAACCTTGCTGTGAAAGTGAAAGGAATATGACAAAAAGCAATGAAATTAAAATTCCTAAAATTAACAAATGACATCACCTATTGACATTGTCATCAATGGATCAATAACATCCAGGGATACAATAGCCTTGAAGAAAGGATAAAAAAATGCAGGACCACAAGATCAAATGTAAAAAAACTGAAGCCACAGGCATATTATAGAAAAAGTATACTGCAAGCTGAAATGCTGAAAGAGACTGACCCTTGGTATTAACCCTTGGTAAAAAGTTTATCGAACAGGAACTACCAGTGTGAAACAATGAGACACAGTAGAACTGGCTCTGCCACAAGGGAAGAAGACAAGTAATGCTGTGCTGTGTCCCCTCTGCCAGGATCCACATACTAAAAAGGCACTTTGATGCTCAGTTTGGTTATTTAAGAGTTACTCTGATAGAATTATTTATACATTTGTGTTTTTATTCTTTTATAAAACAGTTATATTAAGGATATAGTGTTACCAATACATATTATTTTACAAATCACTGACATTTTTTCCTCTGCTTCAGCTCTATGCAAATCCTGCAGAAAAACAGTAGGTATGATGGGCAGATTCCTAGAGTTTTTGAGAAAGTTGAACTCCAGACTGGAGATTTTTTTCTAAACATCAGAAGAAAAGCAGCTGTCTGATGTTCCTTTACGAGCACTACAGTAGATTAGCAGCTGTCTAACATTCCCAGGCACAAAATTTTTCAAATTAGAGCTCCCTTCACCAAAGTTGGAGTATTCCAAACACAACTAAACAAATCATTTTCTGGCACACACAATAAGAATCCAAAGCATGAATACATGTTATTTCAATTTTTGGTGATGACAGATTTGTTAATATACCCATGAGACCGTAGCATGAAACTCAGACTTATATAAGCAACCTTTGGACATGTGACTGTACCAGCTGAACTCAAAAACCATGGATTATTTGTGGGGACTTCTGGGAGGAGCTGAAGTCAACACTTTCTGCAGGTGGTACCTGTTTGGGTACCTTTTTGGGTCCTTGCTTGCTTTATAAGCCATCATATGTCTCCAGGCAGGCTAAGCTGTATGAGTGAGAGGGGAGAACAAACATGCAGAAGCATCTGTCTGTTTGCTGGCTTTTGTTTGAACTGAAGCTTTAGTTCCTTTTGTATTAGCCACAGGTCATGGCATTAACAAAATACATAGATGATCCCATTTTGACAAAATATTGATGGGCTGTGGAAAAAAGAAATTCCCTCTTCAGGTAATCAGATTTGCTCTGAAGTTCCAGGAGCTGCAGCTCTTTAATATGAAAAGGTGACAGAAAAAAAAAACCAAACAAACCCAAACATCTTAAATGTTAATTTTAATTTACGTAAACACTTTGAATATGAGATCAAGACTGATTACTTGATTCCTAAATTCATTTCAGTTGAGGTTCTGTGATTATCTTGTGACTGGGATGGAGGAAAGCAGGGAGAAAGGTTGCACAAAAAGAAAGGGAGCCCCCCTGTTCCACTCTTACTTCTCTACAGAAACACCAGAGCAGGGGTTGTCTTTTCCCACTGCCAAAGAGAAAAGATTTCTGTGAGAAAATAAAATAAAGATAGGGAAGCAGCCATTCCCTATTCCTGCAGAACTGTGGGGTCAGATCTAGTCAACAAGCTGTAGATTAACAGGGGTGCTCCTTTGAAAAAGCCAGTGGATCTGGTATATTCAAAGCAGACTTCCACAGCAATTTCACATACAAACCATTAACAGTGAAAATATAAGAACAGTGGCTTTTGTGTAACCCAGATATGTGAATACATGTGCACAAAACATCCTTCTCAAATGTCCCTCCCAAGGGAAGTCGGAGGCCTCTCCATACTGCATTTTTGGAAAGAACTGGGGAGTTTTGCCTTAAATGCTCTGTGCTGTTGCCAAGATTTCAATCAGCTGACTTGGGCATTGCTATATAATGATGGAGTCTGTGAAGCACCTTGTAAACAGAAAATTCTTCCCTAGTCCATGATTTCTTTATGATACAGCATTTTGAAGACAAGTGATGTTTTCATACACTACTCTATCAGGAAAATAAGTTCTTTTATTTTCTTCTTTTTTCCCTTTTCCTTCAATGAGCAGGAGAAAAATATCACCATAGTGAGACCAACATTTTCTTCTGGCAGCATAACACTCTGGAGGTCACATATCTGGACCCACAATGATTTCTGCTTTAAAAACAGAATTCCTCAAGGAAAAAGTGAATTCATCATCTTTCCCAGATCCTCTGGAAGCTGGAGAAGGTGGTCAGAGTACACATCCATCTGTGGTCACAACCTCAGAAGACTCATTTGATACCAATGTTGTTGTTGACCTCTTCTTTCCAACCTATATACAAAATGTGTCATTTTCAATAAGTAGTGGTATTTCACAGACTTTAAATCATAATGACTTTTTTTTTCCAGTTTCATTCATCTCTCTGTATTCTTACAAGTCTGATATTGCAATAACCAAACTCTCAGTTTTCAACTAAATAGAAGGTCTACATGTGATGAATTTTCATTTGTTGGTGCTGTACTGCAATTTCACAGTGCTAAGTATAGACCAGAGTCTGACTCCTCAGCATTTTCTGGAGCATCTGTGTTATTTTAGCACCATACTCTTGTTATTCCTGGTAGGATGTGAGGTTGCAGTCCAAACCCAGACTTCCCTGCAAATTACTAGTTTGTTGCTCACAGCCTCTTGTCAGAGTTTTCTCTGTGCATTGCTGCAAGTTCAAAGGATATCCAGAGTCACCTGTTTATTCTTCCAGAAAATCTACATCTGGACTAATAATTTAAAAGTTTGTGTGGGTTTTCCAGATAACAGCTGCAGATCTTGGGCAGGTCTTGTGCTGTGTGTCACCAAACCTTGCTTTTAGACCTGGTGGGAAAAAAAACCAACTGCCAATAGGGTGATTGATGTGGAGCTTGTCCAGGTTGCTCTGATCCTCTTTGAGGGAGAAGAAAGCCTAAGTAGGAATGCCACAGCATCTCAGCCTTCAGATCCACTCCTAGACTGTTGCCTGCATTTCAAGCAGACACTTTGGGCTTGTTGATTTGCCTTGTTGGTTTGCTGGAATTTTAAATGAATGATTTCCCCATCACTACCTCAGAAGCAGCAGTTCCGAGGTGCAGTTGTCACATACTTGTGACTCCCGTGCAGCAGCCCAGACTAGCCTCAGTCCTGTGCCATCCTGTTAAGTCTTCTTCATCCCCTTGCCCACAGCGTCTTTCACGGAATAAACACTCAAGTTACCTTGGCACCCATTAAAAGCAAATCAGTACTATTAGCACCATAATGACTAATAGTCATTAGGCACTACCCAGCACAGTGGGAAGTATTCTGTAATGAGTATGCATGGAAGATTTTGAAACCCTGCATAAGCAGAAAAAACAAAACAAGCAACTTCTAAAAGCAGCTCGTGTTAGAACTGGGTTAAACAATTTTTTAAACAATTTGCCTTCTCCTTTCTCATTTTGATTTACAATCCCCATATGTCTTTTTTTCTTTATCAGATAAGGAAAATTTTATCAGACAAATAGTTTCCTGGTAAAACATTTGATAATGTTGTACTTTTTGCCTTCCTTAAATGCTTTTAGTTTGATTTTGTTGAGAACCTCATAAGTAGATCCTCTATGTACCTACAAGGCAAAACCTAATGAGAAAAGAATCAGCACTTAGCTGAGGAACCTCCTCCCTTCTCCCTCTAGAAACAATTTCTGAAGGTCAGCCCAAATTTGTGTCTCAACAAAAGAAAAAAAAAAACAACAGTTTAGTTGCCAGATGAAAATATTTACGGTGTCCTTAGCATCAAAGAGCAGCAAGTCAAATTAGCATAAGATTTTACTACCTCATCCGTACCAGCCACAGTGTTTTGTACACACCTTTCAAATTATATCAGTCTTGAAGAGTCATGTCCTTGCATTCATTTGGGAGTTGGAATTGCTGCATACAAACAGAGAACACAGCTTGGGGAAGAATTCTTGTTAGAAATATCTCAACAGAATGGAACAGGAATATTGGAGATATGATTTTGGTGCAAAGGAATAATGTTGAAAAGCAAAAATGAACAAACTTGCATAGGGAAAACCTCATGTTTCAACAGCACCTTTCTGGCAGAATGGCAGAGATAAGGCATAAAAATAATGAAGAACAAAAAGATATTAAAGTACAACACCCTCTGACTTTACAACCTCAAGAACCTTATCAAGGCTTGTTGATGTTTGAAATTTTGAATACGACTTAATAATCTGACTTGTTAAATACTTAAGTTTTTGAGACTGACATACATTTTGTCTCATAACAACTCATGCATATCCAAACTGAATTATGGCTGTATATCTCAATTTTTTCATATTACTATGATGCCATTACTTTGGTCTTCATAATCCCTTTTCAAACCTTCCTAATGTATTCTGCTTCTGCTCCAACCCTCCTTGCATTTTTACTCCAAATGCAGCCCTCCCAGAAAATAAGAAAATAACTGGCAAGTCAATAAAAGTTCAGGGAATTGACCACTTCCCTAGAGCCATAGCCAAAACTACTCCACCAGGAAATTCTCACAAATCAAATGAAACACAACATGTAGAACAGCTCCTGTTTTTCCCCTCCCAAAGCAGTAAAAAAACAACAGCAAAGACAGCTTTTCTGGCTGTAGAGAAGGCCAGCTTCAGAAGGCTATTCATAGAAGAGCAATTTCCAAAATTTGAGACATCTGTACAGGGTGACAGTCAGCCACTATTTATTGCCCAGAACAATGTTGCATAGTGCTATTGAGCACAACCCTCCACAGTCATCTCCAGTTTCTCAGACCTACAGTTGTTACATTTGTTTCTGCCCTTCTCTATAGCACAACCTATAGAAAGATCCTTTTCTGTCTCCTTGACCTCATCCTCTCCTCTCAGATATTTTTCTTACGTCTTGTGGTCTTTTTGTAGTATTTCTGGGTTTTCAGAACTCTCCTAGTCTATGTGCATGGTTCACAAATACCCCTTTAGCCTTTTTATTTTTTTTTTTGTAAAGCTGTGTTTGCAAATGGACGAATCATAAATCCTTTTTTTTTTTTTTTTTGAGAAATCATTTCTACCTAAAATGTAGAGGAGTTGCCTATGGATATCTTATGTCTGAGGAGAAAGAAACATGGGGTCAAACTTCTATGGTCCTGGCAAGGTTCAGAAGTAAATTTTGGATTGGGGGTGGGGAGACGAGATGACAGCAGGGTTGACTTGCAAGGAAATGCTCAGCTCACTGGACACTTGCCATTTTTCAGGTGCAGTTCCCTCATAAAATTAGAACTGCAGGGATTAAATAACAACAAAAAAAAAAATCTCACTCCAGTATCTGCCAGAATAAGCAATCTAAATCTTGCTCTTTACTGGGAAGAGTATGCTCAGATCAAGGTTATAACTGGTTGAGAATTTCATGGAAGTTTCTGAATTGATGATGTCAAATTGCTTCATCACTGAATGCCTTTGACAGTGAGTGAATAAAATATTTGTTCTCAGCCTAGAACTACTGACTAGTACAGCAATCATGTAGCCAGCCTGACCTTATTTGCAGAAAAAAGTCATCACTGTGGGGTGGGCAGAGCCTTAAAGCAGAGATGGTTCAGCCTGTACAGGCTGCCAGGCAAAGGCTGGAGCAAAGGAAATGTTGCATGTACAAAAGGCAAGATCAGGAAAAGTCATGCAGTGTTGCTTTTAAAAAAAACCAAACTTCCTGTTTGGGTGAATGGATACAATGTTATGATCTGATTATTACAGTTATTAGAGAGATGCCTCTGCCCAAATGAAAGTGCAGGTGAGATCATGTGCCAAAGTCAATAGTACAGGTTTTATTTAACAGTAAATGTAAGGTAGAAAAAGACAGAGAAATAGAAGAGAGGAGAAGGTGAGAAACAGATTAAGTAGGAAAATAGTCACCACCGCCATGGATCCAGTGGAGCATTCTGTTGCTCCTCTTCACCCTGCTCCCAGTGGTGGGGGTCCCAGGAAACATGGAGTTCAATGGATTATTATATGTTCAGGTATATGCAGGAATGCCCAAGCACCTCCCCTGCAGGGAGCAGATCTCTGGTGGAAGGTGTCAGGAATGAGTCCGGAGTTCTTCAATGGTTTATGACCCCTTCTAAGACATGACAGCTGTCTCCTTTACAACTGAGCCAAAACTCTCCAAACACCCCAAAACTCTCCCCCCCGCCCCCTCAGCTGGGGGGAGTGTGCACACCTGGCCTTAGCAAATGAGTCTGTGGGCTATGGCCTCCCCCTGCCACAAACAGACAGAGCTGATTTTCAGGACAGCTGATGAACTCATTTTCCTTGTGGATACATTCTTTCCCCCAGCCTTGTTTACTTCTCCTTGGACCTGAGATAATTGAAAATTAGTGATGCCCTGTTCTTTTGGCCACTCAGGTGCCAGATTGCCCTTTCCCATGGATACCACTCTGGGGTTACAGTAGATGAAGGATAGCGGCTCAACTGCTGCAGACATTTCCCCTCCCCTAGAGCTTCAAGCCTTGCAGTCCCTGCTTGGGAATTTGCAGTTTACTAGTTTGTAAATTAACAGAAACAATACAAATCAGGGACAAGTGGTCTACTTTGCTTCTCTATTTAAAGTTCTCTGATTATATATAAATAATGATTTGCTGAAGACATCAAAACTATGGCAAATACATGACAAGAAAGACTTGTTTCTGTTATCTTACAAAGACAGTATAAATCTACTTTTTAATAAGCATTTCTGATCCCCAAACTTTTTCAGCCTAGTTCTCCCTGACAACACAGTGGCTAATCTCCAAGATAAGAGTTATTCTTTATCTAGCTGAAGAAAAGCTGTTGGAGAACCCCATATTAGACAACAAGGCATCTCCCTCTTTCAGTAATACTGTGGCAGAAGAGTTCTTGAAGACAAGTTATGAAGGACCCAATTTTGGGCTTTCAGTTTCCTCTGCGTTGAGAATACCTGTGTCTATGAGAGGGGAGTGGGAAGTGGGTGGGAAGGGAGCAAACATGGTGCAGATGGCAGGGCTTGTATTTATCTACCCTCTCCCCAGGTTGCTGGCTGATGTTCTCCTCTGGAGGAGAAAAGATCCTCTCCTTGTCTCTGCTTACCTCCTTTAGATAAAGGCCCACCCAGTCCACAGGACTTGGGAGTAGCTGAAGCTGTTGCTGAGGAATTCCCTGTGGGTCTTGGAGTCCTTCCTTCTAAGATGCAGACTTGGCAGCTATAATGAGCTCCAGCAGCTTTTATGAGTACAGGTAGGAAGGTAGATTATAATTTATACTGCCTGGATTATGTAGTGTGCCTACTCCTTCCCACTTTTATTACATCTTCAGACTTCAGTCTTTACTGCCAAACATTTGCTGCATAAACATTAAGTAAAGGAAAAATACAATTACAACTCAGTCCAGAATTAATCTTGAAGGGGGAAGGAGGGGTGAACAATGTTGCTAGTGACTTCCAACTATCTTTGTGTTTATTTTAATTTTTTCTCTTTTACTTTTTTTAAAAAATGCAAAACGTGTTTTAAAATGCCACAGTAATAAAAAGTCTCAAAATTATTTTCTTGTGCTAACAAGCATTTTAATCTAGGTTTTGTCTTAAATTAGAAAAATATATATTATCAGCAGTAGCAGATAAGTGTTGTGTTCATATACAGAGATATCACTATTAAAGAGAAGCTATTTATACTGACTCTTCCTTCTTAGGATATTCTTACAAATACAGAGTTATAGAACAGTTTGGATTGTAAGGACCCTTTAAAAATTACCTAGTCCAGCCCTCCTGAAATGTGCAGTGACATCTTCCACTAGATCAGGTTACTCAGAGCCCAGTTCAGCCCAGTCCTGAATTTCCAGGGCTAGATCATCCACCACAGTTCTGAACAACCTATGGCAGCATTTCACCACCCTTATTTTAAATAATTTCTTCCTTACATCTAATCTAAACCTCCACACTTTCAGTTTAATACCATTCCTCCTTGTCCTATCACTACACACCCTTGTAAAAAAGCCCTCTCCAGTCCTCTTGGAGGACTTCTTCAAGTACAGGAAGGCCACAATTAAGTCTCCTTGCAATCTTTTTTTCTCCAGGCTGAACAAACTCAGATCTCTCAGACCTCAGAAAAGAGGTGCTCCAGCCATTTTGTGGCCCTCCTCTGTACCTGCACCATACTCACAAGTGTGATGCATTCCCTTGACCTGCGTGTACATTTCTGATATTTGAAATAGTGATACTTGGGATTGGAGTAAACCAAATCACTGCAGCTGTGTTCAAGATTAGACATTCAATACAGTCAAGAGGAAAAGTTGAGAATAAGTCGTATTAAGAAGCAAGTTACAGCATCATTTGTTGCTCTCTGCCTCTGAAAAATAAAGATTTTGCTACGTTTTCTAGTTATTCCTGGGTTTGTGGGGTTCTTTAGAATTACGCAAACATGACTCCCTTTATCACAGAAATCTATTCACAAAAGTATACCACTTTAAAAAAGGCTACACAAAGCTTAGTAAATGTTTTGTTATCAGCATTCTTAAACTGCAGAAACCTCTGTAGCATTAGGGGCACCATAAGAGACCCCTACCAGGACAAAGATGCCTGGAAGCTGATTGCTTCCAGCTATTTATTCCTGCAACCCTTACATAACAAGAGCATCTAGAATGGCTCTGCAGGTGGGCATCTCATCAGAGGATAATTAGTTCTCACTCCACAACAACTTTGGGTGAGAGCTCTGGATTTAATTGCAAGCTGAAAGGAAAAGCTGTGTGGCACCCACTTAAGCACCGCAGGTACCATAAAAAACAGAAAGTCATCAACTGTTGATATCCAGCAGCAAGGAGATCTCTGCACTTTCCTCTCTCACTGGCGCTCTTGAAATCATCAATGAGGTACATCAGAATTAAACAAAAGCAAAGGAAGTAATCTCTTTCGAATGTGATACCCAACAGCACATTCCTTGAAACATCCCAAGCCAGTGATCAACTAAAAGGGTATTGGTTCATCTTCACTAACAGATTATGTCATTCTCTCCCTCCTCCCACCTTTAGACCCTTTACTCCATCTTTTTTCATGGTTTCAAACTACTAATATCCAAAATCTAGTCCACACCTCTGACATCAAATATATTTACTGAAAACACACACAGTGTGCGGGTGGGTGACTTTTGAAGGCTCCTAGGTATGAATTTAGCTTGGGGATATTGCATACACATAATTGCTGATTATCAAAACAATTTAAAAGGGGGGAGGTGCAAGGGGAAAAAAAAGAAAAACCTTTAAAAAGCTATGTGCCCCTGTGACTTTCAGCTCTTTGAAAATGTAAGAAAGAAAAGTACCCCTGGGTGTGTGGTTAAGATAACTACAAAGGAACTATTCTTAGCAGGTTCCTTCAGTAAAATGAAGGGTGCTTTAATTGCATATTTTGGCCTTCCTAATCTGACAGATATTGATGGATAATTCAGAACAGCCAAAATCCTTGTTCTAAAAACTGACTCATACATGTTACACCCAGACGTTTTATTGGGTTCTTAATAAATATCAAAGCTTCCTTTAAATACTTGGAAGTTGCATTTCATCCATTTAAGAGTGTGTGCATGTAGGGAAGGGAAATGATAGAGAGAAGCTCCATTAAGAGCAGCTTAGAGAGGAATATTTATGCCCCTCAACATGGACACTCTAAATACAACCCCTCCTAGCACTTTGTTTCTGCCTAATCAAGTTTGAAAATGAACAGCACCAAGATCCTTAATGTGCAATTAGAGCCTTGCAGGCTGGTCTCTCCGAAAGGTACAGGAGCTTGTGTGTAAACACTCCAGCACTGACCTCCCCACCAGCCCCGCACACAGACCAGCAGCAGCAGAACCATCCCTGGGACTTCTGAGAGCTGGCCCTTCATCTCACCAAGAGGTAAAGGGCTCCAGTGTCCCACCTCCACTGGGATTCAAGGAAGGATTCCTCCATGTGGAAGCATGTGGGGGAGGTACCACACCACAAGCAGGGTTTTATTTCAATAGATCATGAATGAAAGCATGCAAGGCACCCACAAGGACTCTCTGCAGCAGTCTTTTCCCTCAGAGTGCCCCAACCACTAACAGCAAAGAGCAGCTGAATAGGCACATGACTCTGAAAACAAAGACACAATTCCATGTGAGAAATAAAGACATGCACACAAATCAGACACAGAAGAGCAGAGACCACAGGTAGCAGCAGGGATCTGGAAAACACAATACTGTGCAACTTTCAGAATTTCCAAGTTATTTGGTGCTGTTGCCTGATTTTCACATTCTTCAGCTTCTCATAGTGGAAGCTTTTATTTACTGGCTATCCCACCTTGCAGTCACTACTGGACAAATTCAGTAAAGAGGGTATTCATCCCTTTATAAGGTAAACAATCAGCAAATATACCACCTCTTCCCAAGAACGATATTCTTCAAGGGGGTACGCATTTTAGTAGAGAATCCTCCTAGTAGAAAA
The DNA here is from genome assembly GCA_013397245.1 of Thryothorus ludovicianus. Taxonomy (NCBI): domain Eukaryota; kingdom Metazoa; phylum Chordata; class Aves; order Passeriformes; family Certhiidae; genus Thryothorus; species Thryothorus ludovicianus. The sequence continues at coordinate 78,083 of VZTB01017300.1, read as the reverse complement.
CCAAACAAGAAGACAAATGCAATGTCACAAGTATCAAGCACAGACAGATTTCTTATCAGTCAGGAGTCAGAGCTGAAGTTCTGCTGCCAAAGAGCTCTTTTCATTCCTCAGTATGTCAATGGAATCAGTCACTGACAGAGGCAGGTATGAGATATTGCAACAGGGAAAAGATTCTCCTGGGCAAATAGGATCAAGTCAACCTTCCGTGCCTGTTTGCAGTAGTGCAAAGAGTTTGTTAAACACTAAAGCCAGGAAATTTCCAAAGTCAGTTTTAGACGGTTCACTGGTAAGAAAGCCACCTGGCTAAAGTGCTGACTGCTGTTCTAGTTCAGACTAGTCTAGTCTGAAAACAAAAATCCCAGGCACGAGCATCACTAGCTGGGAATGCAAGACGCAGGAGCATTTTCATCAACCATGGGAAGCACAGTACAGGAAGAGAGGTTCCCCGGGGCCATCTCACCAGCTGAGTTAAAATTCTCTGGAGTTATTCAGAGAAGTTTCAATCATTCACATAAAGGCAAAGACAAGAGCTGTGCTTTTAAAGATGGATTCTGAAAAAAAAAAACAACTACTAAAAAAGTGTACTCTTTAAAAGACCTTTATTTTGGTTGCATGGTTACAATTTATTTATGCTTACAGTTAGATTTCTCCCAAATAATATTTTATAGCTCATCATGTACACAGTGCATTCTCTATCAGCCTGGTATGGAAGAACTTTAGAAAATACAGATTAAGTGACTTTTTTATCTGTACACTTTTCAGATTAGTTCATCAAGATTAAGTAAAAAGGCAAATAGGTTAATTGGCAAAAAAGTGTTTTTACATTTTTAATATATTAGTACAAAATGGCACAAAAGGAAAAAAGGTCATTTTAAAGGCTATAAGCATCAACCTTTTTAAAGTTTGAAAGCTTTCAGTCAGTTCAACTGATTTTAACTTCAAATACCAGTGTTGAACTCGGAATTGAACTTGTAATCTTCTTTTCTTAAGCTGTGTGAAAGACAGCACATACAACTTCAGACCTGTTCATGGAAACTAAATCACAGCTGTTTCAGAACAGTGACATTCAAGTGCAGCTAGGAAGTTGGGAATTTCTATTCTTCCCAGTAAGTCTATGAAGTCACAGACTAGAGCATATTTTCACCTAACCAAACCCACTCATGCACACTTCAGATGCAAAGATACCAGATGTGTGCAATAAAACACAGTATTTCTTAATGCAAGGACTGGAACAAAAAATTCACATAATTACATCATTCAACCTACCTACCTTTGCAGGAGGCTTCCAGACTTAACCATACTTGATGACAGATATAAAGATAAATTGAACATTTAAAGGATTTCAAGCAAACTGAAGGCTTAATTCACAGGCTTCAGGTATAAAAGAGAGAACACATCAACTTCAGCAACCTACATCTTATTTTTAAACCACCCATATCAAACGGGTAGATGAACGCGATGGAAGGGAAAGAGAGAAGAAATATATTTCTAACTTAAAAATAAATTCTAAGATGTGAATTGATTGCCTCAAGCAACAATTCAGGAGTTTGTTTTGGCAGCAACATTTAGCAATATTCCAAAAGATAATTACCCACCCTGTCAACACAAATTTTCATTTGATTAGCCCCCTAAACCTTAAGATGTTTTATGTTTAAGTTAACGGAACAGTTTATGATCTTGACTGGTTTTTTTCTGGTAAGATGGCACCCACATCTGAGAGGGCAGGCAGTTATACTGATGGCAGTACTGAGAACGTAATTTCTCAGGTTAAAACAAGAAGTCTTATTAAAAAAAGTGAGTGTGATGAAGTACAGAACCACTATTTTACTCAGCTTCACAATGAGCAAACCATGAGTATGAATTTCCTTTCATAATTTAAATAGAAATTACAAAGCTTTCTTCTGAGACTTATTTTGAGAATAACCATATGATGATTCCAAGAACCAATGCTCCAACAGCAAGTATAATAATGAGTATGCACATCTTCTTTCGGGATCTTTGCTGCCAACAGAGAGAAAAACAAGTTGATTGAAAACTGTACCACATCAGAATATCAGAAAACTATTCAGATGCTTTTATGGTCCTACTGCTTGTACAGTCTAAGTAAATTGTGTCCTTACATATACAGATGGTCAAGTCATCTAAAGATGTTCAAGGGAAAAAAAATGCAGCAAAGTTAAAAGTTATCTACATTACTTTATGGCTATATTATTCAATAGAATTATGTTAATAGAACAGAAATGAATGGATGTAATTAGTACTCCATGAGAAGTAACATGAGCACAGGTGACAGCATAGAGAGGAAAACAGGTAATCAGTTGCACAACAGAGAAGGTAGAAATGATCTGCTAGGGAAAAAAAAAGATTACTAGTGTATATACAGAAGGCAACAATGGAGTACAATTTTAGACTGCTGTGTATCCATTCACAGTTATTTTAAACGTGTTTTTGCCAAGCTTGAAAAAACTTGAACTTGCTCTTAAAACAAACAACAAAACAACCCAAACCAAAGAGATATGACTAGAGGCCCACTGATATGGATGTTACCACAATATAGTCCAAATTATGAGCAACTTTCACACTTCCCAAACAGGTCTGTAACTTGAGATACCAAAGCACTCAAGACCAGCACAGTCTGTCATCCTTTACCTGAAGGGTATGGAATCTGAAGGTTTCCTTCACAGAATGGAAAAATTACCTATGGGTTTCTCAGGCTCTTCCTGATAGCCAAGGAATAAACAACATTCAGATCTTGGGATTCTAGGCCATAGTCTAGAAGTAAAGCCAGCCTGTACTGTACTTGGCAAAAGTTGTTTTGTCTGGGTGGTTTTGATGTTTTGGGGTTTTTTAAATTTTCCTCTCTGAAGAACAACATTTGTGTCAATTCTTCACTGAAGCTGTCAGTTTTCTGCCCAGTAATACCCAGACCACCAAATTTCATAACAATTCTCTTCTTCTAGTTTTATTGTTTCATTGCCACTTCTCCCACCATCAGGCTAAGATTTCTTCCTTTCATCATTTTACTTGCTAGAACTCAATCAGTTTGCTGGAGTACCTTCCTCCTCTGTCCATTATGTCCTTACAATCTCTTCCTTCTGCATCCTGCTGTGCTGACCCCTCCAACCAGAAATGCATTGAAGTCAAACATTTCCCCTGTAATACTACTTAAGCAAGGCATGGCAAACTTATTTCAACATACATTGAATCATCATTTCTACAAGTGCTCATTTCTACAAGTCTACAAAGCAGCCTGCCTTTGCCCTTATTGCTCTGCTGTGTGAATGCACTCCACAGGGCAGATGAGTGATACAGAGCTCATCCAACCACAAACCTGAGCTGTAGGGGCAACAAAAGCCTAGTCTCCCCCAGCACCTGGGCCTCTAACACTTCCTAGAGGGGGTCAGGCTAGATATAACAATTGCTGAAATTTTTCAGCACCTTGAAGCAAGGATAAGTTTTCAAGCAAAGGAAAGTTCAAATCCAAAGCAAACTACACAGTCCTTTCATCCAAACACAGTCTTGATAACCTTCTACTGACATTAGAAGATCCTTTCCTCCTCAAAATAAATCATGAAGCTTTTAATTTTAAATTTCAACCAGAAAACTTATACCTTACACTGAAATTCTAGGCTGCTATTATTTTTTTTTCCTAAATTTTTTAAGTATCAAAATAGGAGTCATCCAACATAGTTAATGTGCCAATTAGTCCCACTGAGAATACAGATCAAAGATGAACCCTCTCCCACTTCTGAAATCAGCAGGCAGTCTTTCAGACATTCTGTCACTCATTTACTGTCCTAGCTACTACTAACACACAAAAGAGAATTTTTTAAAAAAAATATAAGGACTAACTCTAACTTAAAGGGGAAGCTTAATTACTAATAAGATAATTTCTAATAAGTTCCAAAAATGTTATAAAGAAGTGGCATAAAAAGGTATTAAAAGGCTTTTCAAAAAAATTTGACAGTTTGAAATATGTTTTCAGCATTAGAATAGCAAGTAACAGAAGTGGGATATATACAGCTTCAGGAAGATTTTAGACAGCAAAAATTGGTGCTAACTGGCCACATCTCCATAAGATTTTCCTGCCTATCTTCCCTACTCCTCCAGATATCTCCAATGGCTTGCTCTCCCATATACAGGAACCTGTAACTTCCTGAATTATAGAAGTAGGAGTCTGTGTAAGGTTTTTTTGTTGGTTTGGGGATTTTTGTTTGTTTGTTTTGTAACTCCAGGTGCTCTCATAGAATCTCAGAAGGCACTGAAACAGTCTGGCTGGAAACAGCCTCACAGGAAACCCAAAGCTTTCAGAAGTTATTGATTTTTATTTTATATTGACCTAGAAATACCATTATAGCTTTAAGTCTTCAAGCCTTGAGGAATCTCCTAGGCAAAACCTGAGCATAAGAAAGTGTAAGTCGGGACTACTGCAGGACAGCTTCACACAAGTGGCATTACCTGGTAGTTTGCTGCTCTTGACAGCTGCTGGTTTGCTTGCTGCACATGCACATCTGCATTTTCCACATTGGCTTCTATGCTGTCTTTGTTTTGAAAAGAAAGATTTCAAATTTGGTAAGTCATAACCCAGACAAAGGTTTGAAATGCTGAAATATACTTGAGAGCATGTACAACTACCCCAAAATGCTGGTGTCTTCATCAGTATTCATCAATGTACCCTGTATTATGAAAGCCTGACCCATCCTACACTTATGCCTGAGCTCATTCCAGAACTGTCCAGGCAATGATTGGCTGAATTGATGTCAGGTAATGGCTCTTCTGTTCTGCATGCAGAAGTTTAGATACCAACCAGGGCAGAAATTTTCAGTATTTCTACCTTTTTTTTCCCCCTTTTTAAATTATCTTTCACTTCTCCTCCAGCTTGCTACTGACTACTCTCTGCTCAGATTAAAAGAAGTTCTAAGCTTTATGAAACAGAGGCAATGGACCAAACAATACCCCAAGAGTCATGATTCTAGTTTGGTGTTCGATCATGTTGACACAGATTGTATTTCTTTCAGTAGAAAAACATGAACTGATTAAGAGTCAAGATGATTAAAAAAGCCCTGAAAATATATTCTGGGCATAGACAAGAGCATGGCTTAACAGTGGATGCAGAAAATGGATTCTCCAATTACATTTTGTTAAAACAATAAACCTGTATGCATGAAAGACAAACCATGAATCCTTGCTGAATCCACACACTTAGATCCATTGACAAATGCAGTAAAATGTCCCACATAATTTATGTGGGACATTTATGTACAAATAGTTAAAAAAACTACTTTAAAGACATTTTATACACAGGAACAATTACATGTTTTAAACTAGATTTTAAGCACTCTTTCTTAATGTATTCCCAGTCATTCTCAGCCAGTCTACCCATTGTTAGGCTGCACCTAATATGTTTCAGCATTGGTAGTCTCATTAGAAGAATTTTTCCAGCAAAAGGGAGTTCTACACTGCAGCTCACCAGAGAAACTGAATAAAAAAATTTCAGGTAATATTTGAATTGGACTTACCTATCACATCACCTTGTTCATGAATCATCATTCCTAGATCTTTGAAAATTTCATTGATGTCCATAATATCAGCCTGCAAAATGAAATCATTAATGTACGTCACACATTTTAGCATCTATGTGCATTTAGATATAAATACTGTTCCTCTTCATCTAGAGTGTGCATCCATGACTCTTTATATTACAGGATGAAAAAAACCCTTACTGTGCTTATTTTGAATGTTTTTGTGGTACTTTGAGACTGAGTTTATCAAGCCCTTACTTACAAAAGTTTCAATGAAACAGAAATTGCTGTATTTCCAGAAAATCCACTTAAAATCCATCTTTAAAAAAATCCACTTAAAAATGAACATGTTGAACAATACATTGGGAAGACGTAAAGAAGTATAATTTTACTACACTTATATTCACTACTTATAAAGGTTCTATACTATAATCATATTGAAAAAAATTGTATGTATTTTCTTGCAATCACCTGAGCACTTTTATTCCATAGCAGAACCACTGAAATTAAACACAGTATATCAAAACATGGCTTTCATACAGTAGATTTCAAATGTACATTTCACATCTGAAGACAATATCTGCAGTTTTGAGGGAAAAAACACACACACAGACAAACCCAAACTCCTCAAGATTCATGTCTACAATTAATGCTCATGCTCCTTTGGAACATCAAAATCATTCTGCTGCAAAACCACTTGCACTTACTTCAAGCTGCCTAATGGAAGATTCCCTCTCTTCAATGAGACGGAGGTCATCTTCTGTAATTTCTTCATCTTGCACTTGTGCTTGTGGTTGACTATCAGACAAGAAAAACAAAACCAAAACCCATGCAGAATTGAACAAACACAATGAGAAATTATTCAGAAGGATAAAACTATATTGCTGTGTGACACGCAAGGACACACACGGACACTTTCTCTTGAGAAGGCTAAAAACTATTTATTAAAACATCTGACTCTACATTTGTAGTATTTCTACACAGACTAGGGATTGGAGAAGAAGGTTGACACCTCTCCCATCCTGATGGACAAGACAATTGTCCATCAGTTGCTTTTCACACCAAGAGAAAGTATGTAAACAACCTCGTCTTTTCAAAACAGACTTCTGATAACAACACCTGTGTGTGTGAGAGAGAATAAGAACTGTGAAAACAGCAAGTAAGAAAGTGCCTCAGAAAACCTGAAAAATCAGGCCGACAAAACTACAGTTAAGTACATAGCAAATTTTACATTTAATAAAATGTGTGTTTTTACCCTTGTTTGTCCCTGGCTAATAGAAGTGGTATAACCATCACAGCTTTGGTGTAGCAGAGCTGCTGTAGCAGTGCTGTACAGAGGAGGTGGCTGACTGGAAATTCTAAGTATGAATACAAGGCTCTGGATTATCAGCTGCAGAGTTTACATCTATCTAAGCAACAAAGAAGAATCTGAGACAAAAACAGTTCTTGGATGTAGAAAATGTATGCCCAGAGACCTCCCAAGGCCTCGAGCATTCAGGCTCAGAGATAGAGATGGATACAACATTTGACCTAAGGCTTTGGAAAAGGCTTGGAAGTTTAGAACAGTAAAAGTAAAACTGGCATTTGTAGTTTATATAGAAATATGTTTTAAGCAAGTAGAAATATGCTTCATATAAGAAAATAAATATGTTAAGTGATAGTACAAAATACTAAAGTTTGGTAATAGAACCTGTTATGGTGTTGTTAAAAGTAAAAGGTACAGCAGTAAGTTTTCGTAGAATTACATGATTGGATAAAGAGATGCATTGTGGTTGAAACATAGAAAATGTAGCAATTAATGATTGGCTTATGAAGATGCCAGAAAACTTTGTGGAAGTTGTTGATTGGATAAGAAGTTTATAAAAGACATTGTAACTAGAATTAAGACTGCTTTCCCATTAAACACTGGGCCCTTATCAGCACAGCTATACTTTATTCTTCCCTAAGTTTGAGTCCCAGAAAACCCAAATGCAGCTTATAGGAGCTTAAGGACACGGCTGCAGCTGAAGCATCCGGAAAAAAAGAGGGACATTACATGAACTGCTTCTTTTTCTCCCCATGTATGCCATCAAAGTATCTTCTTTATGCAGAAAACAAAAAAAATCATGGGCAGCTTGCTTCCCTGCAGCCTGTTTATTATTCTGAGCTAGGTTAAGGCATATTAAGTAATTCAACCTACCTGTCCCAGGAGACAAGTGTTCCTTCTTTGTAGTTATCTTCTGGAGCTCCACCCTACATGATCAGTGTTTAAAAATATAAAGAAAACATTATAGCACTGAAAAAAGCACTGGCGGCATTTCTATAAGAGTCAATACTAGAAGATTTCTAGTAAGTCAAACTGAATAATGATTCAACACATTCTCATCCTGATTTTGCTTTATGCATGTATAAGGCTGAAATAAAAGCAAAAGCATTCAGCTCTGTAACTGCCTACTACAACTTACAAGTACAGAACATTTATTTGGCACAGAGTGAAAAGGGAAAATTGATATACTGACAAGGAAAAGCCCAACATCAGAGGCTACTCAGCACTTCTCCACCTTAATACTCCATTGAAATCTGACAAGTCATTCTTACCCAAATGAAAAAATCTGTTGATATCTAAAGGTAGAGCAAAAGCATTTCAAAATCTACTGGAAATTGCTTTTGTGAGATTACAGCATGAACACAGGCAGTTCATTCCTTTGTGTGACAAAGGCAAGCAAAAAGTAACAGCTGTCCAGGGAGGTTATTAAAACTCAATGCAGCTTTTACTATAAAATCATGTAGCACATGTTCTGTAGCATTTAGACTCAGCTATAAGCTAAGTAGCCCTGTGGAGGCAAATCTGATACAGAAGACCACCAACACCAATGTAAAGAACATAGTGGCACATTTTCTGATACTTACAGACACCCTTGAGCTGGCTCTTACTCTGGCTACAAAATCTTTTTCCTTTTCAGCAGCTTGCCTTTGGAGCCTTTGGAAATTTGTCAGTGCTGTGGTGAACTCCCCCACAAGACGGTCTTTCTGTATTTTTCTTTGACGCTGCAGGAGAAAAGGTTTTACCAAGTTAAATGAGCTCAGGCTTTTCAAGGCTTTGCTATTTCAAATCAGCTAAATACCAAGATATATATGCTCTTTCTTCTAAACTGGTGTAAGGGAAGGCTATCAACAAAACCGTTTGCAATTCCATGGACAAACTTTCTTTCCTTCTGGGATCACAAAGCCACAAAATTGAGGCATTTAAAGAGGAAAACAATGAATTTCTTTTCATTTAACTGCTGGAATTGAGAAATGAGCAGTGATAAGAAAGCTTCTACCTTCCTTGTTATCTGTTGATTGTAAAATCTTCTGCTTTGGTGTGAAATATTTTGACACCAGGAATACTAAAGTATGCAGAGGTGACTGAATATGGAGGGGAGGAAGGGTTCAGAAAAGAAAGAACAGAGCACTTCATATGTATTTTACATAAAATGCTGGAAACACATATATTGAACTGAATCCAGAAGTGGGTTCACCTATCCCCTTAAGAGCTTTAGAACAGATCCAGAAATACTTGTTCTAACCTTTCAGGTTTGGGGTTTTTTTGAGATGTAGTGAAGGGAAGGGGAATATTGGGCACTTGGGAGAGCCTCCACCATATTTTCCTAAATACATGCATACATCAATCCTTACAAATTCCTGAAAGGTTGTGATTTGCCCTTCATGGATCTGTTATTTATACATTTCATTAAGAAATACCTTTGATAAAAGAGTAAAATTAAACAGTAGAACACTTCACTGTGAACTTTTCAACTCCAAGATAAACAAACAGAAAAATCCCCCAACAAACTAAAGATACTTGGGTTGAACTAGAGGTTATATACCAAGACCAAGTTTTAACACGGCTGTTAGAAGTTTACAGCTTGACAGGATGAGCACACATGGACCATGGCCTGCCATTTGAACTCAGTGTTTCAAGACCATTCACTTTCCCAAAGGCTCCTCAGTAACCACCTACAGACCAGGCAGTTAAGTGACAATAACCCAAACCCATATTTTCTAGGATCCTGTTGTTCTTCTGTTATTTAAATGACAGATTTTGCTATGATGAGAAACCACAGGAGGGCAGACAGGAGTGTACTAACCACAACAGCCACTTCACATGTTTCTGACTGAAAGATTTTACACAGACCTCAGAAAGAAGGTTGATTTAGTAACAGCTCCTGTCTAGTCCTCTCGAAAAAGGAAAAGCCTGTGACAAGACATAGCACATATGCTGATCTGAGTGATGCAGAACAGACATACTGTGATAATCAAATTATTCAGACAGTGAGTGAACAGTGTTTTGGCACACAATTCCTTGACTCTTGAAGCAGAGTGCTGGCAGAATCAGATACAGCATCACTGCAATGGATTACAAAGTTTCCAGCTACCTGAAAAAGCAGAAAGGCACAGCACACTACCTTGATTCCCACTACTTCAATCACGCTACTTCATTCCTGATACATAAAAACAACTTTGGGACAAGTCTGGACAGCAACAAAATATTCTTACATTTTAAGTATTCCCACACTGTGCAAATGTGTTGACTAAACAGTGCTTTGAAAACAGGAATAAAGAACTGAAGTGACTCAAATACTATACATGAGCCAGTATAATAGTCAAACAAGTCACGCCTTTTAGTTTGATACCTGTTCACTTGTCGCAGGCAAAGATCCAAACTCTTTAATGTATTTGTCAGTTTCTTTGGCAAGTTGGTTGGTGTATTGCTGCTTCTGTTGCCTAAAACCAAATGCAAATTTTCATTAGAGACCATTGAGTTACTTTGCTGAATTTCACTGATTCTCAGAAAAACAGCCCTATTAAAAGCTTCTCTGAAGCACACAAAGCCATCTTTATTCTGTTCTTCACTGTAAAGGCATGAAACCATGGATTCCAGGCAGGACAGGTGTTGAAAAAGGTGTGTTCCTCAGTGTGACAGCATAATTAATAATTACTCACTTTTTTCCCCCCTTATGTTTCTTCTATTTTATTAATGTACAGCAATACATTTATAGTCATTATGAATACGTAAATATACTTCTGATATTATCACACAATCCTTTACCAATATTCCCTTTTTTTTTTTCTGAAGCAACTCAAATTCTTTACATGCTTTGGCATCTTCCCCACTCAGACTATACAAAAAGGTTTTACCTGGAAAGCTATTTTCAAGACATCAGCATCAGTATTTAAAATAATCAAATAACTCTTGGAAAGGCCAAATATTCAGACAAGTGAAAAATAGACAAAAGTCAAGCAAGCTTACTATATATACATAAATTATCCCAATAAGGGTCTGAAGCATGTCCTTCACAGTTTCTCTGCAGCTTAGGTGTGAATTTATGCCTAGATCTTGTTGGGTTATTGCATAAATTGTGTATGTTGCTCTTCAACTATTCCCAGTCCCCAGTGGAATATCCCCTGTGCATTGTACCTGTCTAATGCTATGGGTCCTAAACTCAGGCTATTATGAAGCAATTTGCCTGTTCACACAAAATGAACATCACGACTTTGGTCCAACACACATCTCCTCCTACTATTCAAAGGTCGCAGCACAACATGAAACACACAAAAAAAATCCAGGGTGAGAACAACATGCTGCTTGCATGCATTTGTGATGCTGAGATTAATGTGGTAAAGGAATTTAATGAAAAAAAAAAAAATCAAACTGGTTCATTAGACCTTGGAGAGAAGGAGAGAGCAGCTGCTGTCTCTCCTAGAGGCACATTAGTAAAAGTCTACCTTTAGGTGACTGAACTCCAGCAGAGCATCTGCCTTGGAGTCTGATTTCACTTCTGTTATGTTACTATTTCTGGTACATATTTACTCTATAATGTCATCCCTTACTGTAGCTTTCATCACTAAAAATGACATCCCTCTTCCTCTCCCAGTACCCCACACAAAAAACTCACCCCAAGGTAAGTGTCCTTACCTTGTGACACTTCCACAGGTGGATTGGAAGCATTGACTGGAGTGGAGAGGTGTGGGGGTGTGTTTTTGAGCAGTGATATTGCTCTCTGGCTGTGTGACTTTGCTAGCAAACACCACAGGTTTTATAGATGCACTGATACTGCAGGCAGTGTGCATGGGCAAATTAGCTGATTCGAGTTTACAGACTATCCTGCTCTTATAAAACACATCTCAACATCTACGATTCAAGTATTTCCCTGTTTGCCTTTTTCAGGGAAATCAAGCACTGTGCCTAGCAGAAATCCACCTCATCACCTAAGAGGACATTGTTTACGTTGCAATGAAATTGTTTTCATGTGAAGTACTCACAGCTGTTGCCTCAGCTCAGGCGTGTCCTGTGGTGTTCCAAGCTGATGTAGTATTCTTTGTATTTCAGCAGCTGTTTGTGAAGAGGAAGAAAAATTTAAATGGGGCAGAGACAATTGCTACTCAGTTTTAAGCATTTTTGCTTGACAGTTCTAAAGCCATATAAATAAACTGACAGAAACAGATATGCATGACTTTTTCAACCTACTACAAAGATCTCATTTGTAAGGCCCAGAACAACTACTGAATGATTTTTGCCATGTCAAAGACAAAACCTGAGGTTTCTTATGAAGGATGGGAATGTATTCAAATCTTTAGGTAGAAATAGGCAATTTAAAGGTTAGTCAATAATTTCATTATAGTAAGTCTAAATCAGAGGTTTTATTATTTTTTTAAAAAATAAACAGCACCATCCTTATTCTGGTTTATTTTATGCATATCATTTTGGAAAACTGTATGTAAGGCTTCTATAACACTATCTTAAAGAAATATTTCAGAATCCATGCATCAATGAAGAGACAGCAAGAAAGCATTCATGAGTTTACAGTACATTAAACAGGAAACAAAACTCATGTGTCCAGGTTTAAATTACAATTTTGAGAATCTTATGTTTATAAGTCTGGTATACAAACTGCCAGTGATTTTTAAGTGTATTTCATAAGCATATTAGTTTTCAACTGCAAGAAGTGACATATTGTCTGAGCCTTATTTTCAGCCTCATATATTTCACAGTCACATGAAAAAGCAAGGAGAAAAATGGACAGAAACTTAACAGACAGGTAGTTTTTCACATAGCAAAAATTTATAGCTTCAAGATGCTTCATCTCAATTTAACAACTTCATGTTCTAAAGAGAACAATAAATATTCAGAATAACTCATTTTGCTTAACTTCAGCTAGGAGTAGATTTGTCTTCCCTGTATTTCTGTGGCTCTCCCCAGACAGACTGGTGTACCACGTAGACAGATATGGTAAGATTATGTGGGATCCTCACTTCCTTAGCTCACTATCCATTTTTTTTTCCCAAAACACAGTTAAAAATGCAGTAAGTGACAACTTTACATAAGGAAGAAAAACATATTTAAAAAAGAGAGTACTTTTCCATCCATTATAGAAGCAATCCAAAGGAGACAGAACTTCAGGTAAATAAGAAAATAAGCTATGAGTTATGTTAACCAGTTAGATAAAACTGCAATTCCTTAAAGCATTTTTAGCAATAATATTAATTCTGATCTTTGCTTCTTAACAAGTCTACAGTGAATGTTATATAGATGACACTGGATTATCTACACTGCTTTACAAAACATCCCAATGTTGACAACTGCTATAGCAAAGACTTTGTGTGCACACCCAAGTATGAATACATGGGAAATGGGAAAATTAGATTTACATGAGGTAAAAAAATCAAGTACTTAAGGCAAGTATTTTTGAGAGAACTAAATGGCATAAACTACTAACAGAATTTCTGCACTGTAAGATGGGCTTCATGCAGCTTGTATTTTAAGTGAGGCGAAAATGAGCAAAGCAAGAGGGACGATTTTTGATTTTTGCTACAGTCCCCACTGGCTACTAAGGACCAGTCCTTCCCTGCCTCCTGCCTGCCGGGCGAGGCAGGGTCCGCCTGCCTGCATTTCTACCGGGCAGCTGCAGCTGCTCACACACACTGTTAATTAACACGAGCTCGGTGTAATTAAGCTTCCTTTTTATGGTCGGTGTAATGCACTGTTCTAAAACGAACACCAAGATAACTGGCTGGTGTTAAATTCATGAACACAGAGCTTTAATATCTAAAAAACTGAACACTGATTTGTTCCAAGGCGCTCTCCCTTCTGACTCCAGACCGAGGAGCTCGGTTATTCCGTGTGTGCTTTTACAAGGGAGAGTGAAGAGAAAACCAAAACCAAGTCCCGGTGTGTCCTACCACCACCTAGAGACGTATTATTTAACTGCAAGTAGAGAAAATGTAGGTTTGTGCTTTAAATAAAATCCCCTGAAACATGGCCTATAATTAAAATATTTACATTCCAAGCTAATTGCATATTTATCCTACTTCTAAAGCTGAACACAAATAGGTAATTGACAGAAAACCAAAAGCCAGCAGTGCAAAATTGGTCAGATACCATTCCAAAGGCAGAGTTCATTGCAGTTTAGGGTCTTGTGATTCAGAAATTTAGCAAAAAATTAAAACACATTTTGCCATGAAGTCTTTAAGTATGTGTAAAATCATAAAATTTCTAATAGGACTTCAAATCACAAGAGGAGAAATTAGAGGAAAAAGAAATCCTAAGGACTGAACTAGTAGCATTTTTTCCTATGCTTCCTGTAATTCAGGCATTTTCCACCTTAACCTTTCACAATAATTTGTATTATTGAAAAAAATCAATTATTTGTTTATATGAAGTATACCACATAGAAAAGTGAAAATGCTCATTCAAGTAAATAAATAGAAAAAAAGCTAGAGCAGAAAAAGTAAATTTTGGCCAATAGTCTTCAGCAGCACTCCAGAAGATGCTTCATAAAAAAGCCAAAAAGAAGTTGGTAGGACCAGAATAACAAATGAAGTAGAGAATCTGACTTTCCTGAAATCTTGTTTTACAGTATGCACCTACAGGTTGATGAGTTAAAGAAATCCAATCTTTGTATTCCTTTGCATTAACATAAATATGCTGGAGTGTATACAGACTAAAAAAATGCATTCTTTATAGTCTTATAATGCTTTTGGTTTGGCTTGTTTTCACTGGTTCCTCACTGTAGCTATTTCTCTTTCCAATATTTGATAGAATATACATTGAATCACAAAGCTATCTAGACTACAGATATTCAGTTTATAGTCATAGTTTCATTAACTAATATTTTTAACAGGATTAAAGATACTACCATGGGGATCACAGAGGGAAAGGGTGCACCTCACATATGGACACAGGTGTCACAGAACCTGATTAAAAGCAAGAACTGGCTTTGCAATTTCTTAGATCATAAGACAATACCCCTTTCTTTCCTCAAGGGGAAAGCAGGGTAGCCTTAGTGTCTCCTACTAAAGGTTAGACTGCAGACATACCTCTTCTTGCTCCTTCCACTGCTCCATTTGGGAAACAAGCAGGCAATGAAGAGCAAAACTGCTGAAAATTTGGATTACTCTTTGGAAGACAAAAGTTCCTAAATTCCTGATTTTGCTGCTGATGGTTGTATTTAAAAGGGTAGTGCCTTCTTCATGTAACTGGCTTTTCAGCCCTGTGTAGGGAATTCAGGCTGGCAGATCACAGCACACAGCATCTCCTCTGGTCTCCTCAATCCAGCAGTAACACTCAAGTGTCCCAGAGAGCCAGAGGCTTAGGCCTAGCTCACAAAGCCCTTGCACTGCACTGCAAACATACTGGCAACAGTCAGGGACCCAAGATCACAGCTTTGAGAGGTTCCTAAGCTATTTCACTCTTTATGGTTTTCCCTTCCCCAATTTCCCAATTCTTCAAACATTCCAAGGTGTTCCAAAAGACAGGAGTAATCTAAGTTCCCTTCTGTACTAGATATTACCAATCCTACCAGAGACACTGACTGGATCTTGCACGTGATTTTAATTCATTTCAGTGCAAAAGTCAGACACTGGCTCACGTGAGCCCTTAGGCTCCTTGGGCATACATGGGTGGCTGCTGGACTTTGCTCAGGAGCTGCACAAGGGCACACACCACGTGTGCATGCAGGCAATCTTTACCAAAGTCACCAGGCTACGGCAACAGCCTGCATCACAGGCTGCAAACTCCTGCAGCCACTTCACACTGCACATCAGGGTAGAGGTTTGCACAGAATGAAAATCAACAGCTCTGCCAGGGATCACACTACACTGGCAAGGATAGCACCTTGCCAGCTGTGCGCTGGCAATAAAAGAGAGCAAGTCCTTGGAAATTAAGCAGAGCAGGAAGCGAGGTACATGACGCTGTGCAAGCAAAATGCATTTTTTCCCAAGAAACTGCCGTCTTCTTTTTTTTCACCTGAAAATTAGTCTTAGAAAGAAGCAATGCCATAACATTAAGAAGACTTTTCATTTGTTTTTGCAGCATTCCTGATCTAGATCTCATAATACACAACTATTAGCTGATAAAAGCTACTCAGAGTCTCTAAGGCTGATCACATGCTCAGAAACAGGTCAGACATGGTTAATGATGAGCCACAGAAACAATTAGGACCTAACCTGAATTCCTACAAAGAAAATTATTCAAGAGTCAGCTCATGTTTATTTTTACTAAGCCAAACGGTGGCTCCATTTCCACCCAGTGGAAGGCTCTTCCTCTAGTTAAGTGGAACATAAAAAGGAAAGTAGTAGTCTCTGATATAAAAGACTTCCTTTTCTCTACAAGAGTCATGGAGGTAGAAACAGTTGCAGTGGAAATATTTACAATGTTTAACAGACTGGAGTACTTGAGAAATATGTTCCTGACTGAACTGTAATACTTTTTTTTTTTTTTCATAAATAAAACCACATTTCACTTATTGGATGACACAACTACCCTTGCTTTAGCGCTGTCTGGCAAAGAAGAAAGCTCTCCTTCCTCCTCATCTTGTTTTTTAGCCAAATTTGCAAAACTGATTCATTACTACAAGTAAATCCATGTTGACATAACTGCTGTTTCCAGTCCTTAAAATCAGAACATTTAAAAGGTGGCATAGGAAGTTTTAAATTTAAAATAAAGGCACAAATAAATTAATACAATGAAAACCAACATATAAACAACTTCTTTCCTCTAAGATTGTGGGTGCAAGTAATCTTAACGCCAAATTATGAATCAGTAAACACTGTACAATATGTAACACCACAGCACTGCTGCAGTAGAAAAGGTAAAACAACCCCACTCAAATCCTTCAGTAAAATCCTAGTGTTTGAAAGACAATGCACCAACTAAGAGAATGGAAATGAAGAACTGAGTGGAGGTCACCCACCTTCCCCGGCAGGGCTGACAAGTGTCCAAACACAGTTATTAATGTTCATCTACAGAATTAGCCAAAGGAAACTGAGGATGGTCTTTACAGTGTTTACAGTAACTCCAGCTACAGGAGAGAATCTTTCTCAAGCTACCCACAATCAGTTGTCTTCCTACCTTAAACTCCACCTTATTTCACATTTGGAAAACCAAACTTTAAAACCAAAAGTGACCATGACCAAGCTTATTACAGATTTACAGGAGATGGAGAATGACATGTATCAACAACATAATGCTGTGAGTTCTAAAGAATATACCTCAGTATAGAAGCATAAAATTGAGGGCAAATATGCTCCATGAGTGCTGCTTATTACCCCAGTGCTGCAATCTCACTTCTTCCTTGGATCACACAAGACTGCTTTACAGCCATCCAGCAGCTGTTTCCTTCAGGTTCCTTCAGCCAGACCCACTGCACTGCCCAGTTTCATAAAGCTAATGCTTCCACAGAAAATGTGGCACTCACTGGGTGTGCATGGAGGAAACACTGACAGCAACATGAGCAACAAACACCGAGGCACTGCACTGCAGGGGACAAGAACCAGACAAGCAGGCAGAGCAAGCACAATGAAACCTGCCTTACAAAACAGCAAGGATTAGGACTTCACAGGAAGAAGGAGCAGAACAGCTCCTCCTGAATGTTAATTGTAATGGTCCCACCTATGTCACCATCCTATACTTAAAAAGGGACAGACAGGGTTTTAGTAACTGAGGTTCACAGTGTGAAAACAACCACAGGTGTTTAAAGATACAGCTTTTCAGTCGTTTTCCTTATTCCTGAGCCCAAGGAGAAGAAACAGAATCAGTAAAGTGTTCCTTTGTTACACCTGATGCAACATTTGATTTGCTTCACGTGAGATTTATGCTCCAGCTACGGCTTCAAAAGGCAAATAAGAAGTGACTACGGCACCAGCCCAGTCACCTTGCAGAAATGCTTTGTCAAATACCTCACACACACTGCAACCGGCTGGGTAACTATGAAGAAATCTACTACTTCTTTCCAGCCTGAACAAATGAGTCAACAAACAGTACATCCAGTTACAGATTAATTTGTGTGGAATCTAATAAACTTCAGAGTCCCTTCAGAGCAGGTTATCGGAACAAAAGGATTAATTGTTAAAATTACACCAGTTCAAACTGCTTTTGCCTGGGGAAAACAGACTTCCTCAATTTATTCAAATCCAATTCAATGTGTTTTCCTTCTGCACTTCAGCTGAGGGTACTTGACAAAAGACGAAGAGATGCTGCAGAAAACATTCCTGGATCAAGGAAAATGAGAGAGACCACAAGGGTGTGGACTGTACTGACTGGATAAGGAGGAATGGCTTCCATCTGAAAGAGAATAGGTTAAGGAAAATAATTCTCTACTGTGAGGGTGATAAGGCACTGGAACATGTTGCCCAGAGAAGCTGGATGCCCCATTTCTGGAAATCTTCACAAACAGGTTGGATGGGGCTTTGAGCAACATGACAGAGTGATTGGCATCTCTGCGCATGGCTGGGGATTGAAACTAGATGATCTCTAAGGTCCCTTCCAACCCAAGCCTTTCTGTTATTTAGTGATTCTGATTTAGTTGCAATATCTTCATCAGATGAAGGTCTTCTGTGTAAGAGACTCTTTAAAGCTATTAGTATAGTTCAGTCTCCCTCAAATTTTACAGAAATCAAAATGCCACAATGCTGTCTTGCTAGCCCTACTTTAACCAAGAGTGACAGTTTATCACAGGAATCAAATCCAGGACACCAGTCAAAACTAAAAAGCATCCCCAGAAACTCATTTAATTGGAATCAAATATCCAAAAACGTCAGTAATTTAGTTTTAAGTAATTTGCTTTATTCTGTCTTAACTCAGTGTGTAACACTGATTATTCTAAAACTGGAGAATGCATCCGCATAGAAAAACAGTAACTTATGTATGTGTAGGAAGGAGAAAATAAAATGAGGATGGGCCTGAAGATTGTCCTCTGAGCTCTAAGGACTAAGTAAGCATGGAAGAGTGGGAAAACATCCAGTCTTGTAACCTTTTCTTTATATTTATATTTATATTACAGCTTCTGGAATTTTTAAATAGAATCATGCCCCAGAGTGACCAGAAACACCAGCAACAATGTCTTGAGTTCAGGATCTGCCCCCAGTTTTTTCAGTGATGTTGTAATTATTTCATTCTAGTGTACTCCCATCTCTAATGGTCTTTCAAGGACACAGTGAAGTGAGATTGAAGTATTGGCTGCTCTTCTAATGTGGGCATAGAATACACTAAACACACCTTGTTTAAGTGCACAATAACTGATCATGCAAGCCATGGGGAAGTCATTAAATCAATCACTTTATATTCTTATCCTAAAGTGTCCCCAGTAACTTCCTGAAACCCGGAAGTTTGAACATTTCTCTAAAGAATACCAGTAGTTTATTAAATTATGAAAGAGAAGCATAGCTCTGCAGTAAACAGTAACTGCACAAGCACCATAACCCAACCCATTTACATGAGGGAAGTCTGGTTTTCAAGAGGCCAGGTGATTACTGCAGCTTCCTATGGAGCTGACATGGAAGGAGACACAACACACCACAGACTGTACAAACAAGCAAGGACCTGCTGCTGCAGGGTCACTCACAATCGACCACTGCCCTGACAAGGGTCCAGCCCCGAGCACAGCAGTTTTATAGGAGATTTGATAGAGGGCTCTCTGTATAATCAAGCTACTATGCAATCTCCTACGCACAAAGAGGAAAATCCAACAAAACTGAGCTGCAACAGGCAGTTTAAGTACGTTGGAGAGGATCTGAAATACAACTCTGTAGAGACAGGAAGAAGCATGAGGACCCTGGCCATATCCCTTCTCCTCTGCTGCAAATGCAGGCTGTTTTGCAAAAGCTGTCTTGTCAAAGTGAGTCCGTTCATACTTGCTCCATCAACAAAAGCAATAGCTGCAGTAAAATTGCGGATGTCTTCACTGGACACCTTGCTATTTATAATAATTGTAATACAATACTACGTCAGTCAAGGAAAAACTCTGCCTTTTCTGCACTTATTGACACAAACAGGGTGCTGGGGCATTCATTGGGAAGACCAATTTTTTCAGTCTATTCTGCTGCTAGCTTAAATGATTCCCTGTCCTTCTTGTGAAATGCAATTCAAATAAGACAAAAGCAAACAAGAAAAAACACAGAAAAATATTAAAAACCTTTCCATATTCGTAGACAAATCTGTGAGGCATGCTTCCTTACACGTATATGCTATTCTACATAGAACAAAGCCTTAAAGAATTGCATGGAAATTATTCAAGCTTGGGGTTTTCAGAAATAGTTTATTTTTACAAGAACTGTGAGATTCATAACTTCACCTCATTGCAAAGACAAAAATTTAGAAAGACCCAAATTAGCCAGCTTTCTCCTCTATTCCTCAGCCTTGGAAAAAGTCCACAAAAGGAAATGTGTAAAGATATATTGGTGCTTAAAACCCCTAAATAACCAGCTTTTTCCAGGTTTTACAGAAACTTCATTTTGTATCCAAGAAACTTTCTGGACAACAGCGACAACAATAATACAAAAATTGTTTCAGCTGGTATGTTCCCGCAAAGTTAAATCTGGTTAACTGCAGCTAATTGGAAATTTCTGACAATACCACTGTTAGAAATCTCAACAAGCTCTACTGGGAGCCTATTTTCTTTAGAACCACACCTGTACAAAACCAGACTTTATATATAGACAGAACAGAATTTTGTTTTCATACAGCCTCTGATTTCAACACCTCAGCGATCTCATTTGCTTTCCATGTGCCCATCTGTGTTCTTCTTTAGCCAAGAGTAATCATGTGAACCTGCTGGTGTTTCAAACACAGTGACAGATACAGCTTTTGGTGAATGTTTCAGCCTTTTTAGCAGAATATTTTAAGTACTTACTGGGCTTAAACTACAACATAAAGGCATCTATCAAAATTCTTAGTATTTTTTTAGGGTTTAATCTACATTTCTGATTTCCTACAGTTAGATAAAGTTACAGGCAAAGTCATATGACTGATCTAACTTGACTCCCATTTTAACAGCATTCAGTGAGAATAGTAGCTTATACAAAACTTGAGATGCAAAAGAAAGTGAACAAATTGTTGTCACAGGACAGGTATCACATGACTGATGGATCTCTGCTGGTTTGAGCTGACCTTTCAGGAATGTGTGGTATATGAATTGATGCTTGTGCTGCCTTAACAAACAGCAAAGGAAGTCAGCAGAAAACAGAAGTTCCTATAAGAAAGTATCTCTTAAAGTCAGCCAGATTCCCTCCAACCATATGTAGATTATGGCTACTGAATTTTATTTTATTTTATTTTTATTGCTTTGCAGCATGCAGAGAACGTGTTTGTTAGGCTGGGCTCATCTTCACAGTGAATGAACAAGTCAAATACTCTATCAGTGACCTACTGTGCCAATACTGAGCAAGGGTAGATTATGCCATTCTTATAGGCTTTGCAACCAGCTCTGCACAAAATGCTGACATAACCTGGAGGAGCTGGGAAGCAAAGGAAGGGTTTGGTAGGGAAGGAATATGAATCCATTACTACAGTTAGTGTAGGTTCTCTAGCTGCTTGATTACTGTTTGCAAACAAACAAAAAAAAATGTACTTTAGAAGAAGTGATTTAAAATCCAAAGACTGGGTTTATTTTCCCAATTTCAGGCTTCATTCTCTGTTCTTGAGCAAAAGGCAGCATTCTAAATGGAAAGCTCCCAAAGCCCAGCTCAAGATGCCAATGGAGACTTAATAGTTATATATATAGCCTACACCATTCTGGCTTTTCTTCAGGGACTGCTGCAAGAAACAAATCTGACAGTTACAAATAAAATATTAACTGCAAAGCAAAAAAAAGGCATACTAGCCTGCTTCCTCAATGACCCACACATGGCACAGTTATTTAAGTACGTGGGGGGAGGAAAAAGCATGGCTGGCTAACTCTTGCATAGTTCCTGTCAGAGACACAAGTCAAATCTTTCTAGCTGAGCAGAAGAGGCACCTACTCCTCTAGCTGCATCCTTCCTACATTTATAACTCTGGAGTTGTTCCTGTAGAGGAATGCAGCTCTCATTTTCCTCCCTCTTGGGAACATCTTTTTAAAAGAGAGAAAACATTTTATTTAAGCCATACAAAGCCTTAAAACCCAGAAAATGGTCAGATTTCAAAGAGCTGCTCCTCCTTTTCTTCAGTTGTAAGAAGTCTCAAAGTTACATATTTTAAAGCCTTTAAATTAGAGTTTTTGTTTGTTTCACTTAATCTACTTTCATCTGTCCATTTCTTGGAAGACCAGATTTATACAATTGTATGCCCTTCCAAAAGAGACAGAGGGGAAAAAGAAAAAAAAAATAAAAAACCATATCTCATGTGAAATCAATGCACTCATCCTCCTAGCCATATCCCAGTAGGATAAATGAACATACCTGGTAAAAATATAGAAATACAGTTTTGTAAGCAGAGAGAACTTGTTTTTGTCACAGAGAAATATATTTTGATAGCTCATCTTATATCTTTGCATCACACTCATTCCTGGTTTATCCAGTTGCTGTAAACAAGCAACCTAGAGGAAATATTTCAAGGAAATATTGAAGGCATTTAGATCTGTCTGAAGTTAACAGCACTGCCATTAAGCTGCTAAAGAAGTGAGAGTGCTGTGAAACCAAGTTCTAGAACAACTGCTCCTTCAGTAAACACTGATTAAACCACCTTGATAATAGGTTTTCTGTCTGCAAAGGCCAGACAGCTTGGAGCTTTACATCCTATATATATATTCTTCCACATATCCTCATATTTTGAGAATATTCACATATTTTGAAATATGACATGTAGGTCACCTAGATTTTATAAACAGATATAATATAGGCCTGGAATGAAATTACAGTTACTTTGGACTAGAATACAGACAGACTATCAAATCTTAACCATCAGTTGTGTTCTAGTGAGATAGAAATTTAGCAGCTGCCCGAGTCTAGCTCATTATACACTTCTTTGGCTTTATTATTTAAATCTGAAGTTCCCTTAGCTGTTTGCAGATCTGCTTCTCATCACTGTTAACACAGACCTGAAACCAAACCAGCGAGACATGGCTTGCAGGCATCGCTGACCTCACTGAGGTTCAGCACACAACAGTGCAGCTCATTGGAGCACATGTGATTCAGACTCCCCAGACTTCAGAGCACTGCTCAGAGTCACATGGATACTCTAAAAACTCCAAGAGTGGGTCTGAGAGCCTCAGTCTCTGTCTCCTGCCTGAGGCCCGCTGCTCTCTTCAGATGTCAAGAGCAGCTTTAAGTTTCGCAACTCCAGCTTCTCAGTGAAACAGTTGTAACAAAAGTAACAGAGACCCACAGACTAGTTCCCTAAATCTCAGCTTGGAGATGTCACTGATAAAACGGGAGTTTCAGGCTGAGGAAAGCAGACTATTCTCTAGATGTTGTTAAGTGATGTTATAATCACTTATCTCTGCAGAAATGCTGGAAATGTGAAACAAAGCACATCCTTCTCTAAAGTACAGCTGAGAGAAGCTTCTACACACAGAATGCTCTGGGGCTGGGGACCTCAAACAGAGGCAGTTGTAAGTACAGACAGCAGTATATGCTGCTTACCATCAGCTAGCTCAATTTCAATCTTCAACATCCTATGAAGGACTCACCAACACCCTCTCCTCCAAAGCAACTCAAACAGCCCAGTACAGATAGCATTAATTGCAGTAATTGAACAAAGGTTTGTACAAGGCAGAAGTTATTTGTAGCTCTCAAGACATCTTCAACAAAACAATCAATGGCATGGTTGAATCATCAGATAAAATAATCACGTTAAGGTTAAAAGGCTAACCAAGATGTTACCAAACACAAAAGTAGGTCCTTCCATTAACAAATAAAAACTCAAACCAAAAAGAATACTATCTTGCAACTGATATAATTACTGAAGGATTGCATTAGACCAGCATAGAGGGGAGCTTTCCTAGTCAATCAATAACAGTGGTCTAGATGAACTAGGAAAGAAATGGGAGTATTAATACAACACCAGCATCCTGCCCATGCATTCTGAAGTGTGAGGTATTAAATATGCATATTTTTTCTTGAAACAGATCAGATTTATTACTTGGAAGGTAAGCATGTAATAATTCAGTCTTGAAGAAATGTTAAAGATTGCTGTTCTCATCCGTGCTACTTCCTATAAACTCTGGCGTATTATGAAATCTTAGCTGCACAATGTTATCTAATACAGGAAGTTCTGTGTTTCTCCAACAAGTTAAAGAGCCAGCTTGTAGCTAGAAGGGCCAGTTTCCTTTCAGCTAATCTGTATCTCATTGCCATCGCTGTAGTAGTATTCCCACTTTGCTTGCATATTAGGAGAAGTGTGAACCAATTTTGAGGTACCTCCTGAAGTAGCCTGGTGATCTGAAATGAAATTCTCTTCCTCTAATAATTTCAATCTGAAAACCAGAGTATCTACACATCTCCAGGTCAACCAAGAATAATTCAAATGTGCTGATGCCTCTCACAAATGCTTAACCTTTCTGGGCAGAAGTGCAAAACCAAGTCTACTGCTTAGATGTAAACTTGTGCATTTAGGGTCAAGATTCTTGTGTCTCTCCCTCTTCCTTCCTAACCAAGATGATAAATTACAGTCTAAGAGACATGTTCAGCATCTCACTAGCACTAAAGGTGCCTAAGCTTGCAGGTTTCTTCCCATCTGACCTGGAAGTTTCTGCAGCTCACATATTCCAATAGAAAGCTCAACAGGTATGACACATGAGGGAAAAAAAGCTAGAAAAGAGTCTCTAAGTCCTTAGAGACCTCAGTTCAGGGAATGCATTCAGGATGTCCATAGGACCCAGATTCTCATAAAATCTAACAGAGAACAGACTGCAAGGGGAACTGAGTGGTCACAGTTGAGTCAGATCTACAGAACACCAAGGGATGGAATCCAGCTGAGTTCCTATCAGAACTAGAAAAGTGCTTGACTGGACCTTTTCAGAGCAAAGCTCCTCTTTCCGAATCCATGCAGCAGTGGGACTAGGAGACATTTAGACTCAGGTCATGGCATGGCAGTAGCACCTATCTATTGCTCAGACTTTAGCCATCTAAATTTCAAAATACAAAAGACAGCAGGACTGCAGATAACTTCTGGCATATCTCCTATCTATGCATGGGCAGCTTGCAGTTAGCATGCTTTGGGGAGGAGACACAGAAGAAGGAAAAGAAGAGATGGAAAGGAAAAGATGAGATTAAGTCCAGCATAAGGTAGTTAATTATGTTCAGCAACTTTCACAATATTCCAGTTTCAATCACTGACTTTACTTTTTGTTTTCACCTGACAGAAAATCTTTGTTTTACATCTTGGAGTCTCAGTGTCTGTTACAGGTTGCCTCTGGAAGACCAAGTTAGAGGCCATCAGACAGAATGAATTCACTGAGTAGATTTTAGGGAATAAAGCATAATGACTTTTACAGAGTTGATTTATTAACTTTTGGTTGTGGAAGCACAACCCTGAAGTACAGAAACTTTTCAATGAGGCGAAATTGCAATTTTTGTTCCTTTCTGTTGAGGTTTTAAGACATTCTTTCTGGAAGAAAATACAAAAGGTAACTGAAAAAATAAGAAAAAAATCCAATCTGTGCCACTAATCTGTGCTACAAATACCAGCTTCTAGAATTAGTCTTGCAAAACAAAGATCAAAATTTTAATAAAAACTGACATGCTTTACTGTCCAGAATTAATTTGAAATTTTAACATTAAAATACACATTTCTGCATGCACTCTGCATCCTGCACAACATAAAACACATGCTAACATGTACCAAAACTAGCCACATGTTGTTCATGACTACCTCCCTTCTGAAGAACAGTATACTTTACAAAATTTCTGAATCAAGTTGTATTTGCTTGGTACACACTCACACATTAAAAATAAAATGGAAAATGGTGGAAAAGGGAAAAAGGATTGAAAAACCCCAGCAGTCTAATAGCTTGAATACCCCAGTTAGGTGGCTAAAAAATACTAAGGAGCATGAAACTAAGCACTGGTATATTAAAACTTGCAGAATCTTATTTACATATCTAAGAGATACAAGGGACAAGGGGAAGCTGCAAGGCCACAGCTTCTGTCCCTGCTAAAAAAAATTCAAACTCCAGCAAATACATGATCAATCCTTGCTCAGCAAACACCTCAACCTACCATCTTAAAGTGCCCTTTAACTGCCAGGACAAAACTGGTGAATACAGAGTTGATACTATCTGTACTTGCCATGACAGATCACTGTTAAGCATACACATGAAGGAAGGAATGGACACACTGTGTGGGGCGCCACAAACATGCCAAATGAGTAGGTAAAGTTGGAGTTATCTCCCATGAAACTCACCTCGAATGGGGGCACCACCATTACTAAAATTTTACACAAAACATGAACAAATGCAACTTACAGCATTGTGTGATCTTCTGGATGTTAGAAGTTATGCGCTGGGCTAGTTGATTAGGATCCCCAAAACCTGGTCCGTACGACATGGCTGAGCAGAACTGCTGCCCCAGTCATCCACAACACGAAAATGACTGACAGTCTTTACCTACAGAAAACAATAGTTATGTTTTGGTCATTGGTTTATAAAGGTCTTCATCTTCTTAAAGAATACGTGGGAGAAGATTGAAGAAAACTCCATACATTAATGTTTATGCTCTGAGAAAGCACCGTACTCCAAAGATTGAGTTTATTCCTTTGTCAAACTTATGTATTTTCCCCACTGTAATCAAAGAAAGAGTGTAATTTTCATTTGTTGCCATTCCAGGAAAAAAAAGTTGTATGTTTAATCTGAAAATGCCAAACCCTCTGAAGAATTACATCCCAAATTAATTATATTGTTACTTATATACCATATATCACCCATCCCACCAATACAATCCAGCATAAGTAACCATTGGGAAAAAAACTCAGCAGATATTACACAAGACATCAGAAAAAATGCAGCACAGTTTCCTCAAAACACCAACCATTAGTATCCACTTCAGTTTTAGTTTAACCCAGTGTCACCTAAGTTCTATGAATTAGCACTTTATCCTGTTTCAGCTGTTGTGTTTGTCAATATGAATTAATTTTTCAACAACTTGGGTATTCAAACACACTTTTAGGGGTTTTTTTCCATCCATACAGACCAGATTTCAGCACAAACTCATGTGTTCATATCCTAAATCAAAATTAATAAGACATAGATTACAATATCTGTACAATTAAAAACTGGCAGTTTATCTGTTCTGCAGTGAGAATGCAGAATAATCAAGTGCATATACAGCCAACACAATCCCACAATTTCATCCAGACTGTGCTCTCCTGCACAATACCTTCACTGGTTGAACATTTTAACTTCACCACTTCCCTGTATTTCCACTGTTCAACCCAAACCATGTGCCCTCCAAGCAATGTCCTTTTCTCCTGGCCCACTAGCTTCTAAAGAGACACTGCTAAAACTCAGTTTCAAGTATAAAGAAAAAGAAAGCACATTTACTATGTGAAAAGAAAGAAATGAAAAGGCCAAGCTGATTTGACAGCAGCTATGCCACAATTTGCAAACTCAAGTCATCACAAACTTTTTTTTAAATACAAACAATTAACAGTCCTTGTCACCAAATATTTCCTTTCACCTTTGGAAAAGCCTGTATTAACACAGGCAGCAATACCCTGGCTGTTTTAAAATATGACTGGTTTCATATCTCTGTCATATGAAACCATCCCTAGGGGAGCCAAGACACTGTACTGGTCCTGACATTGTACATCCCACCAAAACCTCACCAGGGATGTAACTACAGGCCCAGCCCTGCTGCCCTGCAGGTGACATCACCTGCACCCCATGAAAAAGCTGTTGCTACCATGAACCCTGCATGATTTCAAAATGGCTCCTTCACTACGATCCCACACCCTGCTTGGAGGCCCTGAGGTACCCCCAGTAATGAACAACCTGACTGCAGATGAGGTGACAGGGAGTGTATTTGCACTCTTCTACCTGCTGCACTATTGCCTGAGAGTCATGAGAGCTGTCTGCAGTGTTGTTTCCTGTCTTTGTCTGTACCACATGCAGATTCAAGTTATTTTGACTAAAGCCTGGAGTCAGTTAGCCAGACAGTCTAAATCCCACTTATCTGGGCCAAGGCTGGCATTGACACTTGATCTTTTTGGAACATCATACTGAACATGTATTGTAAGACCAAGCCCACACAAACTTTACAGTAAATAAATGGCTCTATACCTTGGTGTATGGACTAAGTAAGGCAATCTACCAAGTCAGTGAAAAATAAAATCCTAGGCATAAAATCCAAAGAAATAACCTAAAAACTAAGTTTGAAATAGATTTCTCAGAACTGCTGACAGGTTTTTTTTAAATTTATGACTATTTCTAGATGCTTTAGTAGCATGCTAACTACAATGCTACTGACTAAATACCTTTTTAGTTAAATATTATAGTTAGCATTAAAAGTTAAACACGTGTTTAATGGCAATGTTAAAATGCCACTGCTAAGGAGATGGCAAGACCAAGCTACCTTGTGTAGAATTAACTGAAATAGTATTTCATGATTGGTTTTTCTTCTTTTGTATTTGTATTCGCCAAACAGCTGCCTGTAACACTGTTCTCAGGAATACCTTTACAATCAAGAGATATACACTGAATATTTCATCCAAATCTTGACAAAAGCAGTTACTGCTTTTTTTTGTCTTGCAAATTTCTACAGCTAACTGTAAGTATTTTTAAAGACATTACACTCCACTACACTGACAAATGTACATACTGATCAACACATAAGACTTAAGAATTTTTCAACTTTCTACTACAAACACAACAGATAGTTGTGTTTTAATAATACAGAGATGTATTTTAATAATACAGGTTGGTGACAGAATAAGTGACTGGTCTGGGGAACAGACAGAAAGAGATGTAAGAGGACAGCCATCAGCTGTCATCACCTCCCAGTCTTCATCACACTTTCTCCCTCTGGTTCTCACAGTAACATGGGCATCTGAACCAGACAAACACCCCACTTCCACTCACAACCCCTTCACTTGTTAGTGCTGAGTTATTCAAATTCCTCTGAAAACACAGATAAGCTGAGCCCTTGGCACATCAACTGCAAATGACCTAGACAAGGTCAGGGTTTCAACCACCAGGAAACAAAACAGGCATGGAACAAGCACTTCCTTCCATCCAGGGTCACAGGAGAATTCATCAAGACATTGAATTTCCACAGAAATTACCCCTTTTCACTTTTACAGCATTTAACTACTCTGTCCTGACGTATTTTGGTATGACTGGCTGCACAACTTACAAAACAGGGAAGTTAAAAGCCTGCTGCAGTTGCAGGAAGTACACTTCACCTTCAAACTGGAACCGAGCTGCACTTGTGGTAGTCTTCAATTCCTCTAAAAGTTTCAGTCAGGTGTGAGTTTCTGATTGTACATTTTATCTTCTGCTCAACATCTCTGCCTCTGAATGGGAGTATACCTAGTGCCAATTCAACTTGTCAGGCTACTGAAGAAAGTCCAAGGAACTGAGTCTACAAGCACAAATGAAATGAAAAATCAGAACATTTTATTAATACTAACTGAAGCAGGACCTCACTGTACATTGAGGTTTAAAGAATTCAAAGAATTGAATATATTTTTCATAATTTATGCATTAACTACTTCCTACATCACATGGTCAAGCCATACCAAAACAAAAAATGAACCTTAGTATCAATATATTTTCTAGAAAGGTGTTTGTCAGGCATAAGAAAAAAATCCACTTTTCCATCAGCTATGAACTTAGAGACAAGAAAGTCTCCACATCTGAGCAGCTCCACAGTGTAATTCCTGGAAAGCTCCATCAGGACAAAAGGAAGTGACGTGACAAGCACTACACATGTCAGATTTCACAGCAGTCACACAAATATTTTGAAGACTTCTGTCAGCTACACTTAATCAGCACCTAATCTATTTTGTATTTTCTCATTTAGATATTTGAAGAATCCTCCTTCTCCTACAAATCTGGCCCAGATACACTAGGATAAGAACCCCTAAGCAGTAGTTTTACTGTTTGAGCAATATTACAGCATTAGGAGCTAGAAATGTTTACATGGACCCTTAACTTGCAGAAAGCAAAAAGTACATACTGCATTCCATAGAACACTTGAAAATTTAAATCTGTTCTGAATTTAAATCTGATTTTATGCCTTTAAGTATCCAGAAACAAGTCATGGGGCTTTCCTTACGGAATTTTTTTTTCCTAAATAAAGGTCACAGCAACAAAGCTTCTCCTAAACAATGTGTGGCTTCCTTTATAAACTGCCCCTCCCAAAGAAAGAAGTGCAAAATTCTTGAAGCAGAGTGAAAACACAGGCAAAAGTAATGAACTGCTGAAAAACTTGGGGAAATATTTCAGCAACTCACAATGTTAGCTACAGAAAAGATAAGGACCTCCTGCTACAGCACCTGAGGGATTCTCATAACTGACTCATAGCAACTCACTTAGTAAGATACAGGTGAGCATTAAATCTATCATTTATCTATTATTTTTGCTATGGGATGAGGGAGGCTTAATTTTTTTCCTTTATACTTAAGCTAAAATATTTAGAGACTGATATCACATTTCCCACTTTCTGCTTTTACAGCTCCTAATGTGCTGAAATCATGGTCCAAAGGCAGGCTGTAGGCCCTCATAATACAAAACCACCTGTGGAGCATAACAAATATGCAAACAAAGTAGCAGTAAAATTAAACTCTTCTTGCCTTCTTAAAAGAAAAGTTTCCAGTTTTTTTTATTTTATCCTCTAGTTTCAAGTAGAAGTCAGACTTAAATCCATATATGGTAGGAAAAAGCAAAGTTTATTTAAAACTGCAAAAGTTTATTTAATACTAAACGAAGAGATGGCAAAAGGTAGGTTCTTACCTACTCAGCACAATTCCCTTAACTTTGCCACATTACTGATGCTGAAACCTACCAACACCAAGCTTACATCATCTGAAAGCTTTATCTTTGGGGTTTTTTGAAATAATTACTAGATTGTGCCACTGGTCAGTGTTTTAGCCATTTTTCCTAAAAATGATTCTGTTGAATAAAGATGCAGTTTAAAGCAGTGACATTTAAACTGCTCAGCATGAAAAACTAAATTACAGAAGCCTGAAATTCTATTAGGCCTCATGCACCACCAGTGCTTAGCATATATGGATAAAAATTAACATGCTTACAATTGTCTGATTCATCCACAGTGATATTTATGATGAACTAGGTGAAGGAAGCACATAGCTTTCACAAGCCTAAGAGAACATATCAGTGCTTGGCAAAATGCCTTAAGTAAGAGAATTATGTTTCCTAGGAGTGCACAAGGCATTTAAAGGCCATTGGATGAAGCAAGGAACAGGAAAACGAACAGGGGGAAGAGAGGGAATGGGAAATCTGAAGATGGACCTGAGACGACCATTTCCAAGTGCCCAGTTTCTTGTACAGCTGGTAGGCAAACAATATCTCATGGGAAAAAGAAGATGGATGAGAAGCCCAGTATATCTGGTGTGCTGTTTGTTCTCACCCATGGTAGCTTGTTTGCATTGAATCAAGTGCTCAGATCAAGTGCACTGAGGGAGAAGTTACGTTTGCACAAAATCTGATTGCAATGCATGCCAAGTCTTTCTGAGGCCTACTGGGGTGCTAATGACTACACACAGCTCATGGTCTCTTTTCCTCTCTCAAGAGTTTCACTTCTGTGTAAGCCACCAACAAGAGTGCT
Source organism: Thryothorus ludovicianus (assembly GCA_013397245.1). Lineage (NCBI taxonomy): Eukaryota > Metazoa > Chordata > Aves > Passeriformes > Certhiidae > Thryothorus > Thryothorus ludovicianus. Next base: position 46,563 of record VZTB01017300.1, on the reverse strand, counting down.
ACCTCATATTCTGCTGAAGACTGCAGAAAATGTCTTCGTGAAGCAGACACAGGTTATAACAATGCCACCATTTACTTCTAATTTTGACATATTTTAACTCCCTTTTTGTCCCCTTTCCCTTTCTTTCCATTAAGAGCAATTGCTCAATCCCCAGGCTCCAAGCAGAAGGGCTGCGCAGCCGGCAAAGCACAAGCCTGTGTAATGACCCGCCAGAAGGGCTCCACTCGCCCTGCTGGCACAGCCCTCTGCCTTTGAACGGCTTGAGCAGGGGATCACAGCACAGGAGCACATTGCCTCTGGCCAAGCATCCCGAGATTTTATCAGCGGGCTTCTTCGGTTAAGATCGGCTGCCCTGCACTGCATGCAAAGCGGAGTGAAACCTTCTGCTGGATTGCTGAGTTTGAAGAAGCGCCCATTCCTGATGCAGCGGCGAGTGATTCACCAGGAAAGCAGCGATAACGTCGGGCCGGGCACCGGCGCGCCAGGCCCGGGATCACTGTTTACATCGGCACTTTTATAATGTCCCCTCCTCCCGCTTGCACGCTCACCTCGGACCTGGAACAGCAAGGGGAGCATTTCCACAGGCGAGGGTGCCCGTCCTACCCTACAGCTCCACACCAGCTGCTATAAAACACCGCTGTAGGCCCCGACCCACCTCCGAGAGCATCGCCAAGCCCAAAGCCCTGGTACCAAAGCAGGTGTCACAGGGTAGGGTGCGGGGAAAGGAGCTG
>VZTB01017300.1:0-45700 GCA_013397245.1 Thryothorus ludovicianus | reverse complement strand
CCGGAGCCTGCCCGCCCCGCCGTGACGAGGAGGCGGGCGGAGGCGAGGGGAGGCGCGGCCCCGCGGCCCCGCCCGGGCGGCTGCGAGAGCGGGGCCGGGCGGGCCCAGATGGGCGGTCCCTGACGGGCGGCTCCGCCCGGGGGGACCCTGCTGCTGACCGGCCCTGCTGAGAGGGACGGGGCAACCCTGGCAACCGCAGCCCTATGCGAATGGGAAAAGTGATGGTGAAGAGTGGGGACAGTGTAATTTAGGGAAAAGATACTGTTGCATCCGGAAGCAGGGGAAAACATGAGCAAGGATACAATACCACAGTGAAAAATTCAACGTTACTATGTTAATAGCCCGCTTTGCCTGCCCTGCCTTTAGCTCGGGTCATTTCTTCTCTGAAGGGGAATGGATAGTTCAAAGAGAGTGAGTGGGAAATTGTAGATCTCTTTAAAGGTGTCTTTGAACGCAGAGGTACACAATACACAGCTAGGAGAGGGGGCTGGCGATGCCAGGAGCACGAAGAATGAAGGATGCGCTCCCACGGCTGCCGGTGCCGGGCTCGGGAGGACAAGGAGGGTGCGGCAGCCACAGCAGCCCGGTTCCTCCCGGCCCAGCCGCCTGAGAAGGGACAGGAGAGCCTCCAGGGTGCCTGCACAGCTTTTGAGGCATACCTGCGTCCTCCCCGCTTCTTCAAAGGGACAATGACAGGGCTAAACGCTCCCCAGAGCCCCGGGGCTGAACTGCTTCGTCTGCAGGATACCCCCGTGCGCATTAAATAGCACAGAGCAAGCAGCCCGCAGCACCCGATTGCTGGGAATGCCGCCTCCTCCACGCAGCCCAGCCTCGCCCGAGGAAGAGCTGCGGGAACTGGGAAGTGCAAGTTTAATTCTGCTTCATCATAGAGCTTGGTCCTACCCCAATAATGACAGAGAACTCTAATAAACTGCAAACACAATGGAGTGTTAAGTTAAAGGCCTGAAATACCCAAGATTCTCCTTTACCTTACATGGGTGGTTCTTGCTGGGTCTCAAAGCATGCTGAAAGGAGAGAACGTAGAATCTGAGACTTGTATCCTACATAGAATTATGCTAATTGATGCTTGGAAGTGTCATTTTCTGGCTTTCATGAACTGAAGTTACTAAGGAAAAAAGCCATTGTGATATGCCTTTTTGCTGCAGGAATGCTGTGGTCATAGTCGGGCTATTTTTATTAGTGATGATTTTAACATTGTTAAATGTGCAGGTGTTTCCCCCATGATCCCACTAGATGGTGCACTAATGAGAGTATAAAGCATATCCCTTCCAAATTAAGGCCCTGCCTTAATTATTATCTCTGTCATATAAACTCCATTGATTGACCCAGTCACTCCTGCTTTATAAAACTTCAGCAGAGATCACTGTCAGTTTTCCTCCAGAAAACAGTACATCTTTTACTATATGATTTCAAAAATGTACTTCCCTTTAAAATAGTGACCCTTCATCATTGAGAATACTTTTCCTCCAGATTGTCACTTGTGTATTTTTTTTGGCTTAGAGGTAAGACCCAGTCATTGCTGACCAATGCTTATTCTCATTCTATGGGAACAAGGTATACAAATGCTTTCCTAGTGAAGCTGGGTGCTTTATGAAGAAAATCCTGCTCCTCACCTGCTGTTAGTTCACTTATCCTAAGCATCCATCTTTTGCTGTTAAATATCTCAAAGTCATATGATTATTTAAAATAACCAGTTGAAGAATAATATAAAAACCTGACATGGAAAAATGGATTATAAAATAAGCTTTTCAATGAAACATCTGTACTATAAAAATACCTAAATAGCCTTTGTAATAGAATCATAAAACAATCATGAATATACAGTTACTAGATTATTGATCATATTTGTTGATCAGGGCATACAAGAGTATGCCCTCAGAATATTTTTGTTAACTTCTATAGAAAAGCCATTGACTGGGAGAACATGCCCTGTTTCACCCTTTTAAACAGAACAGGAAGATTCCTTCAGTTTCCTATTCTGGCAATGATGCACAGACAGGGATTGTAAAGAAGCCACATCTAAGAGTGAGCAGAGATGCTGATGCATTTGTGCCTCTAAATGCATTTCATTGGCTCCTCTCTAGAGCTCTCACACCAGTATTACCTGGGGATTGAGTTAAGAACCATCATTCACCTACCTTTCCCATTTCTTGTGGAACACAATCAAATTTCAAATGACTGAATTAAATGGGAAAAGCTCTGGGCAAAGAAAAAGGGAAATGTTGAACCCTTGCAATGTACAGTCACTGCGTACCATGGAAAATGCTCTGGGTATTTACTGACTGAAGATCAGAGTGTTTGCATTTATAGTCTTGTCATGTGTGTAAAACTGAAATGTTTGGGGATCCATGGCCAGTATGGTGTGTAATATTGGAAAGGGATAGAATTTAGGACACACCAGCAAACTGTGATTTTGAAAAGGCACGCCTTCCTCCTAGCCCTGTATCCAAATCAGGACCCAGACTTCCTGAGTGTATTTTTGCCTCCCACCTCCTGCTCCTGCCCTGGCCCCTAATGAGCAGACACACAGGCCTGGCAGCGTGGGTAGCACAAGCTCCAGGGCCACCAGTGATGAGGCACTCATTTCCATGCAGCTCCCTGGGCTGGCACCGTGCATGCTGAAATGAAGGGGAGTAGCCCAGCCCTGGCCTCACGTTGCTGAGGAGTGCCCTCTTTCCTGGGAGGGAGCAGTGTGTAAATTAAATTACCGTGTGGGCCAGTTCCATCCTCTGCTATTGAAGCTCACTTGCACACCTCTAGCTTTACACAGGAAGTGTAATGTTTTCAGTATTTGGCAAAGAGTCTGGCAGAGCTTCCCAGACAGTGATTACTGATGCATTCCATCATCAGCAAGAATTCCTGTTATTATCATTGTCATCTCTGTTTGCTAATTTAATCAAAATATCCACTACAGAACCTGAAATGAGATTAGGTTCCTATTATACCCAGTCCTGTACCTAATCATGATGGATGATGGTTTCCAGCTTGAAGAAATTTATGAGTTAATTATGCTGCAGAATGACCTGTAAAACCTCTTCCTTAAAAAAAAAAAAAAAAAAAAAAAAAAAAAAGAAAAAAAAAGAAAAAGGAAAAGCATTGATCATTTGCATGTTATTTAGGCTGGCACTTGCTCTCCAGCAACAGTAATTAGCATAGTTGCATATGTTTTAAATAAACAGAGAATTCTATTCCCAATATTGATATTTTTTCCTAAAAAAAAAGAGAAAAATTTCACTAGCAAATTATTTTCAAATCTTTCTTCGCCTAACAGTTTAATTTCCAAAGACATGTTATACTTTCATCTGCAGTAGTGAAATGAGCTGACATTATGATTTCAAAGCCCAATGTTTAATTAAATAGTACCTGAAAATATATAATTTCTTTCAGACAGACCATTTTGAAATAATAAACATTTATAAAAGGCATAAAATGAAACAGCATTGCTATGTTCAGATATAGAAATACAAAATACAGAAGAAAAAATATGAAAAATAAAAGAATCTATGGACTGCAAGTTCTGCAATTAGGTCTGATAGAATCCAATAGGTCTTCATTTGGAAAATGAGATGATAGTTAAGCAATCAATATTCATTATTTTACATCTCATCATCATCATCTGTGTCCTCCTCTTCATTTTCAATTCATAATTACCTTAATTGCTTCCTGGAACCATGCAAAATAAAAGAAGAAACTCACACAAAGGTATCCTAACAGAATTTGTCTAGGTAAACCAAACAGGTTTCAAAGGTAAGGGGACACAGGCAGAGTTATAAAGGTGAGGAAAATGTTGTTTAATGATATTTCCAAAATGCAGCATCAGAAAATCAGAAAATCTTGGCTATTCCCAGAATTTTAGCAGTATTTTCTCCTCATTTACCTGCTCTGCCATTGCTACTGTAGGCAACAGTACTTTGGGTTCTGCTTTTCCCTTCCTTCATCATTCCAGTCTGTAGTTTAGCCAAAAAGGAGATCTAGCAACAATCACATGATATTATGGCACAATTCTCACATAGCAGCATAGATGGTGGTCACCCACTGAGGGACTAAAACTCATCCACTTCCACAGAAGAAACCTATCAAAGCAGATTATGGAAGGGGACTCAAAAAAAAAAAAAACAAACCAAAAAAGCCAAACCAGACTAATTGACTGCATTCATGGCACATACCCTCTGTAATCTGTTAAGTACTGGTAGAAAATATGTCAAAAAACAATTAGCAACTTTGTGGACATTCCCTTTTCCTATAGCTTTGGCTGCAGTGAGTTCTGAGCAAAAGGTGTCCATATAAGTTAAAAAAAAGTGTCAATGTTGTTAAGCTGCCCCTAGGACATGACTCAGTTTGAGGCTTGTGAAGTTCTGGCCAGCTAAATGTCAAAAATTCTGTTATATGCTTTGTTTAAGCCTGATACCCCACAGAGAAGAGTCTAGTGCCATTTTAGATACTCAAATTTGTCTCACCTGGCTCTCAGCTACTGTGTAGGCATCTCAGGTACCCTATTACACCTTAGGTGGCATTTGGCAAATGATTCATATTTTCTGAATAATCACTGACCACCACAGCTGGAACTTAAACAGCCATTCCAGCTATAGCTATAATCAGGACTTAGACACCAGAATCATAAACACCTACTTATAAACTTAAGAGTCTTAATCTCAAAACTCATCCCACAGTCCAGGTCTCTCAATGTGTACCAGAGCTTTCCTGTGTATTTCTGTGGGGATCTGGTACCAGAACTTTAATAAGAATTTCATTCTGCCCTTGACACTTCAGCTTGATCCTGTGGGATAACCTTATAGAAAATCTGCAACTACGTACAGTATGGGACAGGTTTTAACCTTCTGCTACAGAATGAATAGGCAGAGGAACAGTAGAAGCAGATTTGGCTTCTATTCCAAGAAATAATGAATATTAATCTAGCAAAATGGGGGGGACATCAGACACTGGGAGAATGAAGATTGAATTATACTCCAACTCCAAGCACAAGACTTCCTATAAGTCACAGTTTAAAACCACCAAAATTTTATTATCACTTTCTATTCAGGAAATCCCCAAAATAACACATAAACCCTCTCTCTTGTCTCCTTCCTACAGATATTTGCTCTAATTTCTAATATATTGAGTACCAATATTTTTTTTCTCTGACCAGAGTCTTAACCTTATGGACAAAACCAAAAAGGATTTGAAATAAACAGATGTCAGAACAGATTACATCATCTCAAAGTTGTAACCAATTTGTACTAGGAAAGGAAACTGTTCTTGGCATTCAAAAAAATAATGATAAGATAAAACAGAAGGGAAAGAGTTTTATCATTTATCTTATTGCACACATTAAAATATTTATCAGCTACAACAATCATTGTCCTACAGAATATTTACTGTGCCATTCCTTTTTCTAGCTCTTGCACATGTAGGGCCTATTCAATTGCCTGCTTCATGTTGTGAAAAACCACTTTCCAACAGGCTGTCAGGCATCTGCTGGTCTCTTGCTGTTAGTTTCCTGCTTCCTACAGCTGTTTTTTCTTCTAGTGTTTGTATTTTTTCCCATCTTTTCATCTGATCATGGAAAAAGAGGCCAGATCACAATTAAGAGGAGGATCAAATAATGACAATTTACATTTTTGTACTTTGGAACAAGAGGAGATTTTTATCACATTTTAACTTACAATGTTAAGAATGCTATCACCAAATTTAAAAATGCCCATCATACTGTTTCTTCTCTTTACCCTTCCTTCTTCAGACAACATTACTGGGTACAGTCTCACACTGCACTTTTGTTGAATGTGCTAGGCAGCCCAGCAATCCACAGGAAAACCCCAAAAAATAGGATAAATGTGCTATCTGATATGATTCAATCTGCAGTGAAGTCATGCATAGCCAATGTCTTTTTTTATTGAAACTGCTGCACATAACCTCTAAGATCTAAATACCTCCAAGTAACCTCTGAATTTGAGTTCCTTAAAATAGAGCAAGACAATTTCAGAGGATTATTGATTTTCTAAAAGGGCCATTATCTGTGCCCCTTTGCTGTGAATTTTTTTTCTCACAGCTACCAAAAGAGCCAATCTGGAAGCTTTAAATAGAATCTAACAGTTTGAGAAGGGTATGGGCTTACCAAAATGACCTAGACAGAGCTCAAACACTCATATCTCAAATCTTCCATCGCGTGTATTACAGCCCTCAGTGCTGGCTTTTAGTAGTGAGCAGTGACCACCTCTGAAGAAGTTGGTTGAGTGTTTTATCGTTAATGCAGAGTGGTGGGAATGTTGGTGGAGTAAATACTCTCTGAGTTCCTTTTAAGATCCTGCTAGGTGTAGCACACCCCACCTCCCAGACAGGGGGTCTCCGTAGGATATGGTGCGTAATTTCTCTTCATATTTCTTGCACAAATGTAAAGATTTGACCTTAACCTTTGTAGCTGGAAAGTTCTAGTCTAAAGCACTTGCCATCAGTTCCTCCACCTGCTGCATCCTATTTCTGTGTAACTTTTATGTTTTCCTGCTTCTGGCTATATTGATCTGTTTTCTATCCATTTAACTGCTCATGTAGGACACACCTACATGATCAGCTTTGGAAGCAGTACCTCTGTAAGTTAACCATTGTGACTTAAACCATGTTAAAAGTGAATATGGAGAGAAAATAAATCATTGCCTTCTCTAACTGTAGCATCTTTGTCCAAATGAGTCAGATGAAGAATTAGAGAAGGATTAAAAAAAGTATAATTTAGTTCAGAAAACTGATAAAAATAAGAAATTCAGATATTTTGCCTCTTATCTTTGAAATTAGAAACTCATATATTTATTTCACTCTAGGATTGTCTTAATAAAAAATAAAATGGTTTTTTTTCAGCAGATTGATCTTGTTATCTTTTGTCTCTTTTTTCATTTATGACAGATTTCCAGATATTAACCTCATAGTAAAGTGAAAAATACAAACAGTTCATCATATTCAAAACATTCTATTTCATTTTTTTTCTGTCCAAACTTTTTTCTAATTGTGATTCCAAAGTACAGTTTTTTAGTGATTATTGATAAAGTAGAGGAATTGCAAAATATTGACAGAAATTGTCAAAATAAATATAGAAAAGAGTTGAATAGTTGAATGTGACAGTCTTTGGATCAGTAGTTCCCTGCAGAAGAATTAATTAATAACAGGTGTTAAAAGAAATCCTTAAACTGCACGAGAGTTCTGCAGGTACAACAAATACAGCCCTTTTCCAGAGTTCCCAAATCTCTTTGCTGTTGTTTGCAGTGAGTAAAACAAAAGTCATTTGGGAATAATCTAACCAAAACAAGCAAGGTGTTAACTGGATTTGTTAATTCACATTTCAGAAGAAAAAATTAGAAACTTAGGCTATTTTAAGTGGATAGAAAAGGAAGAGAGAGGGGAAAGTGAGGTGGTGTGCTTCATAGCACAGGCAGAACAAAATAAATGAAGAATTAATATACTGAAATACAAACCACCAAGTAGTTCAGCCTGTGGCCTTCAACCACCTGGGTATAGTCCATGCAAAGCTGCCTTTTTACACTGAGCAACATTTTAGTGGTAGAAAAAGTGCAGAGGTGGTTGAACTGGCCTGGGCAGGAGGGAGCAAGGCAGGTTGAAGGAGTCCTCCCCATCCCCCATATTCTGCTGGTCCCAGGCTGTGCAGATACCACTTGCTCCCTGCAATTTCCACCAAAGGAAGCAGAAATGGCCAATACAATCGCCTGAAATTCCTTCTTTGCTTGTCTAGTGGTGAATTAACGGGATTAGAGGTGATTTTCTGGTCCAGGTCTGCTCTACAGACTTTAAACATAATTTTCAAACTTTGCAGAGACACATTTTGTTCCTCCCTGAATGGAACATGTTGCACTGCTGGTTGCATTGCTTGAATGAGATATTGATTTCTGCAAAATTGTCACAGCGAGACGAGAAATAAAAATCACTATCCCTTATTATGGGCTGATAAAAAAAAAAAGATCCACCTGTAATGTTAGAAAATCCAGATGCACCAGAATATCTTGTGTCACTTAATAGGATCATCTTCCTTCTGTACTCACACACTAAAATATCTGTGGAGCAGCACCCAGCCATCACTTTGGTGTCCTGTCTGTGGGAAAGGGGTGCAGAGCAACAACCACTGGGGAGACAGATCTGAAGCTTTGCCCATGCAACCTTTGACAAATATATGGGATTTTAATTAATATTTCCTTTATTCCTTTTTTGAAACTCCAGCTTTTAATTTCTCTGAGAAAATGTACCTACCTTCCTAAGGAATGCAGTGCAGCATATGGAAAGGCAGGCATTTCTTCCAAAAGTAGACCATCATAACAAAAATCAACCCACATTTATTATTTACTATTATTAAATTAATATTTATTATTATTAAATATTTTTCAGCTACAGAATGAAAAATTACATTTATAAAAGCAGGCTGAGATTGGTTTGCCATATCTGCAGTCCTGTGAGTAGGTAAAGATGATGGGAGGGTTTTCAGTTGGAAAAAGTTTTGGCTCCATTCTCCTTCTCTAGCTCATTTGGAAAAATTGGTGTAACTTTCAGACACTGAAATCTAAATAACTACCTTCTGTGATTTAAGCATGAGTGCTTCCACTGACTCATGGATACAATGGCTCTTCAGTGTCTTGGCTGTGTAACTTGTGACTGTGAACACACAGCACAGAATCTGGATAATGTATCCTGCATATGTTTCAGTGTTCCGGGTCATTTCCTAGAATCTGACACAACATTTCTTAGGTTATTGTATTATCTTGCTGTATCTAATTCCACTCACAGGTTACCTGTTACTATATGCGACAGTAAATGCAAATACTGAAAAGATAAAGGAACCTATATAAGTATTTGCAAAGTTTTCTGAAAGGAATTCCAGGAATTGCTAATTAATTTATAAAGAATAGAACTAGAAGACAGAATAGTACACCGAAAATAGAAGTCTGAGTATTGCAACTGTAATGACTATTTTCAAAGTGTTTTTTAATCAAATGATGAAGTATAAATTATAGATGTGCAGGCAGAGCTGAAATAATCCATCTAGAAGGTGTCATTGCATAAGTCCTTGGGCACTGAGAAGTTAGTAAAAATATTAACTATTGGAGAAAGATAATGAAGAACAACAATAAAAACCAACCAATGAACCAACAATAACAGCAAAAAAGCCAAACCAGAACTTTACAAACCTGCTAGTATTTAACCCTGAGAAAACCAAGCTAAAGGTGAACAAACATAAAATTGAAAAGCTATCTAAGAAAATTACTTCTTTCACAGGGATGGTGAAATGGGTGAAAGATGGTATAATCACAGTCAAAAGAGAAAAATCCAACAAGAAGGTGAAGTGCTACACACAACTGCATCACAAGATGTGCAGGGTGTGTAGGAGGGACCCCTGAGGTACCAGCTTGATTTCATGGAGCTGGCTGTGCTGTGGGCCATAGCATGACACTGGGGAAATGTCAGTTTTGACCATAGAGCAGACCAGAAACTTGTTAGGAGAGTGAATTTCTGGAGATGATGGATGGAAGCACTCACAGACAGATTTGCTCCATTTTGGACAGGATGGTTCCACATTTGTGTGTGCATGTAGCATAGGAGGAAAGCCCATGCTTTGCATTTCTAGGTCCTGTAATCTTAACAAAGTCAGACCAATACTGCACCAGCAGTGAGCTCCAGAGCCTGGATGAAGTCATGATTTGGCAACTTGAAGTATTCAACAAAGTATTGCAACACAGTCTGTCCTGAGGAAGAAAACCAGATAAAAAAATTACTTACATACTGAAGAAAAAGATTTGTTGGGGAAAATTGTCTAGAGAAAAAGATGTCCTTTAGTACACAGTCTCTTCTTTGAATCTTTTTTCTCCATCCTGCATTTTGGTGGAAATGGGTAAATAAAAATAAGAGTGAAAACATTTCTTCTTTCTCACAGGAAAAACTGGACTGTTCTTGGTTTATACACAGCTAAAAAGATTCATGGCTGTCTTTTGAGAAACTGCACATCCTTTTTAATGTCAGTGTTCGCTGTAGTGCTTTTTCAGTGCTCTGTTGCTTCTGCAGCCATGAAGGCTGACACACAACTGATCCGGAAGGAAGATAATCTGATTAGGTCCTGTAAGCAGAATTACTGTAATATATTACTGTTATAGCTGCATATGCTCTTTTGTCAGGAACTTCTTGGAACAGTTACTTTCATTTACCTAATTTTCACTGAAGCTGATTAAAATGTTATACAGTTTTATGTTAAAAAACATTGTAGCTGAGAAATGGATTCTACTAAGCCCTAATTTACCTGAATTTACCTGCCTTCATTGGCATATTTTAATTCTGAGGAGAAAAATTAATGCCTGTAAAACAAATTTTTTAATTTATATCTTGAAGAATTAATTTTGAAACTTTATGCTAAATATTTGTTAAGTGCTTTGCAGTATTAAGGCATAAAATAAAAATCAACATAAAGCTTGCAAAAGTAAACCAATCTATTTCTCAGACGGTGCTTTTGCAACTCAAGGATTTAGCTTTTCTTTTTTTTTCTTTTTTTTCTTCCCTGTCTTAATATAAGGTGGTGTTGACTCTTTGTTAAAGCTGCTTTTGCCTATGAGCTCCACAAGAGGGTAGAAAATCCTTCCTCGATGTTTAGTCTGTAACAGAAATAATTAAAAGAATAGAGTTTTACTATTCTGACCACAAGAAGACACTGCAGAAATACCTGCAAATTTTTGAGCTGCAAATAATTTGATGGTAAAAATAAAGCACTTTTAAAATAAAAATCACTGTCTTTGAAAAGAACTCTGAATATTGCTGTCTTGAGGCATTTCAAGAGGGAGGCTGAGTGCAGATTTCCTGGGCAGGATACTCTTAATCACATCTAACTGTCCTGCATGTTCAAACTGAGATGTGCCACAAAGGAAAAGGGCCATGAAAGTGTTCTCAGACTGACACCCTCTCCTGGTTGTGGAAGCTTGAACTTCTGCCTGAAACCAGAATTGTCCTTCCTCTGAGGGCAACATCAACTCTTGCTGGAATCAAGACATCCTAACCCTTCTGGCTGATTCCCTGAGGAATAAGAATGCTGTCTGGATTTGATATAGACCAGAATTCATGCTAAAACAGTCCACTGTGTAGTGTGGAAAAATAGATTAACGTATGATAATGTTTTTACGGAAAAAAAACGCAACTTCCCCCAAAAACCCACCAAAACAAACAAACAAACAAAAAAAACCAACACAGATACTTATGTTCTCCTGTGTACCAGAAGGTGTGGTCTGCAGAAATGAAAAATCCTTTTTATTTTGATGTACTATATTTTGTGCCAAGCAGTGGGGTATATTTAGCAGCAAGTTTAGTCCCAGCATCAAGCTTAACTGCAGAGAGAACAGCATGGCACGCCACAGAGTCACCCGGGGGCCACAGTTCACCATCTGACAGATCTGCAAGAGCCATTGGCCAGAAGAACTACTAAAGACCTACAGACAGGTTGCAAGTTATTTAGCAAAACTAGCTAAGTAGATACTCATTTAGCATCCAAGGGCACACATTGAACACACAGAAGGGTGTGACACTGAAACCTCACAGACAGGTCAATATTATTCCCTGAAGATGTGCTAAGACAAAAATTGTCACTGTAGGAGATGTAATATACTGGGCTGACTCTAAATTATTTATGCTGTATATTAATGAAGTAATTTAATCATTACTTAAATGTCTTTAACCGTATTCTGTGTCACCAGCTAGACATTTAATACTTAGAAGAGCTTTCAGAAATACCTCAATGTGTATATAGAGGCTGAGACACCTAACATTAATGAGAGACACCTAACATTAATGTAGCACAGTCTTGTGCAACTAACAGAAGGGATTTAAACTCTGCAAAACAGTTGAGTACTGTGGAAAACCCTGCTAGCAGCAAACATTGTGAAGACACTTAAAAAGGATCTATAGTAGTCTCTGAGACTAGTGCTATATGTGATATTTTGTGTTCCATCATTTGACTTATGGTCTCATTGCTGGAAGGATATCAGGGACCATGTATAATTTGTTAACTTTTGATAAAAACCCATCACACACTAGTTTTAATATGGATGGCATTTTGTTAGTGTTCTGGGTTGATGCTGAATTGTATCCCCATTCATCTGTTTAGCTCAGAAATAAGTGTTGTACCTTTAAAAACTGGATCTGAGAGTGAAGGAGATGCGGTGGAGTGTCTGAGGCAGTTGTTTTCTAAACAGAAAGACAAAAGTTTTCAGCTTTCCTTCACACACGGCGGTGTTGTCAGCAGTGTGTGTGTGGACTGCAGAAGAGAGCTCTCCTTTGCCTTTTGTTAGTTTTTGGCTAGCTGAGGCAGAGAAGTTCTCGGGTCTTTCTTTTTATTTTTTTTTCCTTTTCCTTGGTATTGTTTGAACCTGCTCTGGACTAAACACCCAAAAGGGCCCCAGGAGCTCCCACCTGTGTCCCACCGGGCCTGGCCTGGGCCCGGCCTTTCCCAGCCCTGAGGGACCGACAGCAACTGAGCCGAGCTACAGCCACGGGAGAGACTTTCTGAATTTGGCATCTCTGCGGGGCACTGAGAGGTTTTGTTGTTCAGTGTTGTTCACTTGTTGTGCTGGGGAGTGCTTTGACTGTTAAATAAACAACTTTTTTCCACTTTTCTCCAAGGAATTTTTTTTCCTGTCCCGAACCAGCTGGGGGGAGGGGTGGTTCAGATTCGTTTTCTAGAGGAACTCCATCCAGAGGTTTTTTCCCAAATTTGCCCTAAACCAGGACAGTTAGTCACTCTCTAATAAGAGTAGAGCATACACTCTATAGTCTATATAGTATACATAGTATATACTCTAGTAGGCATAGTGCAGAAGGTAAGTCAGAGGACAATTCACAATAAGAACACTGCCGTGCCTGCATTCAACAAAGACAACTCAGTTAAGCTTATTTTAAACATGTAACTGATGTGAATGAGGCACTGACAGTGCCTCTTTCTGATTTCAGAGAGAGGTCAGCATGGCAAGGACTTAAATGAGAGGTTCCAGTTCAGTGTGAAGGTGTGGAGAGCTGTCAGCAAGCACATTTTATAACACCTGGAGCCCGATATCTAAACAAAGACACACAAGCACAGAGCTGAGTGTGAGCCATGCTCTGGTTCCTGAGTACTCTTTCCCAAGTACTAAGCACATGGAGGATAAGGGATGAAATCCTGATTCAGGGGAAAAGATCAGCTTCAAGCCAGAATTACACTCCCATTGTATTTGCTTGGGAATAGCAGGGGACTATACATATACTCCTTCACAAAAAAGTGACAAATTTCTCACTATATGAGCCTGGGATACCTTCAGTTTCGGGTCATTAATAGTGAACCCTAAGAAAGACTGGCAACATGAACGCAAGATTAGGTGAAATACTGAGTTTATTGGCTGTATGTAAATAATTTCTGAAATTAAAAAGAATTATGCAAGACTGATTCATAAAATTCATATTGCACTCATATGGAAACATGAATATACAGTAAGTCACTGTTTCTTCTTCGTTTCTAGAGATAGTCTTACTAGTGAAATCTATTACTGTGACTGATCTTTAACTAAAATTTTTATTGTATGAAAATGTGGATTAAATATTTTGCCTTTTAAGATATGTTTAAATGTTTTCCAAAACCATACATAGAAAAATCCATATATTAATGGATTTCAGAAATAATTTAGATATCCAATCCAGTTTAGAGAATCAAACAGAGGCAAAGGAGTGGAAAAATTTAAAAATGGGTCAATTAAGATTGCAAAAAACAAGGAAACAAACATATTAAAAAAACCAGCTTTCCTGAGCAGCTTTCCTGTCTTTATTCTTAGAAAGCTCATGTTTCTTATTATTTTTTGAGAGCCTGTGTGCCTGGCTCAACTCTTATGTGTTCCTCTGGGAGAGAGTAAAAATTTTAACATAAATCCCTATCATAATGCAGGCAGGACCAAATAAACCAACTGTAAATAAAAAAGCCCCCACAGTTTGTTGAACACAATTGGGCACAAGCCTGAGCATTCAATCAACATTTCACAGACCTCAATTCCAGAAGCATAAGCTTCTGAGAAAACCACACCAAAAGCAAAAGCAGTGGGAACTGAGCAGCACACAGCCACGATTTGCTTTATGGCCATGACAGTCATGGTGCTGGAGTAATGCAGAGGGTGGTAGGTTGTGTAAAACTGATCCATGACAATGGAATGAGGATGGAAAGTGGAAGCTAAACTGAGCATCTGGTCAAAACTGTAATGAATCTTGCAGAGTATAATCTCAAAAACGCAGCAGTTCTCTACAGACCTCACCATGCTGTAGGGCACAATGGCAAAGTCCAGCAGGAAATCTGTTACAGACATGGATAAGATGAGGAAATTGGTCAGAGAATGGAGCTGCTTGAAATACCAGATGGAAATGATTACGGCCAGATTCCCAAAGATGATGGTAATGACGACTGCTGTTATGAATAAATACATCACCCCTCGTATTCCTGCCCACCTAGAGTTCTCAGGACAGGATCTGTTTCCAAACTAAGAGCAATCAGCCAAATCCTTTGAGGTATTTGGAGAAAGCATAATCAATCCTTTATTAGATTTTTCTTTTGGAAGTGCAGTTCCATCAGCAGATTTAATTTTCTCAAGTTTCTAAAATATTCCAAATCCTAACATGAGAATATAAGGTAAAATAAGTCAAGAGCATGAACTCCATAACTAAATGAAATACAGTAATTCAGAGGCAAATTTTCTCTTGGTTTAAATAGGGACCAACTACAACCAATTATTTGTCTGAAATGGTACATGAAATTTAGTAACTGGAAGTTATTTTAAAATTAATTGCAAATAATATTTAAAACAAAGCAGTTGAAAGTTGATTACTTAATAACCTCTTAAATTAACTAAATGATATGATAACAGACTTTTTATTTTGTATCTGAAGCATTTTGTAAAATATATTTACAAAATGTTCTTTTATTTTACATCTTGTATTATACATCATCATAATAGTAAATAAAAGTTATAGAAGAAAAACAACCATAGACAAAGGAACCCCTCAAGTCACTTCAGTTCATAAATATTATATAGGATTTATATGTCTCTTAGAATATCGATATTTTTTCTAAGGGAGAAATGTTATATAAGCTGGTATACCTCAGCTTTCTTGAAGGTTTCAGTTAATGAGCTACTCACCCAGATGCTCATCTTAAGAGTCACAAATCCTTTGCCAAACACCCACTTACTTACCAAATTATTTATGCTCTAAGCTCACTTGCTGTGCATCACAAAGCACCAGCAATCAGCGCATCTGATGTAAATCTGTCGTAAAATTTGTATGATAAGCAATATTATTTCCTTTCCCTACGTATACATTTGCTTTCTATCATTATAATCCCACTGACTTAAAGGGTATGGAGACAGGTTGAGGTTCATCTCCAGTCATAGACTATAGTCCAGCTGCAGTAGTTATAAATGTATACATTAGTTTATAGTTTCAAGGGGTAAAAAATTCCTTTCAATATTCTGGGGAGAACCAGACCCATTTCTTCTACCTCTTTTCCTGGTAATTTGTTTTAGACAGAGAGTGAATTTAGAAACAGAAGCAGAAAGAGATACTCTTCTCCACAGCTGTTTAACCCACTTAAAATGAACATGGGAAGCAGCTCAGACCACTGATCTTTTTTTCCAGTTGGTATCACCCAGAAATGAAGAAAATACAGAAATTTTGTATCAAAACTTTAAAACCATATATGAACAGCCAGTGTTATAGGCTAATCCTCCCTGCATATCTTACTAATACCATAATGAAATTCTTTAAGTAGACATTTTTCTGTTTTGCTATTGTCCTGCAAAACTGCAAGGAGGGTAACAGGCAGATGCCCTCTGTAACCTGGCTCAGATTAATGAAATATGGGGATTTATGTTTCTTTTATGACATTACATTTAATTCCCAGTAGATTTTGAGCTAAACATATGTATGCAGTTTAGGGGTTTACACCAACAGGAGATAAATACAACCAAGTGTCTGTATTCCCAACACCATTATTTTTGTTTGCTGTATTAATTTCTTTACCCTCATGTATAGGGGAGCTCTTTTGGTGACTTAAGGTAGACACAAGTCATGTTGTGCCTCATTATTTCCATGCTGGGCTTAAATACTGATTCAAGAGAGTTATTTGATTATTCATTGCTAAATGCATTTATTCCTCTGGGCTACCTTCACAAAAGCAACAATAACAAAAGATAAGCTCAAATTTTTTCAGAGTTGTTTTTTCCTCTTGGCAACTGAGGAAGTCCAAAGAGTGTGGGATGCACCATCTTTTCACTGATCCCTCTCTAACTGACAGCTTTTAGTCTGTGTGTTATAAGCACTCACAGTTTAAGGAAACTGACTTTTCCTATACCTATGAGAAATAAAAAGTCAAGATACTTAGGAGCAGGGTGTAGAGTTACCATTGTCTAAGTTACTTGTGGATTCAGTCTCTTAAGAAATTAATTTGTTTTACAAAGGCTGTTGCATAATCATTTATTAGAAATATTTTCAATTTCCCATGCACTAGTTGGATTTTAAGTGGCAGCATGAAGGTGAAAAGATTTTATTTAGAAACCTACAAAGCAGGAAATTAAATGTACCTGGTTATACAAGACCATGCAACATTATTCAAGACTCAGTAAACAGCATGGGAATTGAATTTCATAGAATCATAGAATTTTTGAGGTTGAAATGTTACATTCTACCCTGTCATCCAGATCATCAATGAAGTTGTTGAACAGGATTTGCCCTAGCATTAACCCTTAGGGTAGATCACTAGTTGCTGGCCTTCAACTAGACTTCATGACAATGACCAGCACCCTCTGGGCCTGGCCAGTTTCCATCCACTTCACTGTCACTCTCTTCTCATCCAGCCCATACTTCATTACCTTCTTTGTGAAAATCTCATGAGACACAGTGCTGAAAGCCCTCCTGGAGACTAGGTAGATAATAACAACAGCTCTTCCTTGGTCTACCAGGCTACTCATTTCTTCATAGAAGTTAATAAATTTTAGTTTATGTCCAATGAAAACAGATTGGTCAAAAAATGCTTACAGGTAGACATAATCTTTTTCTGAATTAAGTGTTCAAGTGCAGTGTGTGGAAGTAGCATAATAGATAATGAAGATGATAAAATCTGCAGAAATAGAAGAATTTCATGGAACATTTACTAGGAAATGTTTGACTGCATGCAGCATTTTTCCCTTGTTGAATGGATATTAATGCATTGTACATAGAGTTGCCTAGATGAGTTAATGTGTATGAAAAGCCATACACTTTGCAATATTTACCCATTTTGACAGCTCATTTTTTCTGTTTGAAGACTGCATTAATGTATTTTTTTATCTAAGAGTTTAAAACACTCCATTTTGTAGTGAGTCTTTCCTTTCTGAGGTTTCTGGATGAGTCCTGTTTGGACAGTTGATACTCCTCCTCTTTTCCTATCCTTCTGCCTCTGGTATTTGAGGGACCATGAGATGGGGACACAGATGGCACCACCATGCATGAGGTGCTACATAAAAACATGAGGCACTAAGATAGGCAGCAGTTCAGGACTCTGAAATTTGCTGTCAGTTTTGTACAAAGGGTGGAAAGAAGGTGACATTGAAAATGGTCCTCTTTGGTGGCAAAAGGAATGGACATAAGTTTACTGGTGAAACAGAACCTTTCACCATGCTGAAATAATTGCACAAGTTTTTGGGAAAGTTAAAACATTTGAAATCACCTGCAGGGGAATAATTTGTTTTGCAAAAGGTTGCCATCCGGAAAATGTTTAACAAGATCATTAATTAAATGTGTTGATAAGGAATTTGACAATATCCTTTGCACTCCATTTGCATTATGATTCTTTGAGATTGCAGTAAAGTATATTCTGCTCCACCAGACCTAACTCATAATTCGATTGGACGACAGCATGAGGCATTTTTTCTATGCTTTATTAATTTATTCACGTCTTGGGTTCAAGTAGAGTCCCTGTGCCCTCAGGACACAACCCACTTGCACATCACCCTCACACTGGGAAATAGCCTTACGTTGTCTGTGATTAGAGAAAAAGTAACCTGGGACTTCATTATTTCATTATTTCATTAGTCACTATGGTAGACAAGGCTCTCTGTGAATAGAAGGCAAGGAGGCTCTTTGGGAAAGCACCACCTTTAGGTAATAGGATACCAGAGGAAAAAGTTATTTCTGAAACTTTCTGAGTTGGGCCATGCACAAAACTAGCTTATATTTTAGTTTATTAAGAACAAGGAGGACAGCCTTCTAGGTGTAGGTGAAGGTCAACAGCAATATGTATGTGGAAACTCCTTCTTCTGCAGAGAATAAATATTGATGTCACCTTCGCTAGACTGACTTGCCCAGAGAGTTTTTCATCTGTACACTGAAAATTTCTTTTACTAGTTCCATTTACACTAAATAGATTATGGTGATCTTATGTAGCCACAATGTTTGGATATCCTCTCTACTGGTTTTGGCTGGGAAAGGGTTAATTTTCTTTATAGTAGTTTATGTGGTATTGTGTTTTGGATTTGTGATGAAAACAATGTTGATAACACACACAACCCTCATTTAAGATAAGGCTGAGCAGTACTTACACAGTATTAAGGCCTTCCCTTTGGGTAGCCTGGAAATGCTTAGCAGTTTGGGAGGGAACATCAGACCCGAGCTGACCAGAGAGATACTCCACATTATAAGATGCTGTTCTCAGCAATAAAAACCTTGGGGGAAGAAGGAGGAACTGGGGTGATGGGAGTTGCAGCGTTTGTTTTCCCAGGAAACCATTGCACATGGTGGAGCCCTGCTTTCCTCGAAACCGCTGAAGTGGGAAGCAGTGATGGATTCCTTAATTTGCTTTACTTGCATGCATAGCTTTTCCTCTAGCAATTAGACTGTCTTTATCAGCAATTTTTCTCGCTTCAGGAGTGTGGCTCTGGTTTCTATGGATTATAAGAATTACCTTTGCATAAAGGTCTAGGCACTGTCTGCAGTGACATGCTCCATTTGAACTACAGTCTGTCCTGCAGGCAAGTTGGGATCCTACTCGTTCACAGACTCCTCCTGCAACCAGAAAACAATGCTTGAGAGGTGCTGCATCCAGCTGGGGGCCAGTCACTAGTGGTGTCCTTCAGGGGTCTGTGCTAGGGCCAGATCTGTTCAATATTTTTATTGATGACATGGATGAGGATACTGAGTCTTTCATGAGTAAATTTGCAGATGACACCAAGCTGGGAGTGTGTCAATCTGCTGGAAGGGAGGAGGGCTCTGCAGAGAGACCTAGAACAGTTGGATGGATGGGCAGAGTCCAAAAAGATGAAGTTTAATAAATCTAAGTGCTGAGTCCTGCATTTTGGCCATAACCCCCTGCAGTGTCACAGGTTGGGGTCAGTGTGGCTGGACAGTGCCCAGGCAGGAAGGGCCCTGGGGTTGCTGGTCAACAGCCGGCTGAACATGAGCCAGCTCTGTGCCCCGGGGCCCAAGAAGGCCAAGGACATCCTGGCCTGGATCAGGAATGGTGTGGCCAGCAGGAGCAGGGAGGTCATTCTTCCCCTGCACTGGGCACTGGTGAGGCTATACCTTGAGTGCTGTGTCCAGTTCTGGCCCCTCAGTTTGGGAAGGACGTTGAGATGCTGGAGCTCGTCCAGAGGAGGGAACGAGGCTGGAGAGGGGCTGGGAACACAAACCATGGGAGGAATGACTGAGGGGGCTGGGGGTGTTTAGCCTGGAGAAAAGGAGACTCAGGGGTGACCCTGTCACTCTCTACAGATCCCTGAAAGGTGGCTGTAGCCAGGTGGGGGAGGTTTGGTCTCTTTCTCCAGACCACAACTGACAGAACCAGAGGACAGAGTCTTAAGCTGCACCAAGGGAAATATAGGCTGGATGTTACGAAAATATTATTTACTCAAACAGTGATAAAGTACTGGAATGGTCTGCTGGGGAGGTGATGGAGTCACCATCCCTGGATGTGTTTAAAAAAAGACTGGATGTGGCACTCGGAGCCATGGTTTAGTTGAGGTGTTAGGGCATGGGTTGGACTTGATGATCTTTAAGTTCTCTTCAACCTAACGATTCTGTGATTCTTTGAATATTAACCACAGCAGGGCCAGACTCACTGGAGATGAAGGAAGAAAAGAATTACCCATTATTTATCAGAAAGAAATTTTTTAAATCTTGCTTTATTTTTGTGAGATTAAGTATTAAAGTAGTCATATTGTCATTAGCATGGATAGAAGCGCTGATGAAATATATGTTTCATTGTTCCTTTTCATGTCATTTTTAGGAGGGCAAACTTTACAAGATGGCACTGAAGCAGCAAAATACACAATTTCAGATCCTTTATTTGGATTCAGGTAATTTGTCTTGCTGAAATGTATCATCATTCAACTTTTAAGCTTTTCAGCATTGACTGCTTCAGTGCTCTACGAAGTAGAGAAAACAAAGACAAGATACAGACATGATGCACTTTTACGAGGAATGGAGGACAAATTGCTGAGTATAGCTCTTATCTAGTACAGAGTCATCAATTTCTCTCTATGGTCTATTCTCAGATACTGATCATTTCCTGCCCACTCCCAGTACTGTTCCTTCATAATACAGCTGAGTTCAACCACAGGATTTCCTCACAATGTTCTATTTGCTTCCTCGAAAGCTCTTACAGCATTGCCATGAGACAAAATAACAAGATGTTCGAGATAAAAAGAAAAGTTCTCTTAGATGCAAAGTAGAAAATTATGTTTTACATCTAAACATTCTTTAGATAAATATAATTTTCTGAGATTCTCAGGTACAATGCAGCGTTTTTGCAATTGCTTTTCACTTCATACTTTTTCTTGTCTTTGATCTTGTTGTACATGCTTTTGATCTCATTAAGCAGCAAAGCCTTTAAGTGACAAACTCATAAGTGACAAGTACTAGTTGAAATGGAAACAGAAAGAGTAGCACAATTTTTCTCTGCCTCACCTTCCCTCTGTGGATTGTGCTAGTATGGCTGGTTATTGGCCCGTTTTGAGCTCTGCACACATATGGAAGGGGAAGGACAAAACTTAGATAGCTTTGGGTTATTAGCCAAGGATGTCAAGAAATTCAAAGGAAAAGGTTTTTCTGCTTTTTCTAGAGGAGAACACAAATGCAAATATTGTAATATAAACACACCTTGTTCAAGAAATTAATCTGTTGTATCAGAATAGTTTTTTAATTATGAAGATCAGGGATATAAACTGCTATAAGTTATTAAAATGGAAGTCTTGCTCTTCTGTGCTTTGCATATAAATAGATATAATCAAAACACTGCATACAAAACCCAAACTGGAATGAAAGAATATGTAAAGCACAATGATTGCTTATCTGCTTGAACTAGATTTGATAAATAGGCAACCAAATAGATGTTTCCTTCCTTCACAGCTGTTACACCTCGGAGTTCAGTCTCCAGACGAAAGTTCAAAGCCATGAATCCAACCATTTAAAGCATGTTAGTCTGAAAACAAATGAGTCCTGGAAGAGTCCTGTTGAAAAACTTTTCCAAACAGAATAATTTTCAATGCCCTGCGAAACCATGTGTAAAAAAATGCATAAACAATTGGGTTAAGAGTAGAATTTAAATAGCCAAACCAAACCAAAGCATCAAGGAGAACAGGAGGTATCACATAATTCATAAATGGATTGGTAGCTGTAAAGAAGAAGAATGGAGTCCAGCAGACGAGAAACACTCCCATTATGATGCCTAAAGTCTTAGCAGCTTTCCTTTCTCTGCAGAATGAAATGTGGTGCATTTTTTTTCTGCTAATTGCATCGATGGATCTTGCTTGCTTCTTGGCTACAGAGTATATTTTCCTGTAGATGGACAGCATCACAAATCCAGGGATGTAAAAAGACACTATGGAAGCCACAATACCTGAAGTTTCACTAAAAATGAGAAAGCATCCTCCTGCACAGTGGACATGATTATAAATCTTTTCTGCCCCTCTCAAGTTTAGGTCTAGAAAGATCATCCCAAAAGCAAAAGCAGCAGGGACCATCCAGCTTATACACACCATGACCACAATGACAAAAGTATTTATTTTTGATTTGTACCTTAAAGGGTCACACACAGCATAGTAACGGTCGATGGATATGAAGGAAAGATGGAAGATGGAAGCTGTGCTCAGCATAATGTCTGTGCTCGTGTGGATCTTGCAGAAGGACTCCCCAAAATACCAGCAGTGCTCGACAGAGCGCACCATACTGCAAGGCATGATGAAGAATCCCAGCAGGAAGTCAACAGTAGCCATTGAAAGTATCAGGAAATTTGTAGGTGTGTGGAGCTGCTTGAAATGTGATATTGAGATGATAACTGTCAGATTTCCAACCACTGTAGCCAGAATAATGCAAACCATGAAGATGTACATGGAAACACGGACGCTGTTTGACCAGCTGCTCCTTATGCAAGAGCCATTTACAGATTCACAGCACAATTGCATCCTTACTGGGGTCTCAAATCCACATAGGTACACAGCACAGATAGTTTTTTCCTAATTCTGAGGTACATTTATGACTGATTTTCCATTTTCTAGATGGGAAGAGCTGCAGAGAGGAAAATAAAAGGGCATCATAAACACATTCATTTGGCTGGATATGTAGGAAATTCACATTTCATTATTTATGAAGGATGAAAGAATTTTGTAATTACATTTAGCAGAATGACACGTCTATCATCTGACTTCCCTGGAAATAGGAATCTCCTTTGATGAAACAAACTGCATAATGAGGTGTTCTCACACCAGGACAGCAGTGACTCTGAGAGTCCTGCACTGGGCAGTGCTTTGTCCAGTGGCAGGTGAGAAGCTTTTTTCAGTATTTCTGTTTTTTGTTTTCAGTCCTAGTCTTCAACAATATTGGCTGTAGTCCTGTATCTCCACTTTGCTCTTGAAAATCAGTAATTTTAAATTCTGAAGCTCCCTCAAGTTATTTTTGGATACATAAGTCTACATAAAACCTACAAGTCAAAAACAGAAGGTTAAAGCTGTGGGGAGTCCACGCGTGACCTCTCCTCCAGTCCCTGATAGTGATGACTGGACAGATCAAGTTTTACTGGAAAATCCTTGCAGGCTCTAGCTGTAAATAGAGATGCCAGGAAAAGATTTAAGGGAAGAAAAAACTTTTATGCCCTTTTGCTGACAAAATAAAATGAAGAATCTGACTAATCTAAAAAATTATCTGCTGTATAAGCAATTTTTTTTTCTGTCAAGCTCTAGTTTTTTCAGTGCTAATAGTTTAACATTACTATGAGTATTGATTATATTAATCTGTTTTTAGCTAAGGCACAAACATAGAGAGAAACATTTCCAGAACATTGGTTTAGTCTGCATCTAAGGACATAAATATCACCATCCTCTTGTGTAGGGAGCAGCATGTCCCTTTTGCAGGTCACTCTTTTTATGAAAACTTTTAATGAAAGTGCTTAAGCACTTGGCAAGCAATATTTATTTTTAAATTTTTTTTCTTTTAAATAACAGAACGATAGTGTAATTGTGATATAGAGATTACTAGCATAGATTGCTCAGTAATACTGTCATTATGGTATAAAATGGTTGTGAGAAAAATACTGACATGGCAATTCAGCCAATATTGATTTAACCCACTTGCTTTAGGATTTAGCTGCCTCTGGTTATTCTGGATAGAGCACAATTTTAAAAAAATTCTTTCCCATACTAAACCAAATGTACTACCAGCACACCACAGCACTAGAAACTGAATGAACACAGACAAAAACTGTAGCTAGCAAAACCTTGACAGCTACAACTAGCAAAAAGTCTGTGTTATATAGAGGGATTTTGCAAGAAGGGTCCGGCAGTAGCACCCAAGTGCCAGGGACAAGGTTCACCCAAAGGAACTCTCAGGTCATATGGAGTCTATTTATGTACTATTTGGGGTGCTTTTCACTTCCCCTTTCTTCTGTCTACAAATATTTAACACTATCTCTGCTCTTTTTCACCTCATTTTAATTATCACTTCATATACCTTTTCCTTCCATTTTTGTCAGTCTCTTTATGTTTCTTTTCCTGCCTGTTATTCCTTCTTTCAGTACGTTTACACCCAAGGCAGAGAAAGCACAGCCAGATGAATAAAATTTTCAATTTTCACAGTAGAAAGAATTAAACACCCATTTAACTGTATCTATTGGGCATCATTATAAATGTTTTAAGCCCATTAAGATTGTAAATGTGTCACATAGATTTTGAATTTCATTTGTTCTTTATAAAAGTATAAATTAATTAAACAATTGAGACAAAACAGTCTATGAAGCCAATGAAAAAAGAATTAGCATGCTATCTCTAGTTTTCCTTAACATTTAAAAGATTAATAACTCCTCTGTTGTTTTCTGATAGATAAACTGTTTAGCCTAAAGAAATATTAACTGCCCTAAAAACAAATTTTCTTAAATAATAATAATTAAAAAAAAAAATCAGAGAAATCCTTTTGATTTTCTCTTTAATAAAAGAAAGTAGAAACTCCAGCCAAAGGATGGAGCAAACTGTGATCAAGTGCATGGCTTTGCATTATATGGAAATTAAGTAGATCAAAACACATGTGGCAAACTGTTCAAGTGAGCTGAAATCTGAAGACTTTTCAAGAAGAAAGCAGAGTGCTTTCCCTCTATATACAAAGGTTAAAATGTGATTAAATGGAAATTTAAAAGAAGCACACTTAAAACCCACTTTTCTTACCTTTGTAACTTCATGCTGGGTAGAAGTCTGTTCCTGACATTCCTTTATTTTCTGCTGATTGAGTATTGCTTCTTCCTTTTAAAGACCATTGCAAAAGGCAGGTGATCCTCTTCACCACCATTACAGATCTGGGTAATGCAAATTTTGAGAGAACAGGATTTTAATCCACAGCTGGAGGAGCCTCCAGAAACCCCCGTGTATTACTGGGGGATGCTGGTGTGATGAGCAGCATTCTGGGCTGTTTGACCCAGTAGCAGCTGTCCATGTGAATGGCAGCTCAAACTGCTTATTTTGTCACCCACATAGAGAACAAAATCATAGCTGTAGTACTCATACTTGTTTAATGGGTCTTATTTATAGGTAAATTGAATTGGAGTACATTTACTTGTTTGATTGAATGTTACAGTCATATTGTGGGTGGCCCAGTATTATCTAAGCAAAGAACAAAAGACACAATGTGTCTACCTCCTGTATGCTTTTAAAATATAGCAAAATACATAAGTATTGGTTGGTTACAGTAGCATGTAAGATTTCCTTGGAAAGGTATAATGTTGACAGAGTGACATATTGCGTATTTACCAGCCGAGTTAGGATTACTGATCAAACAGGTTTAATCTAGCAGCTCACCAGTTAACAGCTATTTGCAAGATACAACTATTGAAAAGGTGTTTTAAGTAAACACTTATTATTGGCTGTACCAGAGTCACAGATGAGGAGCATCAATTTTTTGCTCCACAGAGGACCATGCAGCCTTTTAAAACAGTGATACTGGTGAATGTAAAAGTGTTCTTGTGATGATCATCAGCTAAAGCTCAGCTAAGATGGGTGCAAGTGCATATGCAGTAAGGTGGGTTAAGATACTGCAACTTCTGATGACCTGAGTTAGTTACTTTATTATGTTACATGCACAAAAATCAACATGGGTGCATACAACTCANATATCTTTTTTTTTTTTTTTTTTTTTTTTTTTTTTGGGACAGACTGGGTGGGGTTTTGCACTACAAGGTTCTCTTTGCTATATCAAGAGAGTTTGACACCAAAACCAGGTGCAGAAACAACAATCAGCCTGAGAGAGGAACCACTGGAGAGTGCTGAGAGATACGTTGAGGAGTCAGATCCTATTCTTCAGAATTGGGGAAAAATGAAAAAGACATATTAGGTCGCAAATACTGGTCTGTGAATGAGGCCTTCAGCCTTTTGACATGCTGTGTGCTCCCTCGGAGCCAGGCACTTCTCTTTGAGGAGAGAAGGTTTAAGCCTTGGTAATTACTGTCTTGACACATAAACATTTTACAGGAAAGAAAAATTCAGGGGAGCAAACCCACGTTACATTACTCTGTACAGCTCATTGTTATAAAGAACTCTGGCAGCCAGCTCATTATGGGCACTCAGTCCAAGGCCATCCATGCATGCACGCAGTGCTCTCTCACCAGCTCCATGCCTCCTCCCCTGAGTAACACGGCCAAAACTCAAGGGCATTTTCTGGAATAGCAGCTCTGCTTCAAGGGTTTGTTCCAGAGGCAGCTCCCTGGTGGCAACCTGCAAACCTCTGGGGGAACCCCAGGGGCTGGGGAGCCTTCCCCTTGGCTTTGCCAGGTCTGCCTTGCTGCAGAAGGGCAGGCAGCCCTGTGTGGCAGGAGTGTGGGTTTTGCTTTGCCACCTCTTGTGCCCAGGTTGTGCATCTGGTCAGGGAGCGCTTCCCCCCGTCTCCTGGCTGGTGGTAAAACTGCAAGACCCACACACATGGGAAAAGAGTGAAGCACAGATCTAGGGGGAGCTGCAAACCTGAGAATGAGGGTATTTAATGGTGTGTTGGATGAAATGAAAGTAATGTAGGAGGTTTTGATATATCAAGATAATTAAGTCATTAAGCAGGCCAAACTGTCAACTAATTTAGAATATGAAGGAACACTGTGGTAACAAGCTTCCACTCTGTTGGTGCAGACATTTCAAATAGGCCTTTTCTTGTGCCTTAATGCTGATGTGGATTCACGAAAATATTCTCAGACTTTCTACTTAAAATATCAAAGAGAAACATGTGAAACTGTTTTTGTGAGAACTCAAAGCACTTAAAAATTGTCAGTGTTTAGCAGTCTTGAATCTGAAGTATTGTAAAGCAGTTACACACCAAAATTCAAAGTAAAAATTTTTCTACAAAATTGTTGCTATGGCTTTTTTTTTTTTCTAAAAAAAATTATATTTCTGCAATAAGTAGTTTTCAGAGTTGTGGAAAACCAAGAAAGAGAGATGTCACAATGTCTAGAGTACTGTCAGTCATCTACTTTCCTTATTTGTTTGTCTTTAAAACACGAAGTAATTAAAATGGAACAGCACAGAAAGGCATGGAACTAACACTTTTGTCAGACATCAAACCTATTTGAAAAATGTATTGAAAAGTTATCATGTCCTTCTTACACAAAACTGTGGAAGGGACACTGGAAATGGAAAAGAACAGAAAAAGACAAGAAGAACTGTTACCGTGAAAACAAAATGTTGGGAAAGCACTTATTTCTACTGTGATTCATTTAGCTTGCATTTCTGTGGGTACTGTTTGGTCAATCAGCAGAAAGTTTCTCATTTTCACACAGTTCATTTTAAAAACTGTTTCTCTGTTAGGGAAATCATGGATTTATAAATACTGGAGGCTGTAAGGTGACCCTATGGCTGAATAGGAGTTTTGAAAGTGTATAACTCCACTCACCTTTCATGCAATTCTCAGGGAAAAAAAAAAAAAAAGCACAATACTAAAAAAAAATCTTCCAAAGTTTCCATTCATATACTTGAAATCTAAGAGGAAATGCCCAAATTCCCAATAAACTATTATTATTATTATTATTAAGGTATTAAATTATTTCTTTATAGGGGTTAAACAAGAAGATCTGGCAACTACTAATCTGAATGCTGCCTCTGCAAACCTGGTGCAATTCCACTGCAGATAGCCTGAAATTAGCCCAAATTTGTACCAGAGGAATCTGGAGAATAGATGAGATGATTGAGCTGTAAACTTTTTCCCATGGTTTCTATTCCTAGTTTACAGTGGAAAAAAACATTTTTCCTTGCCAAGTAAAGCTAGCTGTTTATACAGAGTAATGCAATGTTTGTGCTCTTTCTACAATAGTGCTTAGGATAAGGACTATAAATCCAAACTCCAATGTAAATGCAAATCTCTGAAATACACAGATGAGTAAAATATTCCAAGAAAATAATATTTTTTTAGCAAAGCAAAACACATCCATCCAAAGCCAAGAAACTCCCTCTGCACAGGGTGAGGGATTCTATGTATTTGGTAGTCACGGTAAGTAATGCCATGCCATAACAGGGTTCATTGCCTTCACTCTGCAGCAAAAGTTTCTCTCAGGGCTCCCGAGGGCAGGAGCAGCCCCTGGCCTCTTGCTCCTGCAGGGCAAGTGAATCCTTGCAGCTGCTGCCCAGAGAAGAGGCACAGGGGGGCAGGTCCCTTGTGCCTTCCCAGTGCTTCTCTGCACCCATCCGTCCAACAGGAACAAACTGCAGTTACTGATTGTAACTGCTTTGTTGATATTTCCTGGCCTCTGAACACCACCTCCAGAAAGAAGGTAAACACAGAGACGGGAGGCACTGAACAGTGAAAAGGTATGATCCCATTCTGCATCCTTATGACCCTCTAATAACTTCACAGAAAGAGCCTTACTCTAGATTCATAACTGTATGTGCAAAGAGCTTTGCCCCAACTGTTTCTCTTTCAGCCATTGGGAATGAATGGCTTTTTAAATCATACTTTAAATCATACTTACTGCTGTTGGTGCTATTGCTGTTCACTACAGAAAGATCTGTGCAAAATAACAACTATTATATTCAGTGCTAACCGTAGGAGATTCATCTTTGAAGGAAAATGATATCCCAGACTGGCATATCAGCAGCTCACCATGTTCCAGAGTGGGTGACTCGGAGATGATACGGCACAGGAGTCACTTCCTCATCAGCAGCCGGCGCAGGCTGCAGATACAGAGAGCAACTGACTCATCCCACACCAATTCTCCCAGATGAGTGGCTGCATGCTTGGTCTGACTGGTTCGCAGCCTGCTGGGCAAATCTCATCAACAGGATGACGTAAATCTTAAATATCCAGAAAAGATAAGCATGTAATAAATCTATTCTGACACAAGCCACTAGCATATGCAAAGACGAATCAATTTCAAGTAAGCTAAAGCCAGACTTTTTTCATGAAAAGAAGCATGCAAAACGAAGGAATTGTTTATTATGGTCAAGGAACAGATGGAGCTAACAGCACTGAACTGATTTTAAGATTGCTCAGTATTTCACTTCCTCCTTTCAGTTTTGTGTAATGTTGACAAACTTTAACTCTTTCAGTTATCTTTAAAAATTTGATTTGCCTATTCCAGACTGGTTATTATCCAGAAACTCTAAGCACAATAGTTTGACAGTGTCTGACAACGAGACTAATTAAAAGATAATGTTTCCTTCTAATGAAAAGTTTTGCTAACTGTTTTTTTATGATGCCCAGGTGTTTATATGATATGCTTTGTAGCAGGGAATTAAGAGCTGTTGCTTTCCTATTTATATACTTTTAACATACCAGAGAACTGTACCTGCAGCTCATTGATAGCATCCCACATCTTCAAACAATAGTTTTAATATTGCTGTGGAAACCAAGCAGGAGCATCCTTCCAGGAAAAAGGTAATCCCAGAGAAAAGAACTGGCCAAATTTGGGTCAGTTTGTGTGTGTCAGCTGGTGGGCTGCCTTGGTAGAGAGCCAGGCCTTTCAGCTCCTGCTCCCCAGAGGTTTCTCAGAGCCTGTAGTGGGACCTGTGGGGCTCAGGCTGCAACTTCTCCCCTGGGTATTTGTGGTTGGGATAAGCTTGGGACTTAGGAAAATATGCCTGCGTGCCATTTTTAAGGGGGCAACCTGCCAGGGCCATCTTTTACCTCTACAGTAATTTCTTGCTGCAGGAAGCAGTGATGCTGTGCATGAGCATCAGTGATATCATGACACTGCAGGAACAGCAACACAACTAGTGCAGAAATTACCAGTGCCAGAGGCTCTTCCCTTTCTTGGTGATCATCTGCTCAGGAAGACATGCCTGGGCAGCCCATTTTTTCTCACCAGAAAAGCTTTATTTATCTTGTCAGTGGGTGCTGTATATCAACTGAATATCGGGTCACTGAAGGAGAGATAAGGGTGCACTGAAGTTGATTTAAACTTGATGTATGATTTGTTATCCAGTTCTCACTGACTAGCTAGCTCCTGCCAGTACCCATGGCACTGAGAGGGAACAGATGGCAACAGGAGGTTCAGCTGTTTGAATGTTCCTCTACCAGCTAGCATAACTTTTTGTTTATGCAGGTGAGGGCCAGTGAAGAGAAAGCATCTCTCTCTTCTCCTCCCTCCCTTTTTACCACCTTTAGTCCATTTTTCATATTGGCAATTGTTACCAATTATACCTTCCACTTGCAAATGTTTGTAAGTCATCAAGATCTAGTAATGAGCCTTGGCAAATCAGGGAGGAATACAGGTCACATCCTTGGGTGACAGAAGGAACAACAATCTGTAAAGAAAAGGCTCAGCAGAAAACAACTGGCATTGTAAAACTCCCTTGACAAAACACAGGAATGGTTACATTAAGTTTTACACAACCCTCAAGTACAAAGGGCTTCTGATTTTGATTAGTCTAATGCTGAATTTGAAAGAATTCCTGCAAACAGATGTTAATGTAAACATTAATAAACAACTAAAAGGCCTAGTGTAATATACAAGTCTCATAAACTCTAACAAAATAAATGTTTAAGCCTGTTGCTAGGTAATGATTGATTAAACTTTAACTTTTATATATGCACAATCCTCATACACACAGCCATCTGATACTCTTCAGGTACAGCTGATTGACACCAGTTATGAAAAGACCACACATATTTTTTTACTCACACCTGTCAAAAGCTTTCTGTCTTTCAGCCTAGCTACCAGGAAGTACCTCAGTATCTACTAATGGCCATGATTTCACAGTTTGTTCTTCTCTCCTGTAGCTCAGTGTCAGATATATTTGATTTCTTCTTAGGCAAGAATAATTCTTTTTTTGAAAAAAGAGTTTCCATAAATGAATTACAACGTGTTTTCACCATTTGTTTATGGTAGCTATTGCAGCCAACTTGGCATAAGCGCGTCTCTGAGAAATTGAAGAAGACAACAACTTAACAAGACGGGGATGGGAAGAAAATAAAGTTTTTTATATCACTGCCTTCATTTGATTTTATTGGACCTCAATGAAAAGAGTTAAGATTTCTGGGTCCTCGTGGAGTCAAAATGAAAGGAAGGGAGAGCTTAGGGTATTATAAAGCAGCACTTAGCCAGCACAGGAATGAATACTCTATGGAAAAACTTAGAAAGGTCTCTAAAGAGTGTGGGAAAGTGTATCCTAAAGTTTGTAAGTAACACGGCTATTGGCATAAACCTAGAGTTCACTGTACTTTCTTTGCTCATCTTAATGGAAACTGTCAGTATTAAATTTTGTCTAAGAATTTCATAAATGTTGCAGAATAAAATTTATATTTTTCCAGACTCATCCATAAGNAAAAAAAAAAGAATTTTCCTTAGAGAGCCCTAAAACTACAACTGAATAGACCTTTTTCATTGTACAAAAATCAGTCTTGGATGGCTGGGAAGCACATCAAGGTGAATTGCAGAATAGAAAAAAATAACCATCTTATTAAAAACTGACCTTAATGTTTCCATGTATTTGATTTTGATAAGTTCATGTATCTCACTCCCAATGTTCATTTAGAAGTAAATGTTGGAAATTGCTGTTACAAAAGCCATCACTTATTCTTGAAGACCACCTGAAAAGTATTAAAATTATTTTTTTGGTTTTATGTTATTATGTTTGGCAGTACATAAACTGAACGACCAACTGTACACAAATATTCATTCTCCCTTTTTCTGAAAAGGGATTTCCTGAAGACTGACTAAATATTTGACGTTAAAATCTATTCCTGCTTTATATACTCCTTCACAATCTTGCATCCTGACACTATCACAGCTCCCAGACTATGAGTTCATAAACTAACTTTAACATTAGAAGCAGCAAAAAAAGATGGATTAGACAAAGTTAAAATCATGCAGTTAAAATGGATTTCCTATATTGTACGTATTTGTAGTAGAAATTCCCTGCTGCCACGAGAATAGCTGAACAGAAAATGGATTATTTCCCTTGAAACATTATAGTAATGAGTGGCTACAAGAAATATTTTAATACTTTCATAGCTGCTATATTTTTTCCCAGACTGAAAGAGAAAAGAACATAATGTTGTCAGCATGCAAAATTTCTGTTTCACCAATCAGCTGTGTCTGATTCACAGATAGACAACACTTGGTAATGTCATGCTCATTTGTGGCTTCAGTGGGAGGTAGTGCTTGTCTGCAGTGTTAAAAGGTTAATTTTTAGAAGATGTACTATAATTACTTCTCTGTTGGAGCTCCATGACATCTCACAGTCCATCACAAGCCACAGAGAAGCATTCCTTCATTAGCAGTGGTAAACCTTATAAAAACTGCTGCTCTCTTTATTGACCTATGCAAGTTATTTCTCTTTTTCAACTTTGTTGCCCTGGTGGTGGACAGCGGCATTGCAGCCACCGCCTGGATGAGGTGGGGTTGTAATTCAATTATTGGTTAATTAAAGATTCCCCAGTTCAAATTCAGGTCATTGTCATTCTGTCTGTCACTCACTATACCTGCATTGATTCACTGCACCTAGGAATGGTGTCCCACACCATCAGTAATGCACCCATGATAACATGAGTCATTCATAAACATTTAGCTTTGAATTACTAGGTCTAAAAGTTGCACAACCTCTGATTTGATGCACTTTATTTAACACATAACTGATTTACCACTTTATTTAATGCATAACTTGAGGTCATGATGACTTAAATGTATGTTCAAGGACATGGCTGAAGAGTCCTCTCTTTAAAACTCTAGATTATTAAGATTTTGTTTCTTTATTCTTTCCCAAGGCCTCCTTACTTTAAGTCAATATATAAAATAAAGTACATTAGGTTTTACTCAAAGTTTCCCCAAAATTGTAACCAGTCTTATTTAAGTTAGCTGCAAGGTTTGGATCAAATTTGTTTAAATGGAGTATTTTTCATCAGAAGTCTTACATCAATAATATCCATTATGAACTTGTTTTTCTTTCTGTGTGGCTAGAAACACCGTGGACAGGTGGGTCTTGTTTGCTTTGGCCAGCATAAAGGTGTAAGGAAGAAATATTGATGTATGAAGAGCATGCTTTTCCAGCTCAGAGAGGGATGGGTCTCATTAAGGTACCATCTGTAGGAGCTTTTGGGGTAGGGTCATTGACGTGAATTACTTATAAATTAATTTGACTTTTCTATTCTGGCACAGAGTTAGTAAATACTGCTGCTGTTGAAGATAAATGCCATTTGTTGCATCAAGCATTCATTACCTCTCTGCTTCTCTATTCTGCATGTTTCTGTAATTTGAATCACTTGAAATTTCCCTCTGCTGCAAAACCTCACATTTCCTTAAATTTTGTCTAGTTATTTGTGACCACGAGTCACTGAGGTGAAGATCTGGTTGATTTTTGCAACCCCTTCAGAGAACTCTCTCCAAAAAACGGGGTTTGTGGTTCTTGTGTATTGAAATGATGGAGCTATTCCGAGGCTGCTGCATTAGTCCATGCAACTTCATCCTTTGCTTGTCCAAATTCCTGCTTTGTCATCAGAAATGGGAAAGGGCTTAATAAACTCCTCAGTGGTTCATTGTATGGCACCCTTGGAACCCTCTCAGGGAGAGTAAAGTTGGGCAGCACATCTCAAAAACTGCAGATCAGCCATACTTCAGATTTGCTTTTAGTGTAATTTTCAAAGAATCCTGACTTCTGCACTGCTAATGGGTGAGATACAAGAGTCTTTTCCTGATATCCTATATTTAACTAGAAATATTAATTGTATCCTACCTGTGTCCAGCTGTGACAACCCAAGACAGTCAGGTCTGTGTGTGCCTGGGAGGTACCCAGAACTTCAGAAATGCCAGCAAGCAGTACATGAGAGATTTTCGTTCAGTTGTGAGGTGTTGAACAAGGAACCAGCAAGCATGACTTAGAATCCCTCACTGTTTTAAGTAACTGCTCCCCAGGTGGTACAGTTTTATTTCCAGGACAAAAAATCTCCTAGAAAGAGACCATAAAGTTGCACATTGAGAAACTGCAGCATGAGAAAAAACAGAAATCATGGGATTTCATAACTCCTGGATAACATGCATAGGTGTGAGTGCTCAGTGCTAACCTTGGGGCAGGCTATAAGAATGGCAGTAGATGCAAAATGCTATGGCATAAACATGGAGGCAGGGACCACTCCAAGGCATATTTGATGCAAAGCTCATTTGCTCCATAACATGGTAGACAAATGAGGCCCAGGGCTGCCAAGTTTGATGTATCATTACTAGAAATCCAAAATAAGGCCCATTTCTCATGCTATAGGCTGAAATGTGTTTCAGGTGCTAAGAAAATTGTCTATTTCATATATCTTAACAGTTTTGAAGAAGTTATCCATATACCCAGGAGAAGGTGTTGGAGTACTGTGTATTTATGGTAAGTTGGATGTGAAGTACACTGGACCCATCTGCCACGTACAAAGAGGTGCAAGATCAGAGGGACTGCAGAACTGGATGTGCTTTATGACCTTAGCCAGACCCAACACCTGGGTGGTTGTGGAGGACCACTTTCTCTCGCTAAGATTACACCTAAGATAATTTCAAATCTTGTTTTCTCTTTATTGTACAGTACTTTGGTCAGAATGGGGCTGAGGCTCATTGAGTGTTAAGTAGGCTGTAAGGCTTAAAATGGAGAAACTTAATGATTGTGCAGACTGAAAAAACAGGAAGGAGCAAAAGAGATAAAAAGGCTTTCTTAGAGAAAATTTATTTTCCAATAAAATGACAAACCACATTTCATAGATTTTGCTGTCAGTCTTCTTTCTACTGTAATCC
This sequence comes from Thryothorus ludovicianus, assembly GCA_013397245.1. Lineage (NCBI taxonomy): Eukaryota > Metazoa > Chordata > Aves > Passeriformes > Certhiidae > Thryothorus > Thryothorus ludovicianus. The sequence goes on along the minus strand of VZTB01017300.1, from coordinate 10,965 downwards.
TAGCAATCTATATAATTTCTTAGAGGAAACAAAATTTCTGATTAAAAGGTTAATGTGACAGATCATGCATACTAAAAAATAATTGCACTGTCTCAAGCATTGTTAAAAAGGCATGCACAGCAGAGTGAACACATCACTTTCTTCCAAATAAGCCCAGCTTTCTGCAGCTGCTGAGCAGAAGTGCAAGATTGCAGAAGAAGGAATCATACAGGTTAACTGCTATGGCTTAGAAGGAATTTCCCCTTCTGTCTCTGGAGTGTGTAACTCCTAAAGACATATTTTATGGGGGAATTCGTAGAGGATGTGGCTGGTCCTTCTCATAAAGCCTTCCAAAAAGTGTCGCTGTTATGAGCGGTTTCGACGTGCCGTGCTTGCTTTTCAAACGCCCATCACGTAGCACCTGGTGCAGAAGAGAAAGAATAGCACTAATAGTCAACTAACAGAGTAGCAACATTGCATGGTACAGAAAGAGTAGATTGTAGATGCTGAATATTTTGATGCAGCACTTTTAAAAACAGTCATGATAATGAAAAAAAAGAATTCTATCAGGCTCTGTCATAGCCTCCCCACTATAGCCTTCCCACATTTCCTTCAACCCAGAAGTCCTTAAACCTTCCCTGTCTTTGGAAAAAAAGATCATTTTCTCATCCTCATAAAAAGGTGAGAGTGAGAATAACTAATTTGTTAGGTTCTCTTTAGTTACTCATACAAGGCAATGAAGGTTATATACACATACAGGACATATTTGAAACATTTTTTTATTTGTAGACCCCCAAAAACTATTTTCAGGTGGAAATAGAGAATTTCAAGCTACTGGCCATATGTAGCTTTTCTTAATTACTTTTCACATGTCAACTTGAAATCCCCGTAAAAACATTTTTTGCTTCTGTGACAAAAGGTAAGCCTGTATTTGTTAATGCAAACTATTGTTTTAAAATTAGACCACAATCATATTTTTAGCATACCAATAGATTCTTTGATGTGCCTGTTTATACAGAAGTCTCATTCAAAAACAAGTATGAAAAGTGAATAATGCTTTTCGATTTCCTACTTTGTAAAAAAATTACCCTTGTTTCCCCTAAAATTTTTCAGGTCTTTTCCACTCTCTTCATTGTTTCTTGTAAGTTGTTAAATACTTCTTCCAAATTAATTAGGGTTTCATCTAGCCTATTGCATAAAACTAATTTAAGGTTTATGAATGAAAACATCTTTTCGCAAAGGAAAAGACAAACCTCCAAATAAAAAATAAACCCCAAAAACCCCTCAAAAATCACTTTTATCATTGTTAACTGCATAGACTCTCTGCTCTTACACATTATACTTCTAATACTTGGGCAATTTCTCAGAGTATTTTATTTCTTTTTCTCCTAAAGTGCCCATCATAAAAAACCTATAGAAAATAGCTCCTTGAAAGCTGTGCCTCATTCATTTGTGACCTGAAGTGGGAAGGCAGATTTTCTAAAGATGAGATTTTCAGTTCCAGGACTGGTATATTCTCATCAGTAAGGATCGATTCAATCCACCTGTTTAAATCTGTCCCCGTGGGTTACAGGCTCCAGAATCAAAGAAAGTGATTCTTGGATGAGACTTTGCTGCCAGACCAGTTTTCAGAGCCACAGAGTGAAAAATCTTACAGTAGACAGCTCCAGAGTGTCCCATTACCTCAAAGTCCCCAGGGGCCAGCTGCACCTCACTGTACAACACTTCTGGGAAAACGTAGCTGGTGTCAAATGTGCCACTGAGGGAGAACATCTCAAACTTGGTCTGAGCCTGCTCCACAGGCTGCCCACACGTGCTCAGGTTTGTGCTGGGGCACTTGAGTAGAGTGCAGATCTGCAGGGAGGAGGAAACAGAAAGGCAAAACAAAGGTTTCAACAGCCACAAGCTGGATTTGATAGCAAGGTAAGTTCCCAGGATGCAGTAATGGACAAATGTTTTGAGGTGATTGGCATGTGGCCACACTCACCTCTAAAAATGCAATTACCTGCCAGTGGTATTTTATGAAAGAACCATGAAGCCCATCAAATGCACCCAGGACATAAACTTCATCTTTCCTCTTGTTTAGCATCTGGTAGACCAGATGACAGCAAAGGTCTCCTTGGCAGACAGTATAATTTCCATCCTTGTGCCTGAGTTCGCTGAACGTAAATATATCCCTCCGGACTGCTCCCGAAAAGTGTCATTTTCTCCAGGAAATTTCTTGGTGCTTGTGGCATACAAGCTCCAGTTGATAGGAGGAAGGTAGGTGGGGGAAAGACGAGGGTGTGTGCTCAACTCTGCTAGCAGGAGACGCCCCTCCTCGGTGGCACTGTCGTAGTGGTAGGCGGCCGGTCCTTGTGGCGTGAAGAGCCCACTGCCTGCCGGGGACAGCGCCAGCCCTCCGTTAGCCAGCACCCCCAGCACGGCTTGGCAGGGGCCACAGCCACCCCCCACGCCACACCAGAGCTGCTTTTCAGTGATACCCTTCTCATTCAACACGTTACTGAGCGTTAATTTTAAGGCACAGCTTAAATGCCCATCCTAGTGTTAAAACCTAGGGTCATTTAAAAATAAATCACAGCTCTCAGAGTGGCATATTTGACAAAGTAGGCAATCATGGGGGTAGTCATGTTTCACTGAAGGAAACACAGGGCTGTGGCCTAAACTCAGCTCAGTCTGTTTAGGGCAGGCAAAAATGTTCCTTTCTAGCTTTCACTTTGCTTCAGGGGAGAGTAACAGATGCAGCTACGTCCTTTTCTCAGTTAAGAGAAAGAAGAAACAAAAAGGTGGTAAATATATATTTAGAGCACACCAAACATAATATCTCTATGTTTTCAGCAGCCCCCAAAAAGATAAAAGGTTTTATTCAGTATACAAGAGGAATCCTCCTTTTGGTGTTACAATATAAGGTTCTGACTAAAAAAATTTTTCTTCATTTAACAGTTGAATGAATTTTAAACAGAAAATGCTGCCTGTAGATGAGAGATGAAAATTTAAGTGAAACTTCATGCTATTTTTGAAATAAAATTTCACTTTTAAGTTATCAAAACTTAATGTCATGGTCTTTCTATTTTTACCTTTTCCAGTATATTCAACATTTTCTTACCTGTAGTTGTTTGTTACTTTCAGTACCAAATCACAAAGATTTTTAGTCCAATTAAAATATTGTTTTTCAGAGACTTTATTATGTCTAAAACATTTCTGCCTGCTTCTGAATCTGGGAACAATTTCCTTGTTCCTGAATGCAACTCACCTGTCATTGCCATGCTGGTGTTGTGAGTATTTGCTGAAAGTAAATTAACACCCATGCCCATAGCCCAGGCAGAGTGAAACTCAATTGCAGTCAGAAAGGGCAGGACATTCATCCAAGCTGTTGGGAAGAGCACAGTGTCCACCTGCATCTTGCTCACCAGGACCACAGCAGGCTCATAGAAAAGGATGTCAAAGCAAGTGAAAATGCCAAACTTCCCAAAAGGAGTCTCAAAGGTGACAGCTTCTGGCTCTTTTGGGTAATTAAACTGAGTTTCACCTCTAAACAGATTGTACTGCAGGTGAAGAAAATGGCATATTAGAAACAGAAAATAAGGCAAGATTATGAACAGCTTTTGCTTATGAGATAAGCTTTAATGCAAAACTGGGAGTTGAGGAACCTGAGCTGGCTGGCACAGCAGTTTTGTATCCATCCAGCTGACCCTCCTCCCCAAAAATGGGGTGGCTGTGCCCCATCAGCCTCCTGAAAGCAATGCCCATCCAGTACTAGCTGCTGAACTCCAAGACCAAGGGCCAAGATGTCCCCTGCAAAAGCACTATCCAAGATGGCTATGAATGTATCAAGGAAAAGCTAATGTTTCCTGAGTATGGAAAAATCTGTCACCACTTCTTTACCATTTACTGTCATAAATGTAGTCCTCAAGTGTTTGGGAGCTGCTATGCACTCTGCAGCTGCAGTGTTCCTGGGAATAATTTTCCTGACTGGTCAAGCAATTACTTGGTTTTCCTTCTGGCCATAAGATCATCAAATCATCCTGGATTGGTTGTCAACTTAAGACAACATAAAATTATTGTATAAACTATCTAAAATTGATGCCAGAGAGCTGAGAAATTTATTCATAATAAATTAGAGGTTGATGCTGAAGCACCTCCTCACCTTGTGGTAGCGAGCCACCAGTTTGCCCTGTGTGTCAAAGACGACATCCGTGTTGTACTGGTAGCGACCGTCCCTGGGGCAGTCGGGGTCGCTGGAGTCACACGGCTTCTTGTCCCCAATATTTGCAACCACATAGATGGAGTTATTTCTGGCCATGCAGCTGAGTCGTTCCTGCACTGGTGCTGGACCAAATCTATTGCATTTTTAGTGAAAGAAAAAAAAGAAATCTTTTAGAAGTTTAAGTGCCCATGTAGAAGAAATGTGTTCAGAATTACGACTCCACTAACTGCACATCCTCAGATGCTGAAAAACTAATAGATCAAATCATAGTTTCTGTTCATCTTCTTCTCTGTTCATAGTGTCATTTTAAATTGCCAGTCTCTTTTTTCTTAAAAAAATGGTTTTCCTGTGTTCTCCTTTCTGTATCCTTTACGATGTTACTTTCTGTGTGGATAGAACTACCAGATAACATGAATACAAAGATGTGGAGAGCTTCACAAAGCAAAGACGAGAATAAATCACTACAGAGACATAAATCTCAAACAGCTTAAAAGCAAATAATCAAGCAGCTCTAAGCCCTGATTCAGTAGACAATTTTAGCCTTTTTCAATAATCATTGTCTCTAAGCCTTTAGTAAAAAGCAGGCACAGCATTTAGAGAGCTGAGGACTCCTGAAATGTAGCATCACAAGGCCTCAGAAGAGAACATAAAAGCTTAGGGAAGAGTAACAGATGCAGCTACAAGAAACAGAAAGGCTTACCTGAGACATGAACTTGGTATTTTTGGTGTCCCTAGCTGACATACATTGGGACCACCTCTGTGTGTAACTGTGTCAGACTGTGCAAGTCTGGATTTCCAAAAGACATTACTTTCAGATCTAGATTAAAATTTTGTACAATTTGGTTTAGAAATCATTCAACCACCTGAACTGAGGACTGAATGAGCTGGCTGATCTATGCATCTAACATGATAATAAATTAGCTTCTACTTACAGAAAGTTATCATAAGTGATATGAGTCAATAAAGTTGTGCATATTTCAAAAATAATTATTTTGCCTAAAATGTCCTCATTTTTTGTCCTTTTGCAAGTAAAGCTGTCTCAGTGCTTTTTACTTGACATATTCCAATTACCATTTAATTAAGAATTCTATTTGATACATCTCATTTCTATAGTACTTGTAATTCTTTTATAGATTAAAAATTAGCAGTTCTTAGTAATTCAGTGTGAGCTGCTCAAGACTCCATGACATAATAGTTTGAAATCACCTAAACCAATGCAGAAGTAATCGCCTTGAGGGGTCAGTGCAGGGAATCCAATTCACCACCGGATCAAGAATATCCTCCAGGTAGGGGTAGATGGATTCTCTTGTGAATCTCCAGCCGTAGATGCCGTCTTCAGGAGTCACAATGATGTGGGCGCCCTGTCACAACAGGCTCTGTTTAAAGGTCACCCATCCACAGACAACCAGGAGGGTCAGCAGGAGCAGAAAACACTGCTGGACAACCCCGACAGTGCCCCTCGTACCTGCTGGGCAGCTTCCTTGATGGCCCCTTCCAAGACATCCATGTTTTTGTTCATCAAGGCCAAAGCCTGGCTGGGAGGAACGGGCTCCTCGCTGGGATGGGGCAGGATGACGGCGTGCTCGTAGACGGCAGCCAGGAAGGTGTCGGAGGCAAAGGCCTGGAGAGCAGCGAGTGCAAACACCACAGCGGGCAGGAGAGCCTGGGGAGGGAGCATGGCTGCAGCCTCCCAGCTCCTGGATCATCATAGGGAATATAAACCAGAGAGACAGAGGAGGAGTAAAGACTAATAAATTTGCTTTGGAATGAATCTTCTGTTGAGTAATCAAAGAAGGGACAGTATATTTCTGCCAAAAAGGCAAAGAAACTTCTCTAGGAATTTGATCTTGCTTCCAATATGAAATGTTTTAAATAAAAGTAGAACAAAAGGCTAAGAGAGCTTGTCAGAAGCCATGCTAATCTACAAGAGGTCAATTGAAAGGAGCACTTGCACGTTTCATTTGCACATCCCTCTCCAGATTTTAACCCATCTCGGGGGAAGCCCCTGACTCCCCTGGTTAGGATACACTACTCCATATCACCTTACTGCACATGGCTGCCCATCAGTGAAAACTTCAGCCAGTGCTGAAGACAGACCACCTGTGTGGGATACAGCCCTCTTGCTTCAGAGTGCAGATAATTCAGCGATGGTTATGAGACATGTGGTCTCACCATACCGCCTGCTTTTGGCCAATGGCTTATTATAGTTCAAGTGGGTGCCTTGAGATTGTCCTCTCCACTGGGCTCACACTGCAATATAAACTATCCCTTGAACTATGCTGACCTCTCCACGTAGAACTAACAAACTTGCTTGTTTTGTGAGAAGGAATTCAACAACACATTTTTTTTTTACAATGGTCCTTTCAAAAGGAGGTTTTAGTACAATAAGCAACTTGAAATTACTCACAGAAAGCAACATTTTTTTCTCATAAAAATAAAATTTTAACATAGTATTTTGTAAATAGAATATTACTACTATAGTTTCAGATGAAACTCAAAATGAAACCAAAGACTTTTCTAGGAAAACCTTAGTTAGGACCTGTGGTATATCAGTGAGGGTAAAAGAACATAACCTGACTTGTCATTTACCACTTAGCAACAAAACTCTTCTTCCTCCTCAAAAAATCTTCCTCTTCACTATGTAGTGTCATCCAAAAGAACAATTCTTCTCCATCAGCACCAAGGGCTCCTCAGGAGAAGCACTTCATCAAATCTATGATTCTAAAATGTCATTGGGCTCACAGATGGCTGCAGCATCTGTGTCCAGGCACAGGCCCCCAGAGCAGACAGCACCAAAAGCACAGCAGAGGCACAAGTTTTAGGAAGGCCCATATCTGCAGCCTGAAAGTCACCCAAGGGGAGGCTGCAGGCACATCAAGGCAGGGGACTTTAAAAAGAGGAAGTCTTGCACAAAACCTGGAAATTCCCCAGGGCGACTAAAAATTGACACCTATGTAATCACCCTGTCCGGAAAGACTCAGTCAAAGGCAAGGGAGCTGCCAGCATTGAGTAATCCTGCCTCAAAGCAACAGCAGGAAAGTCACTGAGAAGTCACCACTGTACTGCAGCTGAAGAAACATGTTACTTACCAGTAACATTTTTTTTTTTTTTTTAAATCAGGTTTAGTATTTCTGTAGTAAGAAAGTTCAAGCAAGTCTGGGTCCCAAAAGGAAAACAACTCTGGGAAACCTCAGCAGAGACCAACATGGACACATTCCTGCCCAAACTCAAGGGTTGTGTTGGGCATGGCTGGGGGAGGCAGGTGGTCAGGCCCCAGCATGGGTAGTACCTGTGCAACCCCAGCTCAGCACAGCACAGCTCAGAGTTGCAGGGACTTTGGAGGCTGCTGCATATCCAGGGTGGGGGGAGCTGCAGGGCAGGCTGGTTGTCTGAACAAAACCATCAGCACACCCACTACTCAATAAGCAAGCTCTGAATATCTCTCGTCCCCAAAGGTCTCTGTAGGGACAGTTGTGAGCAGGAGACACAATTTCTAGATTTTGCTTATTACAATGTGCTTTCTTATATCCACAGATCATTCTATCAGAAATCTTGAAGCTAAAGCTGCACATGCACAAAAATAACTTGCATCTGGCACCCAAGTTTCTTACCTTCTTTGGTTCTGACTCAGTAGTCAGGTAACGAAAGGGTTTTTTCTGCACTGCCCTCGAAGAAGCGTTTATTGTTATTGGTGGTTACACGCAGCCTTGTCTTTATACAGTGAGCTGGTATGTGGACTTGCATAGGATTACTTTCTGTGTGCTTGACTCACTCCTCAAAATAACACATTTCACAATGATAAGTGTTATGCAATCACTGTAGCAAAAAGAATTCAGTGTTGTTATGGCTTCTGCCAGTCTTCTGTAGGAAAATACAAATATAGCTTAACCAAACCACAATGGCCTTGAAGCAAGTCCTGGATTCAAGATACTCACCACATTCAGAGTTGGGATCCTACACTAGCTGAGCACACATTCCATTATCCAGAGGACTGGCATCAGCAGTAAACAAACCTGAAGAAGCCACCTCTCAGCTTTGAGTCTGGCCACACACTCCTTATGAATCCTTTCTGCAAGATGAGAGCTTCCCAGGTGCCCTTACAATCAGATCCTTTCCCTGGGAGAGAGTTGTGGTATCACCCACCAGTTTCCCTGGAGACAAGTATAGAGTCTGCACTGAGTTTGTACCCATGAGAAGAGGACTACCCTGGATAATCCCTTACTGGACTGAAATCAGTCTGGTCACACAGTAACTGACTCAAACCATGAACAAGTTTTAAGACAGTGTGGCTTTAACAACAATAATGTTGAGCTTCCCTGAGTCAGAGCACATTGTCTGGGGCTTTTGATAAACATGTCATTATGTGAGACATGTCACTACTTTGTCACGTGTGAGTATCTCTTTACATTTGGAAACAAAAAAGGACCTATGATGCACAGCAGCGGTAATCAGTGCTGGAGTTTGGAGAGTATTTGCACTCCGAATATCTCACCAGCTCCAGAACAGAAGTACATGGGATTGAGGACCTTGAGAGCATCATGATAAAAATCTTTGATGGGTAAAAAAAGGGCAAGATGACACTAAGTTAGGTGGAAGTGTTGATCTGTGTGAGGGCAGGCAGAATCTACAGGGATATCTGGACAGACTCGACCAATGTACTAAGGACAATGAGGTTCAAGAAGGTGAGGTGCCAGGTCCTGCATTTGGGTCACAGCACCCTCAGGCACTGCTACAGGCTGGGGGAGGAGAGGCTAGAGGGCTGTTTGGCGGGATTGGCTTGGGAGTTCTGGTTGACAGCTGGCTCAGTGTGCCAGCAGTGTGCCCAGGTCGCCAAGAAGGTCAATGGCATCAAGAACAGTGTGGCCAGCAGGACCAGGAAAGTGATCATCCACTGTAGTCAGCACTGGTGAGGCTGCACCTTGAGTACTGTGTTCCATGGTCTTTAACTGGGACAGGTGAGATTCAGATTAGATATTAGAAAAAATTTTTTTCATTGTTCAGCAGGTCAGGCATTGGAATAAGTTGTGCAGAGAGGCAGTGGAGCCCCAGAGATGTTTAAGAGGGGCCTGGGTATGGAACTGTGTGATGGTTTGGGGTTACAGTGGCAATGCCAAGTTTACAGCTGGACTGGATGATCTCAAAAGTCTCTTCTGACCCTGAAGATTCTATGATTCTATGGTGAGACCAGGAATGGTAGCAGTGTGGGGAAAAGGAAGGAGAAATTGCACAGAGGTCTCTGACCACTCTTAAGGACACAACCACAGAACATGCACATCTTTATATACAGATGTGCTGAAATAAGGTCACTAAAGTCCAGCAGCATCAACAAAACACAGGTGACTGGGGTGAAGAGAAAGCAAAAATGTGAACATCTCACCTGGACTAGCTGATCTAAAATAGAATTTCAAATCCCCAAATACCTATAGCAAATTCATCTGCCGGGCAGCACCACCCAGCATTAACCAGATGGAGCAAAGGGCAAGGATTATTGCACATACATTGGTATTACATGACTAGAAAGAAACAGAGAAGATGGGAGGGAGGAGCTGCTATGTGATACCAGGTCATTCAGTGACTTGTTTACTGGTTGCAGTAAAAATTCCATCACTGAATAGCATCCAGTGCAGTCAGGAGGTGTCATCAGGCTATTTCTCAGAACTGACAACCAGAATAATTTGAGGTTTCAATTCCAAGCTTTGTTGCAACAGAGGTTTCATATGAATGATTCAAATCATGTTCTGACAAAAAAATGGTGGCACATTTTGTTTCAGAAATGGCTTTGACTGGAGTCCTTGTTCAGCTTCCATGATGCACTGTGTTGCCATTTCCTACATGATATGCAGCAGTGGCATATAGGAAATAAAACCAAAGCAACACAAATAGGGGGAAAAAAGGTCTAATTGTGGTAAAAGAGCAGACTGGCATAGGCCAGCACTAGCCGTATTCCAGAGACAAAGAAATGTTGAGCATGTGTATAGATCTGCCACAAATCACATCTTTCACTGCTTTATTTACTGGTCCCATAATAATCTGCAATGAAAAATATGCAATGCTGTTTTAATAATAATGTGTACTTTGGACTACAATTCAGTTTTCTGAGGGTTAGAAAAGCAAAAATCCAGCAGACAGAGAAAATCAACTGCTGTTTTGAACTAATAAAATATTAGTAATCTTATGATATAGAAATAGATTATTCTCAATAAATGGTAGTAATAAGAAAATACTGATGCATTATTACTAAACCAAACACACTATGAGTTTTTGCAACTGGAAATGAGAAACATAATTTTCATAAATAGATGATGCTGTATCTCATTTGGACAAAAAAATGACTATATAGAGCTTTGGCTATGGAAATATCATGGGGAGGCATGTTGGTTGTGAGTTCTTGGTCCATTTCATATCACCATCTGAAAAGCATCACAGTAATGACTGGATTCGTTGGTTATTTCTTACGTATCGAGCGTCCATCATTCAGGATCTGACTGAAAAACATGAAACAAGCAGTTTAATAGAGGGGTACCCATATGAACACACACAGAGCTCAGAAAAATGTGACATAACAGGAAGAAGGTACGTCAGACCATATCTCTCATTGAAACTAGTGATTTCATTAAAATGTATTTCATAGGTCTGATTAATCACTATGAGAAGGTTCACTTAGGCTGCCTTGAGACAGTTTATTCCATTGCTATCCTACAAAGGACCTAGCAGGACACAAGTCCAGGGTGTCTTGAAGATTTCTTTATTCTAGTGTCTTCATATTCCTCAATTCCTGT
>VZTB01017298.1:75985-96332 GCA_013397245.1 Thryothorus ludovicianus | reverse complement strand
TTTTTTTCTAAAAGATTGGTTAGCATCAGATGCAGAAAATGTCTGGTGTGGCCTTTTAAAGACCCAAGGAGCTCACTCAGAAAGGAGACAAATTATCCACAAAATTTCATTTTTCTATTCACCCTTCTTTCTCATTTGACAGCAACTTTTTACCAAACTGCTTTCATCCCAGTGAAGATTGTGACTGACAAAGTGGGTTGCAGAAGCTCAGGCTCTCTAGAGCTGCTGGTCTGAGCACTGCCCTGTTTTCCTCCTGTCACACCACATTAAACAGCAGCAGTACTCAACCACCTGCAGAAGGTTCAGAAACTTCCATCAGAGCTTCCCCAAGATGGGATAAGTGCACCTGGTGATTAGCAATTATCAGGGGTTAGACAGTCTTGGAATGACAAGTGTCAATGTGTCAACGTGGTCTGTGAGCAATTTTATCAGTGCTGCTTTAGGTATTGTTGTCCAGATTGAAGTCTGAGTGCCATGAACATCAGCGAAGGCCTTTTAGCTACTGTGTGGTGGTGTCATCTGTCTGAAGGACTTATTTATAATACTAGGTGAACATTTTATGAATTACTTTAAATATACTATAAATATACTTTAAATATACTCTAGTAGCCCATATGATCCAGGAGAAATTCAGGGAGGAAGAAAAAGGGCGTCTAGGAAATATGAGGATGTATCACCTTTGGAGAAAGGGGTGGGTAGTTCAGAAAATGTTTAAGGATGTTGTTAGGTCATGCAAAAAGAAAATTAAAGAGATGAAGGCTCAGTTAGAACTTAATCTGGTTACTTCTGTAATGGATAACAAGAAACATTTTTATAAATACATTATTATCAAAAGGAAGGGCAAGGAAAACCTCCAATCTTTTTTTGGATGTGGAGAGGAATAGAGTTACTAAAGATGAAGAAAAGACTGAGGCACTTAACACCTTCTTTGCCTCAATTTTCAGCAGAAAGACAGGTTGTCCTCAAGACAACTGTCCTCCTAGGCTTGTAGATGGGGTCAGGGAGCAGAATAGCTCCCCTGTTATTCCAGGAGGAAGCAGTCAGAGACCTGCTGAGCCACTTAGATGCTCACAACTGTGTGGGACTGGACAGGATCCATCCCAGGGTGATGAAGGAGCTGGCAGAAGAGCTCCCCAAGCTGCTCTTCATCATTTACCATCAGTCCTGGCTCGCTGGGGAGGTCCCAGATGAGTGGAAGCTGCCCAGTGTGATGCCCATCTACAAGAATGGCTGGAAGGAGGATCTGGGAAACCTACAGGCCTGTCAGCCTGACTTCAGTGCCCAGCAAGATTATGGAATGGATCACCCTGAGTGCAATCAAACAGCAAACCTGCAGAATGGCCAAGGGATCAGACCCAGCCAGCACGGGTTCAGGAGGGGTGAGTACTGCCTGGCCAACCTGATCTCCCTTTATGACCAGGTGACCCACAAAGTGAATGCAGGGAAGGCTGTGGGTGTTTTCTACCTGGACTTCAGCAAAGCCTTTGACACTGCCTCCCACAGCAGACTCCTGGAAAAGCTGGCAGCCCACGGATAGCAACACTCTTCACTGGGTTAAAAACTGGCTGGACAGCCAGGCCCAGAGAGTGGTGGTGAATGCTGCTGCATCCAGCTGGGGAGAGTCACCAGTGGTGTCCCCCAGGGGTCTGTGCTGGGGCCAGCCCCATTTAATGCTTTAATTGATGATCTAGATGAGGGTATTGAGTCCACCTTCTGTAGATTTACAGATGACACCAAGATGTGAGCGTATGCTGATCTGTTGAAGGATAGGAGGGCTCTTCAGAGTGATCCAGACAGGCTGGATAGATGGCCTGAGTCCAACAAGACGAAGTTTAACAAGTCCAAGTGCTGGCTCCTGCACTTTGGCCACAACAAGCCCCTGCAGTGCCACAGGCTGGGGACAGAGAGGCTGGACGGTGCCCTGGCAGAAAGGGACATGGAGGTACAGGTTGGCTGCTGACTGACCATGAGCCAGCTGTGCCCATGTGGCCAAGAAGGCCAAGGGCATCCTGGCCTGGATCAGGAATATCGTGGTCATTTGGGTCGTTCTTCCCCTGTACTCAGCACTGGGGAGGCCACACCTTGGGTGCTGTGCCCAGTTCTGGGCCCTCAGTTTGGGAAGGACGTTGAGATGCTGGAGCACGGCCAGAGAAGGGCAACAAGGGTGGTGAGGAGCTGGGAACACAAACCCTGTGAGGAACAGCTGAGGGAGCTGGGAGTGTTTAGCCTGGAGAAAAGGAGACTCAGGGGTGACCTCATCACTCTCTACACCTCCCTGAAAGGAGGGTGTAGCCAGGTGGGGATCAATTTCTTCTCCCAGACAATCACTGACAGGACAAGAGGACCCAATCCTAAACTGCACCAAGAGATGTTTGGACTGGACACAAGAATTTCTTTACAGAAAGGGTGATTGTACATTGGAATGGGCTGCCCAGGGAGGTGATGGGGCCACTGTCCTAGAGGTGTTAAAGGACTGGATGTGGCACTCAGTGCCATAATGTAGTTGACAAGGTGGTATTAAGTAAAAGATTTTTTCCAATCTAGCTGATTCTGTGATTCTGCAATTGGGCTAATTATGCTTTTTAAGTCAGTACAATATTCACAGAAGAAATGTCTTTCCCCTCTTAAATATAATAAATTTATAAAGAAGCAGAGTTCTACATCCAAACCTCAGTAAGGATGCTTTCATTACAAATAAACAGAGCCAATTGCTGCAGTTTATATTGAAACAATTATTGTTAATACTGTGTGATTTTTAAGGAAACCATAGGTATGAATTGGTTACACAACCTGGACTTCTAGATGTACGTGTGGGTATGTGGGAATCTTTTTTTCAGAATTAATTTAAAGATAATTAGGTTTCTGTTTGGATATGCTGTGTTTGTTTGAGAGGGATTAGGGTGGTGGTTAGAATTTGTTTGCTTTAAAGGAAAACCAAACAACTCACTGAGGACAAGTTCTAATGTCTGAGTTTTACTCTATTGCTTCTTGTTACCACTGTGTTATTCTGTAATTCCAGTGTAACTACTAAACCCTCAAACACAACTGGCACAAGAAGCTCTGTCCCAGCTGAGTGAAGGGCAGGGAATCTAATTCCATGAAACTTGCCTGGATAAGAATCTTGGGAATAAAATATTGAGACACAAAGTAATTGTTCACCTGCAGAGGGAAGCCAGATATTACATCTGGTAATCAGAGTTGCAGCTCCTCTTGCAGTTTGTCAGCTTGAATTGGCAGAGAAAACTTGTAATTTTTGTTCTGGTGCGTCTAAGGAGTATCAGTTTGGCATTAGACATAAACTCATTATAATCTAAATAAAATCACAGTACCAATCATAGTATAGTATTCTACTATTTAGAAAATTTATTTTGCATATTGTATTGTATGTAGAGCCAATATACTCTCGGCTCTAAAAATCAAGAAAAAATTTGAGTACAATAGCTCCAGAATTTCTATCTCAATATTCTAGTTTCCATGAGGTTACTTATTTCTTTATTCTTCTTTAGATTCCTTCTGTTCCTTTGGTTCTTTCTTCCTTGAGACAGCTTTCATGCTGCTGATTCATCTATGTGATTTCTGACTGACCTCACAAAGTGCTTTTTCTTTAGCTCGCTAATTTTTGTCAGTTCCAGTAATAATATCTGAATAGTTTATATATGAATTAACTCTAGTTCTTGGTGTCTAGGGACATTCATTACAGTTTTCAGTACCCATGAACAGTCATAAAAGCGTTTAACATTAATGCAAATTTAAATTTAGTTGACTAGGTAATAAATCACTCTGTTTCAGTTTCCCCTCATTTTATCTTTTAGATCTCTATTGCATTTCTTACAGAGCAGACATATATTTTATTTCCTGTTGCCACTCCTGCTTTATTCAGCTGTAGCAAACCTCTTTGTTTTCATATTAAAAACATTTTTTCATATTAATAACCTCTGATCTGATGATCAAAATACTTGATCTGAGACACATCTTTATTATTATTGTCATTGATATATGAAGGAGATCCTTTTAAAAGTTTTTTTTTTTTGGGTTGCTTTTTTTTGGATCTTTAAAACAGATTGGTTTGCTTCTGTGTACTCCTAATATTTTGCATTTGGGAGCACTACTTTGAAAACAGATGTGCCAGTTCTTGAGAGACACAAGGTAGAGGTAGGCCTGGGAGAGATCAAGAGGATAGCTGCGCCAGGGGAGGTTCAGGTGAGGCATCAGGAAGAATTTCTTCACTGAAATCATGCTTAATCATTGGAATGGGCTGCCCAGGGAGGTGGTAGAGTCACCCTCGTCCCTGGAAGGGTTCAAGAAACAACTGAATGTGGCAGTTCAGGCACTGTGTGGCACTTAGTTGACATGGAGTTTGTTCATGGCTTGGACTCTATGATCTTAGAGGTCTTTTCTAACCTAAATGATTTTATTTTCTGGGGAACCATTTTGTTCACCATACAGAAACAGGATGAGCAAGACAAACTTCATTTTGCTCTCTTCCGTCTCTCATGGCCACTGAAGGCGGGAAGTATTTATTCAGGATCAAGAATGGAGCCTAGCCTGAACACAATCTGTTAGGAAAACCCAGGCCAGTGCCACAGTGAAGGTGACAGTGAGGTCCCATGTGCACATCAGACACTGCATTTAGGAAAATATTTTGCCGGCTAATTGCTGCCCCCCCCGCTCCAAGTGATGCTCTTCATTCAGCACTGTGACTTTTCTTTCAAAGAGGCTTCCAGAAGGTTCTCTATAACTGGGTTCAAAGTTTCCCTTTTCACTTCATACACATGACAATTTCTTCACAGCAGGAGCTCTTCTAAACATTTCTACAGCAGTGGTCATACTTTAATCTGATTTATTTTTGATGGGCACTATTTCAATACACATGTTAATTAAGTGACTTTGAGCTCCTAACAAACCATGCCTGGATAGTATTTATTTCCAAAACAAATACTACTTACCTCATCTTCTTCTAGACCACAGGCTGTTGTAGAAGATAGTGGAGATCCCTGACCAGCTCCTTAAAACTTGTGCAGCTGGTCATTTGAGTCAAGTAAATAACATTTCTAGCAGCTTCCATACAGAAGTGTTTCATTATGTTGTCAGGCATGAAAATTGTATTGTCACTACTTACAAATGTTTTTAGAAGAATTGACAGCTTTTTGATTTATGTGTCTAAGATTCTAGCTGATGCTGGTGATGATATGTGACATCTGAGAGGTGAAGAGCTTTTGTTCTGTGAGAATTTAGGAAGAAAAAATACTCTTTGTTGCTTCTCTCGATCCAAATTAACCTTTTTGTTGGGCAATATGAGACATATCTTAAGATCTCACAGAAAGAAAGCCCTTTTATAGAATCATCCAAATATGACACATCCTATTCAAGAGAAATATTCAAGCTGTACTTAAAGGATAGTTTTAGCTTCTTTGAACATGTACATGCTTGTGTTGAAAATACTGATAAATAGAGATTGATTTTAGGATCCAAATTCTTTCCATAGAACCTTCTACTTGGAGGAAGTAAGAAAGAGAAACAAACCCTTATTATTTGAGTTATTGTTATGTGTTCTGTGACATTTCCAAGGCTGACTAGAAGAACAAAGGGGAATAACAATAAAAGCTAAAGAGAAATTTATTTTTTATAAAAGTTTGAGGGGTTTTAAAGTATGAATTTGGATATACCCTCTATTTGAAGTTATTAATCTCTTTTATCAGTGGTCTTCTGATGTTCTAGATTCTTTTCTTGCTGGGTCATTTGTTTTGTTTCACATTCATCAGTATTCTCCTTCATAAATTTGCTTTGTGGGATGATTAAAATATAAATCTCTTTTGCTTCATGGGATGGTTAGAACATACTAGCAACTTTTCAGTCTTTTATGTACTTTTCTTTAGTTTCAAATGTGTCCAATCTATAAGGGAAAGGAAGCTAGAATAGTATTTTCCTGGTTGCATGGAAAGACAGATCTCACATCAGAATGTTATAGCTTTATTTTTTTCTCTGGCATAGTTATAAATCTTTAAAAATGTAATATGAAATACTGAAACATCTTTCTGGAATATCTTTGTGAAAATTTTTTAATCACAGAACATATTATTTCCCTGGTACTGATGATGAAACAACATATAAACTTGTGATATATAAATTCTTTGTGAGATAAAATCCAACTAACCTGGACTGGTTAAAAAAAAGCAAAAAACAAACAAACGAAAAAAAGCACAACGAACCAAACTAAGCTCCTTCAAAAGGTAGACTTGTGGCTATACTTTCCTTTAAAAGCCTCAATTTCTTTATGCTAAAAATATTGTGAAACAGAAAGGCTTTGAATAGCTTCTGAAGTGAAACATTTTCCTTCCTCAATGTAAGACGCATAGAAGTAATCAGTAGATGTCAAAGTTGCCAGACATTTAAGACATCAAGTAACATGTAACAAGTAACTTCCAGTAACATGTAGAGAAGATTTAAATAATATCTCATTTTAAAATCAGCAGGAAATACCTGGGAAACATAGTGCAGAAAGAAATTGGAAGCTGGTCCAGTAGGATCTAGTCAATATATCCCTGTATGCCAACAACAGAGGAGTAAGATTGATATCTGAGAGTGTTTCAGCAGTAGTATCAGGTCAATGCCTGGAACCAGAGTTTTATTTGATTTTATTTTTTTTTTCTTTTCATTTTTTTTTAATTAAATATTAGTTGTGGAATCTAAATTCTCCTGACTGGAGAATTTAGATTATAACAGCAAGAGTGTCCCTTTCTCCCTAAGACATTACTAGCCTTCTATTCCCCAAATTCTCATGACTTCTGATAGACTGACAATTAAAAAAAAATCACTAAAGAGATTGAATCTTGTTTGAAACAATTCAAGTGGGAGAGTATTTACCTTGTCTCCTGGTATGCTATTCTTTTTTGTCCAGAAGGTTAATTACCTACGCTCTTTAAAGTTTGCAGTGAATGAGAGTACAGCTTATCAGAAGAACACAGATCTCTGCTGCTTGTATTTTCTTTGTTGTCCCTCACACTTGTTTTTTTAATAAGCTGTATTTAAAGGGTGGGCCAGAAAGGCAGGAGCAAACATACATTTATTTCCTCTTAGAACCTACCATTTGATCTTTTATTTTCTCCTAGTGGTGTATAGAACTAGTTAAGAGCCTTGCCCGTTCAGAAGTTCATCCCATTGATCTTTGGGAAGAGCGCTGGTTTGACCCTTCAGTTCCCAGCCAGACTTTGGCATCACGCTGATTGCTTCTGTGCCGTGAAATGAATTTGTCACAGCGGTATTTATAAAGAATCTTTTCTTGAAAATAAAAAGATGTCTTCACTTCGCATCCCCTCCCAAGAAAAGGGGAGCTAAAGGAAAAACCAAAAATCAGACTGAAGGAGACACTGCCAAACTCTGTGGGAAGGAGAGAAGTAGGAAATAAAGTGGGAAGAAAATTTGTTAAATCCAGTGCTTACATAACAGCAACAACTTCCCTATGTGACAATATAGGGCAAGATAAAAAGCTCCTGGAACTGCATACTATTTTTCAAAATTAAAAACAATGTAAAACAAAAACTGATGTTTCACTAAAAATGCATTTTTGCAGTCACTGGCTTGTGGGGATATATGTATGGTAATAAATTAATGCTGCATTTTTAAGAAGTCACATCATAATCACAGAGGAATTTCTGTTTAAATGCCTAGTTTTCAGCTTTCATGTGAGAATATTTATAACTCATTTCCTTTACACTGCCACTCTTCTTAGAAGCACATGGATAATTATAATTGTAAATAAGCATTATATAATTAAAATATAAATCAGCATTAAAATTTTTAAAATTAGTTTTCCTTTGAATGCTTTCATTTCTGCTCTATTATAAATGATGGATTAATTTTCATTCACCACTTCTGAATACCTTTGAGCAAATGAAATAATTTCGGTGCTTAAAATCCTAATTTCCTGCAGGAATGTATTTTTTATTATTATTTAATTATGGGTACAGTATGAATTATCATATCTTACAGTAAAACTTTATTTTCATAATATGAAGTTCTTGTAAATTCTTTAGCTTATACTTTTCTTTGCCTGATGCATTAAAAAAGATCAATAGTTAGTAGAGATAAAAGCATGCTCTAAGATTCTAAAGTTCTCATCTCTCTCTTATGAAAAGTTCCAAGTCAGTCAAGCTAACTGTAATGTAGCAAAATCTGGATTTAATCTTGAAAGGCTCGATGCTCATAGGACATTTTGTGCCAAATTTTGCTCTTCACAAAGCTATTGCATCACAAATTGGCCCTGCAGAGTGCCACAGGTGAGCTAATTTATCTCAGAAATAAAAAAAAATCAAATAGGATATTGCATCCAGAAGAGCAAAGGGAATACTGAGAAGGCCTTGGAGTAACTAAATAACATTATTTAAGTTGCAGTCAAACAAGAGTTGAGTGATCCAGTGTGTCTCTACAATGCACATTCTCCTTCCTCTAGGCCTGTACATACTTTGTGTGTGGTACTAACAGTTCTATTATAATGATTTGAGTAAACATTCCCATCAAGGGCTCGAGCCTTGCTTATCAAGGCCACTACTCAAATATTTGTACATCCATGTGCAGCATACAATCAGTTTTATGAAGCTCCTCTGCTCCAAAATACTTCTAGTGTAGTATCCTACAAAAGATGTGGTTTAGGTTTGTTTCCTTTACGGGTCTATTTTGGTCCTCTGGGGAGAGATGTTACCAGAGATGACCTTCCCTTCAGAATGGACTGACCTTTATTGCCACTACACAGATCTTCAGAGCAGAGAGAAATTCAATATAATAAACATTGACTTAATATCAAGATGCCTTTGAGATTTCTTGTTCAGATAGTTCAGTCTGTCTTACTCAGGATGAGCTTTCAAAGGCACTGCACTCAAAGGTACCCAGCACATTTCAACTTTTCAATCACTTCAGTACCTGATAAATTATTTTCTACATTATGAAAGACATTTTACTTTCTAATTACTCCATCTTCCAAACAATCCATAGTGATAAATGCCATATGCTACTGATGAGCACTGCAGGCTCGAGAAAACTCCTGGAAGACCTTATAGCACCTTTCAGTACCTAAAGGTGATACCAGAGACATGGAGAAGGACTTCTTACAGGGACGTGTAGCAACAGGACAAAGGGAAATGGCTTCAAACTGAAAGAGGGCAGGTTAAATTAGATGTTACGAAGAAATTCTTCCCTGCAAGGGTGGAGCAGCATTCTGCACCACTCCCTCTGCTGAAGTGGCACAGCCAGAGAATTGGGAAAGTAAAACTTAGAAAACTCTTGGGTTGAGGTAAAGACAGTAAAGCAGAAGGTGCATGCAAAAGAAAAACAAACCAAGGTGTTAATTCAGCATTTCCCACAAGCAGGCAGGTGTTCAGCCATTACCTGGAAAGCAGGGCTCTCTCCAACATGGGTAACAGTGACCTGGGAAAAGGAAAACCATTGCTCCAAATGTCCCCCTGCTTCCTTATTTCACCAGCTTTACCTGCTCAGTTTGGAATATCCCTTATGTCAGCTGGGATCTGCTGTCCTGGCTCTGTCCCCGCTCGACCACTGACTGGTGAGGCACTAACTAAAATACCCCTGTATTCACAGTGCTCTTTCCAGCACAAATCAAAACCATGGCCCCACCCACATGATGAAGAAAATTAATTCTACACCAGTCAAAACCAACAGAGATGGAAACAGGAAAACCCACCAGGAAGGAAACCAACATAAAGAGCATTCTGTATTCTCCTCCTGCCAGGCAGAATGCAAAACCTCAAAGAAAGAGAATGGAGGCAAGTGCATGTTTGGGGTGCCAGGTGAATCCACTCCGTGCTCACTTTGCCTTCTCAGGTCCTTTTGTACAACAGGCGTGAGGCTCTGAATGTCAAAGGTAAGCTAATTGTTGGTGTGGAAAATGTAGCACCTACACCAGATGTATTTCAAAGGTCAGAAAGGCCTATGTCCCATATCACCACCTCTTCCACAAGGAACAGACAGATGCTTATGGACCTGCTGGAGCAGATGGGACACTGGGTCTGTTGGTCACCAATGCAGCTAATTGGGAATGTCAAGCTTCCAGGCAGTTTGGGCTGCAGGGATTATGAGCTGGTGGAATTGACAGTCCTGAGGAATATGGGAAAGGCAAGAATCAGGACTGTGAACTGAATGAGAGTAAAATTCCGTCTGTTCAAGGAGGTAGTCAACAGGATGACACAGACAGAGTGGTGTGTTTGACTTGCCAGAGGAATGGGATGCTATGCAATGGGACCTGGGCAAGCTTGAGAATTGTGTCCATGTGAATCTCATGAAGTTTATTTAACAAGACCAAGTGCAAGGTGCTGAACCTGTGATGGGGCAATTCCCCAGTGTCAATCCAGGCTGGGGATGAGCAGATGGAGAGCAGCCCTGCCCAGAAGGACCTGGGGGTGCTGGTGGAGGAGAGGCTGGACAGGCCTTGGCCATGACACTCACAGCCCAGAGAGCCAAACGTGTCCTGGGCTCATCCAGAGCCCCGTGGGCAGCAGGGGAGGGAGGGAGGGAAGTTCTGCCCCTGTGCTCTGCTCTGGTGAGAGCCCACCTGCAGGGCTGCATCAGCTCTGGGCTCCCAGCACAGGAGGAACATGGATCTGTTGGAGTGGCTCCAGTTTAGAGCAATAACCATGATTTAGAGGCATGAAACAACTTTTCCATGAGAAAAGTCAGAGAGATTGGGGTTGTTCAGCCCCTAGAAGAGAAGTCTCTGGGCAGACCTCTGTGTGGCCTCTTGAAGGAGAATTGTAAGAAAGACAGGGAGATGGGGACAGAGCACTGGAAATAGGACAAGAAGTAATGTTTTTAAACTGACAGAGCAAAGATTTAGGCTGTGTGAAAAAACAAAATGTGTTGCAGTGAGAGTGGCAAAACTGGCCCAGTTTACCCTGGAAGTCTTTAAGACTGGGGCTCTGAGCCCTAAGTTGAAGATGTCCGTGGGATTTTCAAGGATGATCAGATAAAGTCCTGAGCAGCAGATATTGGTGCTCAAGCTCATCCTGCTCTGAGCAGAAAGTTGGAGTAGAGACTTCCAGAGGTCTCTTCCCACCTGAATTTTTCTATCATCCTTTGAAGGGTCTGTTCAGATCTGTCATGAACAGTTTTTGAGGTTTGTTAATAAAATAGAAAGAGAGCAATGAAAAATTACAAAACCTGTTTCAAGGATTGAAACACTTTTCTTTTTTAAGGGATAAAATCTATGATTTTATGTGGTTTATCTCTAAACAGGAAATTTAAGTAGTAATTTGATCAGATTATGCCTGTACTTATTACATGGGAGAGTAAACTTTGATGATGTATTCTTCAGTCCAGCAGACAGAAATATAAGTGGAGTCTGGAAGCAGATCATAGGTGCATTGAAATCAGATATTAGATGTTCCTAAAAACAAAATAAAATTAAAATGATGTCATTTAACTGGAAAGCCAACTAAGAGATTTGGTTGATTAGCCTTCACTGGTAATTTTAAAAATCAGGTTTAGATGCTATTTCTAAATGAGGTAGTCTGATTCAAATGGAGCCAAATCAGAAAAATCATATGACCTATGTTATGCAAAAAGACTTAGATGACTGCACTGAGTACCTCCAGTCCTCTGATTTTAGGAAATAAAAAATAATTTAGTCCAAACAGATAATGATGTCAATCAACACAGCAGTTTGTTTGCATTGGAATAACTTAGAAAAATCAGATAATTTCCTTCCTTGAAGAAACAAGGCAAGTGGGATACCCAGCTATGGAGTTTTAATGCTGAAATGCATAGTGTTGCATTACATTCATGGCAGTGACACCAGAACACACAGAACCATAATCTAGCTGCAAATATGTAGGAAAAAAGGAGGGGAATGAGTTTTCTCTCGATCAAGAGAGAATGTGAACTAAACAAATCAAATAAAAGTGAAGATCATTTAATTCCTTTTCTTACTCAATCTGGATTATATTTTTTTTCTGTGCTTAGAGCTCAAGTCAGTAGTAACCTGATGGTTTCAAAACTTTAATGTCTTCTCAATGAAAAAAAATAATTGCTGTCCAATTTATCTGGAAATACCAGAGCATATAGAATTTTTCAGAAAATTGCAGACATTGTTTCATCAGAGCTTTTTGGCTTGGAAGCACAGTAGTACAGTTTATGCCAACGCTGAGAAGTATTTTGACCAGTAATCTGAATCATTGAAATTAAACCTGACTAAAGAGATCCCATATGGCTCAATTTAGCAAGCCAGAAGCACTAAAAGAAGCTGCTTCAGAATTTGTGCAATACCTTTTTATATGTAGCTCCATCATCTGATAGTCTCAGGAGCCTCAGTTGTGCAAAGCTCAGATGCACAGACATTCAGGTGCTGGTCAATAGATAATAGTTACCTGCAAATAGGATATATGGATTTTGCAACTTGAAGAAAAGAATTGGTTCTAAGAATTTAAAGGACAATCAAATACTTTCTTCCAAATATAGATGAGTTTAAAAAGTACTAAAAAAGCAAGTGAAACGTACGGGGTTTCTGCTTTCTTTTGAATATTTCTGTGTTTTTGTCTCCATTTTGCCGCATCCATGAAAGTACCACCTACAGCTCATAAAAAGATTTAGTCCTACAAACTTGAAAGAAGGAAAGAAGTAGGTGTGGGTGAGAAGGAAACAAGCAGAGGGTGCTGCCTGTGTTGCCTTGCTGCATTAACACCAACATCCACAGCTTTTAGTGGGTGCTCAGTGTAACCCCTCTTCTTGCCATGACTGTCATGGCTCTGGAACCATCAGAGCTTTGGGTAATTGCACAAATATTAAACAAGCAGGAAAGGGGCACTGGGTTAATAATCTGTCCTATATTCCTCTGTAAAAGCAAACCAACATAAACAACTTTTATTACTCTAAATGAGGCTGCTACCCGTACATAAACTGATACAACCTCTGCCATTGACAGGGCTGAGTGGGCTATAGTAGCACACGGAAATGAAAAGCTGAAAGAGTGAAAAGAAATTGCATGAATCTCATTATCATTAATATAGCAGTACAGCAGCACTTAACAACTTCACAATCATATTTTCTAATGGGAAGATGAACATTTAATCTCTTTTTTACTCAGATTTTTTTTTAATCTAGTTAGAAAAAATGAGTTTACATGCTCTGTCCTGCAAAGGAAAAAAATTAGAGAATATTCTATTCAAAGGAGGAACACTAATGTACTGCGTTTCAGACCATGTGTTATGGTTTTCCATCTTCACATGAAATCAGGGTAAAAATATTCTAGATTTACCTATTATGATTAACATTGTAATATGTATAATAATATGTTTAAAAGTTTTAATTTCACTATTTTAGGAAGTCATCCTCTACTTCAATTGCACTGAAAGTTGGAGTTTCCATGAGAAAAGTAGGTAGATTTTTATTTCAGTTTTTTGATTGAATGACCTGGAAGTTCCCGATAAGCGAAGTAACAAAATCCCCTGTTTCAGATTTATTTATTTGCTTATATATTTTTCTATGATGACCAAAAGTGTGAGCATATAGCCACACCCTGAGAGCAGGGCAAGACACTGGGACTTGCATGATGGGAACCAGAAGGAGACAGAAAGCAGCAGCTGACTTAGCATGGCCAAAAATCTTAGCCTGCCCATGATGCCCTTATATACAAAGGCTTACCAAATTCCTGCCTGGTACCTACTACCTTCAGAGAAAATCAACATTGACAACAGCTTTCTGAAAAAAGGATAAGTAAACTCAGTAGGCATGAGCATAGCCTAAAAACATAAATGCAGACAGGGTTGCCAAGGAGCTTTGTAGACTGCTGGTTTTTAACATGGTGTGGGTCACTCCAAGGGATGTACAACAACTGTTAAACCTCATCCTTCTGTATTTCCCCACCAGCCAGTATCAAATTGCATCCAAAAACTGACAGGAATCGTGGAATGGAAAAGGGATTACAAGTGCTCCTCCAAGGCTGAGGTTTTCAGTATGGGGAAACAACCTTAAGGGTAAAACCCAGAAGAAAGTGAGTTTTAACGATAAAAGTAATCGGTGAGTTTACCTGTGGAGACATTCGGAAGGTCTAAAGGAGGATTATGATGGAAGGAGCAAGGGAAAAGCAGTTTGGATTGCTAGAAAGGAGGAGGCCTGAGTAGTAGGGAAGAGAGGAGTGAGAAGAAGCTGCTGAGAAGTACAAGCAGTGGGAGAAGTTAGAGGTAGGCTTCATGTATCTGAGTCCCATATTTTCCAATTTTTGCCCTGGAATGTATGTAGTCAGTTCCCTTGATGACCTTTGGCATGAGCTCTAGATATGGCAGCTAATGGCGTTTTTCAAGTGGAGAATCTTTTCCCAGGCCCCAGTATGGAGTTACTGATGAGGCTTGTCAGGGGGGACAAGGACTAAGGGGCAAGAAGGAAATCAGAATGCTTCGAGTCATGTAGGAACATATGAAAAACATTTTCAGCCATTTTTTTGGCTCTAAAGATTGCTTGGCCGTAGCATCTGACAAATCTTTCTACAACTTGTGTTCAACTCTAACCTGCTAGTTTTTGATTACAACTTCTGGATTTCTTGAATCAAAACTGTTACCTACAGAAAATCTGCATCAGAACAAATTTTACAACTTCAGAGATGGATGAGTCTGTCCTTTTTTTTCCAAATAAATTTTTGTGTTAGAGAGCTTGAAATGTAGCAGAAGGTTTATTAAGTGTTCCTGTGTGCAGTGCAGTGCTAGGGAAGAAAAAAGGCTTAAAACTACTCCTTCTATGACTGATTATTAATGACCTCAGCTGAAATAAAATAATCAATAAATATACATACTAATTTGGAAGTTTAATGCATTCTTGTACTCAATTTTCAACATGCAGTACATTATAGGAGAAAAGCCTAAAGCTGTACTTAACATGACCTATTGGTGATGACAAGAATGAAATGAAAATCTTCAGTAGGTTTATTATATACTTTGGAGGTTAAAGCTTAGTACTCATTCTGTAAAGTAGGTGAGAAAGATTTTTCTTATCTTTTTTTTCTTGAGTGCTAGTTTGTAGGGTCCTTTCTCTGCACCCATTTATGGGGTCCTTTCTCTACATCCATTCTGAGCACATTCAGACACATAATACCTGGTATTTTCAATATTGTGATTTACAGGCAGGCTTAAAAATTGAGTACCATAGCATGAGTAATTTATACCCACAAGTAAATATGGGTCCCAATTGCATTTGCAAGCTTATAATCTGTTTTCTTTTTAAAATAAGGTTGATTTTCGTGAAGTACACTTTTAATTGTGCCCCCAAGTATTCATAGCTTGTTGTTCTGTTCTGGAAACTCCAAGAAGAAAACCACAAATCCTTTCTATTGACAAAGTGTGTGAAGTTATGTTATAATGAAGCCCTACTGAGACCTAATCTTTTCAGGCTCCTTTTGGAACCACAGCTTATTTGCAGATAAGTAGATCCTACTGTGATTTTCTAAGATTCTGAAAATAGACGAGTCCTTACTTTTGAAATTTATAAAAGTGGAATGTACAGAAGCAGGGGTTTGTTCTGGCTGAGAATTTGGCAGATGCTATTAACAATTGCAGCTGATCCTTTTTGTTGTTGAAGTTACATTGTTTATGAAATAGGAATGCTTAAGTAATGCCCTTAATTTCTTTGAGATCTTATCCTCTAATGAAATGTACTTATCCAAAAACATTTTCTAAAGACTAATTTTTTTTTTCTTATCTAATTCTTTTGTAGCTGCTTCAATGATTTCTTGTTAATACTGTTTCAGTGATACTGTATAGAAGACAAAAGTGACTCAACCCTTGACAAGTTAAGGGTCACATTTGTATTAGAGAGGAAGAAAATAGGCATTGGTAGATGAATCTCCCCTTTTCCCAGTACTATTGATCAGTAGTAGGAAAAATTACTCTTTAGAAAAACTAGCTGGAGAAAAATATCTCAAGTGTTCTAAAGTGCTTTATTGTTTCTTCTTTCTTTCTTTTTTTTTTTTTTTCCCTTTTAATCACTGAGTTTTATTAAGTTGAATAGTAGGAAACTGACCTTTTCAGAGTTCTTGTCACACTGTGAAGCTATTTGGTACCCACCAGCATTATTGCTGATTTTCTTATAAGGCTTACTTAATTTTCTCAAAGTAATTTTTGTATGTGAGGAAAGCCAGGGAAAAGGTTTTCACCTCTGTGTTACACATCACTTGTTTTATCATCTGCAACTGAGATTTCTCAGTTGACAGCTTCTTTTGGCATGCATACTAGCACTTCCAATGCATTACCCATAAGAACCATAGCCTCTTCTATTAACAAATCCTGTGCAAATTTTGTATTCCTGGTTTTATATTTGTTATATTTCTTTATGTTTGAACAGAAACGTTTTATGTATGAGCTAATCTAAATATGCTATGACATTTCAGAAAGTAAGTCCATCAATAATTTAAATTTCACAATAAGAAGAAAAATAAGAGAGCAATGAATATCTTTTGGTAAAAAAGATTTCTTGGTCTGTGATATTATCCACCCTTTAGGATTTAGGTTTTGTAATAAATTTAGAACTGCACTTGGTTGATTGATGCAAACCTGATTTGGAAAAGAAAGAGCATACAGTGAGATAATAAAATCAAATTAGCCTTTTCTATTTTCTAAGTGCCTTAAGCTTTAATGTTCTGTAGTATAGATTGTATATTTCTCTTACCTGTAAAATGTCTAGAATTATACCTCCTTTGTGTCATTTATTATTCCTATTCATAGAATGATAGAAGAGTTTGGGTTCGAAAAGATTTCTTAAGATCCTTGAGTCCAATTATTTAACCTAATGCTGCCATGTTCACCACCAAGCCATGTCCCCAGGTGCCATTATTTGAACACTTCCAGGAATGATGATTTCACCACTTCCCTGGGCAGCCTACTCCAATGCCTGATCACCCTTTCAGTGAAGACATGTTTACTAATATCCAGTCTAAAGCTTCCTGGAACGACTTGAGTCTGTTTCCTCTCGTGCTGTCACTGGCTGCCTGGGAGAAGAGGCCGACTCCCATCTCACTCAATCTTTTTCCATCTAGATGCAACTCCCTGATCTAATTTTACCTTGACTTGTACAGTCTCATTAAAGTTGCACGTGTTTTACTTCAGGTAGGTGGCAACTGCTGTCCTGTAATACTTTCTGGGCAGGTTCTTGATAGAACAGAGCTCTAATTGCTGCGTTTCCTTGGACCAGGAGTGGTCCTTAAAGTCTTATTAATGCATTTGTCCTGGGATAACTGGCTGAAGCTCNTGTCCTGGGATAACTGGCTGAAGCTCTCTGCCTACCCATTTGTAAAATGGTGATGGGTCTTGAATGAATTCTCTCATGGAGGCCCAAATAGTTATGGTTTATATGGTTTAAACTATAGTTAAGTGCTGTGAAAATTGAAAACAGTTTGTAAGTATCAGTGGAAGGCTCTTCTGACTGCACAAGGAATAAACTGACCTGCCTTGCCCTCTGCTCAGTATTAAATTGGATAGGAGTTTCCTGGTATATTTTGGACCACATGGAGAGGTATTATGTCCCTGCATACGTATATGTATAAATATATATATGTGTGTCATTATGTAAATATATACATTTTAAAAAAAATGTCTTCTAGGATGGAATGTACTATGTCCTGTCCATTAATATTCTAAATTTAGAAATAAGAAATGTATCCAAGATATACTGTTATGTATCTGCTTAAGTTGCCCTTGTGGCTAATGGAAAACTGGTAAAAGTTACGAAGCCTGTTCCCAACTCACTGAATTTCTAATGAAAGTTCTGCAAATTTCCATGTGAAATGAGTCTATGTGAACTAACAGAAAAATCAAAGAGCATTTGTTTATGAAGGAGAATGTTCAAAGAAACTACTTTTGAAAGTCAGCAACAGCAAAGTAGAAATTCCCCAGTAGTGGGTAACACTTATGTAATGGCTTATACAACAATAGGAAAGGATCAGAACAAGAGCTAAGGTAAAAACTACTTGCTAAAGAAGAGGTGACACTCTAGGCAGGAACTGCCTGGCATGCCATTAAGCATCTTTTAGTATTACTTAACTATTGCTTTTGTTTGAGTGAAGGATGACAGCAACAGCAATCTTGATTCTCAAATACCATCCTTTAGAAAGTTTACATTATTTCGTAAAGATGATGTTTTCCAGAAGGACAAATATGAGTATTTGTTCACTCATTATGGCAGCTAGTTAAATGTATGTGGGTACCTATATAAGACAAGTATTGGAAACTCGTAGTAGGAAAGGGCACATTTGAAGAACTCCTGTGTACATGTCAGAAGCTGGAAATTCAAATTTAATATACCCTACCCAAAGAAGAGAGAGGCATTTAAGCAAAGAACTACCTTAAAATCTTATTGGGCCGAATATAAATGTTTCTATTTTTCTTCACCAGATCTGGGAACGTGCCATGCAATGAAGCTATTGTTGCAATGATAGCATATGTATAAAAGAATACAGTGGCAAATTTCACAATGGGTATTGGATTCACTTCTCTTGATTCTCTGAGCTAGCAATGTAATGTGAGCAAACTTTCCTTTTTTAAATAAACACTGTTTAGTAAAGAGTCAGCAACAGTATTTCCTGAAAGATTTATTTATTTCTGTTGCTAACCTGGAAAGATAATGAAACAATATAAATGCAATATTTTGAGAACAAAATACATCCAGAACAAGAAAATATAAGTTGAGATTCATCCTAGTATGGTTTAAAATAGTTGAATTATAAAAACACTCAAAAAACCCAGACTGATGATGGCAGTGGGCACAGAATTTTCAGCATGATGGTGCTGACAGAATGATACTGAATTGCTACAACTGTGACAAAAAAAAATATACTCAAGTTTTCATTCCACAGAGTATTATTTGCCTGAAATCTGCAAGACATTTTGTGATACCCACAAAAGCATCAGTCACAAAAGCCTTGAACAGTGTTATAATTAAATCTGTTGACCTTGTCAAGCAAGGGGCTGAGTTTGGCAATTGTGTGTCCTCAGACCCACCTGCAGCACCTCAATTCAGCAGCACTCACAGCTTTTGCAAGGAGCTTGCTTTAGCATAGGCATGATCAAAGTCCTGCCAAAACATGTGTGTTTTTCATGGGTCAAATTTTAGCTCTTGTTTTGTATCTGCGAAGTTACAAATGCGATTTTTAGCCCCTAAATAACCACAGGGGGTTTCTACCATTGATTGGAGTGGTCTTCAGATAAGGTTCTGTGTGCATCAACACATTCCATGCAGCATGTAAAATTCATTTTAGCTTAAAGTTTATGCATAATTTATACTGAGAAACACCCTGGTAGCTGGTATATTATTTACTTTTTTCTTCTGTTCCACTCACCTTCATCTGTGATCTGTGCCTCTGCTTTTGCAATTTTTTTCCAGGAATTTTCTTTCTTCCCTCATGTATAATTGTCTTGTTTCTTTGCTGTTGCTGGTTTTAATATCCATCTTAAACCACTTATCCACAACCCTTTACTTTTCTCTTAAATGACTGTTTTCTTTACTACCAAACAATTTTTTTCTGTATTTTCTAATTAACAGATCTTCCCTGCTTTCCCCTCATGCCTAACTTAGCATGACACCTCTCCCTTATCTTTCCATCTCATATATGGTGTTGCACCAGTTTTCCATGTATCTGAAGCTCTAGAGCCCTGTCATCTTCTTACAGAAATCTTATTATTCTCTTCTCCTCAGTATCTGCATTTAGGTCTCCTTCACTTTTCCAAATTTATCTCAATTTTTAATTCAAAAGTTTTGGATGAAATAAAAAGTTCCTATACTTGTAAAAAGCTTGAAGTCTTTAAGTCTCTTATTATCAAAAATATTAATTTAGTCCCTTCTAAATTATGCCCCACTAATTATTCCTCCTCCTTTTGAACACACTTGCCTCTATTTTCCTTTACTTCAGTATACTGGTTAACTCTGTTTCAAGACAATTTCCATTGCAATGTTAATCCCTAGTGTTGGAGTTTAAATGGTAGAAAGGTGATTTTTATCAGACATGTATCATCTAATATTAAATTCCCTCCTTGAATTCTTGCTAACTTTATGAAGAACTTAGTAAGAATCAGGAACCTACTCTAAAGAATCTCCAGTAGTTCAAGATCTTTCATTTAAACACAAAGGCTTTACATAGAATGAAAGCTCTAAAGAACCATTCAGAATAAAATATTTAGTTATTTAAATTATTAATTTTCAAAAAATCTTGATTTAACACTTAGTGTAATCTCTCTGGAAAATTCCGCCTTCAGGAACATGATGAGCCCAAGGTTGTGAGCCCTGTAGCCTTGAAGAATGAAGCCTTGTGGTATATAATTCTGATGTCGGAAATCACAATCTAAAATAATTAAAAAAAAAAATTACT
>VZTB01017298.1:46305-75914 GCA_013397245.1 Thryothorus ludovicianus | reverse complement strand
TACAGATGTCTATATATAGGTTTGTCTAGAAGGATATTAAAAAAAAATATGTAGTACTTTTTATTGTTTACATCCCAGATAAACATCCACAGCTATATAACACTTAGAAGATGAAAG
Organism: Thryothorus ludovicianus; assembly: GCA_013397245.1. Taxonomy (NCBI): domain Eukaryota; kingdom Metazoa; phylum Chordata; class Aves; order Passeriformes; family Certhiidae; genus Thryothorus; species Thryothorus ludovicianus. The sequence goes on along the minus strand of VZTB01017298.1, from coordinate 75,797 downwards.
TCGGCAGTAATCACCAAAAAATGCTTTGCCAATTACCAAACTCTGTTTTCTTAAACAAGATTAGATATGTGTTATTACATAGAATACCCAGAAAGACCCAGTGATAATGCAGAGCTCCAGAATGTCAGCACTTTCAAAACAATTTGGTTAGCATATTTAAGCAGACTTGATTAGGGACTGAGGCCCACCTCCTCAAAGGTGATTAAGTACATAACTCCCACTGAAATCAATTTACTTATATATGAATTTAAAATGGCTACAGAGATGTATTTTGATATAAAATTAATTTTAAATATTTGCTCACCGCTGTGGCAAGTATAGGAAGGTTAAAACTCTGTTAGCATAAAATATTTAAAGGTTTTTTTAAGCATGCCAACATTAAAAAAGGTCCCCAAACTTACTTAAGGATGCCTGCAATTTTTATGATATCAAATTTATACCACATTTCTGATATTTTATTAAATAACCTTTCAAATTTAACTTTTATGATATCCAGATATTAACATAGCAATAATTATAGTCACTTGGCAATTTCCAGCCTTATCATTATACTTTCAAGCAGCAGCCCTTGTTGGAACTGTTGCGTAATTTAGCTAAGAAATCATAAGTACAAAAACTTTAATACACAATTATTTTTATAATTATTCCTGGCTTCCTGAATCATTCTGTTAACCTGATGTTTTCTAATAGAATTGTTAGAAAGGACTTTTAATATTTACTGGTGAATTTCAACAGAAATAGCCTCTTCTGTATCCTTGGGTTGCAGGTTTCCTTTACTCTCTGCTGTGACAATTAACACTGTATATATGGAGCAGCTGCTATGAAAGAGCAAATGAAAAGTGAATAAACTGTGTGAGAACTGCAGCACACAGATGATGAATTTTGCTGGTTTTCTCTTTTATTATTTCTACCATAGTTCCAGCATCTAGAGTAATTATTCCTCCTACTTTAAACATTTTGTATAAAGGAAGTGAGGGAGACCTCCCTCCACTTGCAAGAGTTAAATATTTATGTCTACTTTCTTTTCTGTCTTTGAGGCCATGCAAGGATATTGTCTGATACCAAGGCTATTTACTTTAGTTAAATCCTTTGCTGAAGGGCTCCCTGAAATTTTGTGGAATGGTCTATCAATGAGGTGATGCCATGTGCCAGCTGTAAAGGGCTACAGGTCTTTGTGAGAGAATGATACTTGGAAAAAAGACATGGCTGAGGAAATGAATGTCTCTATAAGTGTTAGATAAAGCACGTGGGAAAAGTAGAGGTAACTTCAAGTGCAAAAAAACGAGCTTTGAGGCCAGCATAATCACACAGGAGCAGTGTCAAGACAAAGGATGTGATGCATGTGACATCACAGCTTCACAGGTTTTTATCTGAGAACCTTTGAGGTGACTGATTTTAACTTGCTTTCTCAATGGAGCTCCTAAACTGCATATCATTATCTTGAATATGTGAGAATAGTTTTACCATTTTTGTATTTTTTTTTTGTATTGCCTAAAAATTCTCAGCTTTTCAGTCTTCCATGTTTCTAAGTATTGGATTGTCTTTGGAAAACAGCAGTGATCATTCCAAAAGATTAAAAAAAAACCCCAAACAACCAACCCAACCAAACTAATAAGTAGATTCAGAAAAAAAATCCTGAAAGCACCCCCTAATTCTTCTTCTCTTATAGTTAACACATTTAAGAAACTGAAAGAAAATTACAGGAAAATGATACTTGAATCAGGACCACAAACTTACACAAACTTAGTGTACTGGATGATTAGTATCTTGAAACTTCTTGATAGCTGTTATAAAATATTCAAAACTTTGATTACATGTAAAAGAGCTGAAAGGCTGCATAGTCTTTTTTTGAAGATTACAGTCTGTAGTAAAAAATCTTCCGTTTGCTGGTTGCTTGGGAATGCATATCAATAAAGAAACTGAACCCTGCCTGCCTGCAGGAGGAACTAGGGCCTGCTGCTGGTGAGAACTTACCCTCCAAATCATGGTAGTGGGCATTTGACATATATTTAACAGCAAGGAGTTGTCTTACAGGGGTGCAGATCCCACACACACTTTCTACAACACAAACTTAATTTCTTAGCTTTGCCCATCTCCACTACATCCCCAGACGCTGGACGAGGAGGCAGAGAGGAGTGGAGGTGAGAAATAAATATTAAAATCATGTAGCTTAGTATTAAGCAGGGCTTAATGAGGACTTGGAGTTATACTGCTGGAAACAGTTTCAAAGAGAGTGATTCAGCTCCCCAAATCCAGACATTCAAAAGCTTAATCGTCCAGCTTAAGCTAATCACCTTATGTTTCTGTTACCTGGCTCATTGATTAATTTGGGTGAATATCTGCCTGCTTTCAGAATGAATTCAAGAACTGAGAAACTATGGAGGAAGGGACCCATTGATAAGTGTGATAGATAAGGCTGTTTTAAGCCTTATTTCTCTTTGAAGCCCTTTTCCAGTAGTCTATAAGGCAGAGTGTCCCGCTTTGCTATTATCCTGAGGATCTTTGTACTTGATATCATACATGCAAACTACATTATCTCCATAGCTGTGCTAATCTGTATCCAGTCTCTCAGATTTGATTCTTTCTTCTTTTTGGCCATATAGGATGAAAAGCTGATTTAATACAGAGGGAAATTGAAAATAAATTAAATTTTTAAAAATATATGCCATTTCTCCTCCTCTCAAGTACAACACAGATAAATAAGTATGTGAAATGACATTTGCATTGCTATCCATTCCTAAGGTCTATTCCACCTTGTCAAACCAAGGCAAAAGGTTTTTTTCATATTCTGAAGAAAAAGTTGAGGGTTTTTTTTGCTTCCTATTTGTTAATATCTCTCTGTGTTGGTTTTGACCTCCAAGACATGGGCATTCAGCCATAGCATTCAGAAATTTAGATAAAGAATACAAGGAAAATACTACTTATGAGAGTTAGCAATTTACTCAGCATAAAAATGACTGCTAGTAGTAGAATAACCTATGTACTTTGATTATAAGCAGTGGCTGAAATGTCTACATTAGTAATTAGTTTAAATATATGATTTCTTTGCAGAGAGAATTGAGCATTGCAGTCAAATCAAAAGAATGTGTTTCAAGAACTAGAGAAAAAGTGAACAGAATGTTTTTCCTAATCTAGGGAACTGTATAGTGGGAAGAATAACAATAAAATAGAAAATTGAGATATATATTCAAAAGAAAAAAGAATTCATCCTTACTTCATGTTTTCATGTCTTCTAGATAATAATTTATCCCAAACTCAAAGGAAAATGTATTTTCAGTAAATTCTTATGAATATCTCAGAATGGATAAGCTTAAATTGAAGCAAGTTTCTATCATTATGGTTACACTGAAATTTTTTGAGGGTTTTTTTGAGAATCAAGTATGTCTCGGTAATTATTTGAGAAGTACTTGTAAAAATTCTATACTATTTCCTATGAATGAAAATAAAGTTTTCCTTCAACAGAACATTTTTGTTTAGTCACTAGAGAAGCTTTATTTTCCTTTAGCTATGCATTAGAATTGAAAGGATTATGATGCTTACTTGCTGTTTTTGCTGATATCTAGATTGTTAATTAAATCATAACATAGAATAATTGTCATTCATACTCCTAAATCTTTGTTTCTTCGGCTGCTTGAATTTCAAAGAATACAACAGAGATAAGCAGTTAATTTAACTTTCACATTGATTGCTATGATTGTTACTTAAACTGCAAAACAGCTTCAGTTTTGGGATTATTGGGGAATGAGCTACAAGGTTATGAAATATTAAGTAGTTATATGAACTTATGGAATTGGATCACCATCACACATACTTTTAAATTCATTTTGAAACAAGATATATATGTACAATACATGGGGAAATCCTCTAAGTAAATCTCAAGAAGCAACTCTATATATATTCTTGTCATTTTCTACTGATTTTCATTAATTTTCTACTCATTGCCTTTGCCATTGCTTAGACACTGTTACATCTGAATCGAACAGGATTATGACAGCATCTCAATTTTAGGGTAAAGGGGTGATGAACTGTTTTAAAGTTTCACAGAAATAAAGATAGGACATTTCTAATTTCTATTTCTCAACTGAAAATTAAAAACATGTATCTTTATCAAAAATGTTGACATTATTAACTGCAGGGAGGTTTAAATATAGAACATGACTAAAATTGTATAAAGGAAGCAATACTGAAAAGCCTAATTTTAAGAGGCTATAAAAGTTGGGAAAATTTTTCCTAAATTCTTCTTTCTACTGGTTTCTCCTTTCATTCATTTTCTCATTCAAGATGCACGATGGTATATGCTTAATTCTGTCTGTTTTTCAAAACATATACATGTTTCTAAAGGAGTATAACTAGCTAAAGTCAACAGATTTCCATGATGTTTCAGACATTTTTTAACTTCAGGCACATATTTATGAGCTTTGCTAAATTTAGATTTTTTTTTTTTTTGGTATAAGATTATGCACTTTAAATTTGATAGGGAAGATTGGATAGGTTATATTACTCACATATAATTACAAGTGCACTGTAAAACAGGCAAATTCTTTGATCAATAAGGCTCTTTATCATTATGCAGCCTCTTATGGACACACGCTCATTAGGAAAGTCATGAATTCAAGTCTTTTATGAGAGCTTCATTGGTACAAAGCACATATTTCAAGAACTAATATCTCTACTTATCATTCTGATGCAGTCCAGCAGTGTTGGAAATTACTGCCAATCAGAAGATTTCCTTTGAACTTCCAGAAAAGCAGAGCTGGAGCAGAGTACACTTCCCAACTTCAGACTAGTTTAGGGACCCTCTTTGCATATTATACAGTGCAAGTCTTTCACTCTAGCATGGATAATGACAGGAAGCTCGAAAATCAATTACCTTTAAATACAGAACAAAGAAATCCTTTTAATTTCTTATCTGAAGCACCTGGAACACGCGGTGTTTAACTGTAATTTAAAAGGTATGCAAATCTTCTTAAAGATGCCAAAATGAAAATATATTGCTTATTCCCACTTTAGTAGAGTCACTGTTAGCTGCCTGCCTTGCTCAGTCTGTTGTCTACAGCCAGCACACTGCAGGTTTCATATTTCTGCTGGGGCTGGCTCTTGGGCTGTACTCTAGTTGAATAGGTCAAGTTAGGTTTACAAACAGAGCTTACACTCAGTGCCACAGTAAGATATAAAAATGTCAAAAAATGCCTTTTAAACACATTCCTGGACTTTACATTGAAAAATCCAGAAGAAACCAGGGGAAGGTTGCCCTGTGGACACAGCACCACCTTCATCTGCCGCTGCCTTCCAGGGAAGGATGTCTCTACAGCGCTGAATCCACAGCATTGAGTTTGAGGCTATACCCTTTTGTTAGCCTGTTTTGGGGTATTTTGGTGAGGAGATGGAACAGAACATACAATACGCCAATTTTTTCATGGCTTTAGGCTCTGAAAGAATTACCTTTTACACCACAGGAATGCAGTAAGCAGTGAATCAAAAAATTGTGCAGGTTGAAGTTGGTCAGTGAAAACAGATTTCTTTCTTTTGTGTCAATGAAGGAAGTCCACGTTGGATTCACGTGTTCCTCCAAGGCTTGCTCAGTCAGGGCTAAGATCCCTTACTTTTTTTGACTGCCAGTTCAGCAGTATGTATCCATAAGACAAAGCAAAATTTATTGCCACAGAAAACTCTAAAGCAGCAAGGTAAACCAGAGACATCATGGCCAAAAGCTAAGGTGGAGAATTCCCCTGCCCAGGTACCAATGCCATTTTCTAGTGTCTGTGTCTGTGGCTGGCCTTCATCTTCAAAGTGAAAACCATGAGAATTGTCCTGTGAGGTTGGGAACACCTTACTGGCTGTCCATGTTAAAAAGATACTTTAAGAAGGGTTGTGCAAAATAAGGAATTTATTTATAATACAATCTTCCTCTGGTCAAGAATAACCTCAGGGAATTTAATCATTATTAAAATACCTATCCTTACACCTGCTATGGAATGTGTGATAGGATTTCCTTTTAAAAGTCTTGGTCTGTGCTTTGTTAAATTTTTAAATTATGTAAAGAGACTTCAAATTGTTTTTCTAGCTGGATAATCTAATCTCCATTTCTCTGCAAATCAAAGTTTAACCAGCTTTACATTCCGCAAATATTCGCATCCTATTGCTTGGATATATCTGGACTATTAGAGGAAATTTTAGTGTTGATTGTAAAGACTGAAACAGAAAGATGCACATTTTTATGTGTTTAATTCAAACATGTCGCTTGTTCAATAATTTAGAATAAGGGTCTATGTAGGGAAAAGTAAATAATATTTATTCTTCTGTGAGAGTCTTTTACGGCCATCACCCTTATGATGGCTGAGCTCCAGAAATCAATATTTATTTCCAGCATATTTAAACTTCTTATATAACCAGAACATTAAGTTTAGAGAGCTACGTAAAATATCTGATTTTAAGACTGTGACAAGTGTTTAATGTGATACAAATATATTTGCAGAGTAAGTGTTATCCCCTGGTGAATATATTGCATGCAAACAGTTGTGAGAGGTGAATATAACACTTTCTAGAAAAACACATCCTTTTCCCTAATTCTGCTATAGAAAATATCATAGAATTAAGTCCATCATAAAGCTTCAGCCCTTTCTGCAGAGATTCATTGAAATATGAGATTTAATACTTAACATTTGAAACACAATAACATTTTTTTTCACTCTTTGATGTTATACAGCTGGAAGTAGACAAAAATAAAGAAGGATAATCTGACTGCTTATAGGTTTGATTACTCGGCCCAGCGATTTTCAAATTGTACCTAGTCTTCTTAAATTGTGTTTATAATTATCTCTAAGAAATTAGTAAATTATTGAAATTTGTGGATTTTACGTTGGCTGGAAACTGAGACTCCAAATTAACAGTTTTTATAGCTGTGGACCCAGTGTTCTTTAAGAACTGAAGTTGTATTGTCTGAAAATCACAACTAACTTTCAGATAAGTGTAACTCCTCTCAAAGTAGTGCTTGATAGTTAAGCTCTCATTAATTTTTTTGGTCACTGATATTCTATTTCATAGTTTTGTTCAGATTTGACCATTCTCTTTCAATTCTCAATGGGTTAGAATGAAAGGTATGTTTTACAGCCGGGCTTGGACATCTAGGACAAGCCTGTCACTCAAATCTGATTTTGTCTTGTGCAGTACAATCCTTTTGCTCTTATATTTCCTGACTATATCAAAGGTACATCACATTTTATAAATGTGTTGAATTGTTGTTCTGCCTCTTGATTGTCACTTCTTTTTCACTAAAGTTCACAATTTCTTTTAGTCATTAAGGCCTAATCTCTGTATTTTACTTTTCTTTTCCCTGAATTAAAAAAATAGGGAAACCAGAAATGAAGATATTAAATACATATTTAGCATATTATATATAAAAATGATTATATATTTTTTGATAAATTGAATTTTATCTAAATTCTAACTAAGCAAACTTCTTAGATAATTTTTCCCTAACTTTATGATACTTTTAGGTGTGTCCTATTACTGCACTCTTCTATATGACCTAATTATGTAAATTTTAAGTATGCAGCTAACCCTCATAGAAAGCTAGTTTGTAGTGAACTATTTTTGTGAGTAAACCCTCTTATTCTTAAAACAAAGTTATTTGTCCTGTGTGTCTTATGACTGTAAAGTTAGATTTTTCATTTGAATTGTTTTGAAATTTGCAGATCTTCTGTTCATAGTTTAAGTTGACATGTATTATTAAATGTATATATTTCTATGTAGTTTACATTGTATAAACAGAAGTAAGGAAAGGTCATTCAAAAGATACAGTAATTCAAGTGCAATTGCAGTGCTGATAATTTTCTTTTCATCTAGTACCCTTCCAAATGAGTGAGTAAAGTTTCTTCATTTAAAAAACAAGTTCTTGCTTTGTTTCATAGGGGGTTCCCAGATGGATTTAAGGGAGGGAGAGAGGAAAAAAAAGCCAAAAGTACTTTGAATGCAAGAAGACTGTTTTGTTATCTTTCCCTGATCATTTGAACAGGTCAGTTACCATATTAATTTAATAATACATTGATTTTATTTATAGACATAGAATTTTTAAAATTAAGGTAATATATTTAAGAGACCGTTTTTTTCTTTAATTAGCTTAATTTAGACTTTATTTCAGTAAAAGGCTAAGATCCTTCTAATAGCAGTAAAAGAAAAAAATGGAATGATAATAAAAGGCAGGACTTCCTTAACCAGAACTCTACTTCAGATGTTCATAAATACATGAAAGAGTTAAATAGCAGGCCAGACCTCTCACCATGAAACCTTATTGCATACAATTTTAGGGTAGAGAAATTCAGTTAAATATTAAAAGCTCCTCTTGCTCATCTAAATATAATTTCCACAGGATGTTCATTAGTCTAAGATATATTCTAATAGATGCTGTTTTCTAATATCTTAATCTCTCCAAAAGAACACATTTTAGTAGATGGGATACTTTCTCAATTTAAAATCAATTTTTTTTAAATGGAAATCTGATGAGCTGTGCCAGATGCTGACATGGACATGACTTCGGAATTAAAAAGTGGGTGCATAGGCATTTCACCTTGGAAAGTAAGTCCTCCATTGTTCTTGAGACAGCATGATGTTTGTCTGTCCCTCTGAAGTCATGGAGCTTTGAAGAAACATGAGCCGTGTTGGCTAAACATTTTTCTGTGGATTTTCTGTCAATCCATATGAATTTGTTAGGCTTAAAATGATTTTTTCCAATCTCCTCCTCCAGTGGTAATCTTTTAAATTTTTCAAGAAGTTTTTCTTTCAAGAAATTGTGCAAAATTAGGGAAGGAATGATCTTTATAGTGACAAATTCTGAGAAGAATAGTGATAGTAATGATAATAATATCAGTGATGATGATGATGATAAATACTCAAATTTCACTTTCATTATGGACAAGAAATACATCAAGTTTATGTAATCAAGAGACACCTTTCAGGTTATATAATATCATTTGCATTGATATTAATTTAATTGATACCACAATTAAGGATAACATTACTATCATGGGAGTAAAGGATGTTATGGCACAAGGATAACTAAAAATTTAATCACAGATGCAACACAAAACTAAGACAAATGAAAAGAAAACTTAATACATGATTACAAACTGATAAAATTGTTTTGATTGTGTCCTACTAAGAAATCAGTACCCATAAAGATCAACCCACGCAGCTTAACCTCCTGACAGTAATTATTTACTAATTATAATTTCATGGAACATAACAGGAGTACTTGAGATTTAGGCAACCATACACAATGAAAAAGGTGCCTGCTACTTTGAAAAGTACTTTTAGCTTGGTGCATGTACTGAAAAATGCAAAACTTGAGATATTGCAGGCTTTTGGAACTAAAAATCTATTATATGATTTTTTTATAATTGTTATTAGGAATGAAGGGACATATAGGGCAACTAGTGAGGGATCTAGGGAGTAAGTCCTATGAGGAGAAGCTGAGGGATCTGGGGGTTTTTATGCCTGAGAAAAGGAGGCTCAGGAGAGATCTTATCACTCTACAAATCCCTCAAAAGTGTCTGTAGCATGGTGAGTGTCAGTCAGTTCTCCCAGGCAAAAAGTGGCAGTACAAGAGGAAACGAGCCCAAGACGCACCAGGGAACGTTCAGATTGTACATCAGGAAGAATTTCTTCACTGAAATGGTGTTTAACCATTGGATGTGCTGCCCAGGGAGGTGGTGAAGTTGTCATCCCTGCAAGCCTCCAAGAGATGACTGCATGTGGCACTTCTTGCTATGGCTTAGTTGGTGTGGTAGTGTTCGGTCAAAGGTTGGATTCAACGACCTTGGACATCTCTTCTGGCCTTAAAGATTTGGATTCTATTCCTCTATGGCTCTATGATTCTATGGTTCTGTGAATGGAAAGAAGCAGTCAACAACATCCCTACAACTATTTGGACCAAATTTATCTGAAAAGGTTTGTGAAAGGTGCCGTGAGAGGTATGCAAAGAGCCACACGCAGTAGAGATGATGATGCCATGACAATGTCACTGCACAGGGGCAGTTATCAGACAGATGGGGCTCCCATAACCTCTTCCTTCAGCCCTCAGCCCCCTGAACAAGCTCTATTGAGTGAAAATTAGAGCTTTCAGCTTATAGTCATGAAGAGGAGGCCTTGACAGCAGAAATGGCAGTAATTCAGCTGTTGGTCAACAGCTTTGAGTGCCTTGAACAAAAGGGATGTAATGTTTTCATTAGTATCTAGCCTGAGATGGTGTTCAGAATAAATTAATTCAAATTGTTATTGATATATTTTTTCTCTTTGTGCATTTAATATCATTCAGGTATTTTCTCTTGCCTCTCCCATTCCTCTTTGTAGAAAAAGGGACAGGGAGGTTTAAGAACTACCTTCCTTAAGTCCCTGATCATCTCTTGCTGGTTCTCTTTCCAATAAAACCCAGTGCCCCAGAGCACCCTTTTGGTTTGGGTTATGCGTTTGAAAGTCTCTTTTGGATGAACAGTGAAGAGATAACCTAATTAAATCTGCTGCCTCTAACACGTAGATGCAAATAGTGATAATTTGATTTTTGCAGTCAGATTTTGTTTTTTAAAACTCACACAACCAATGTATGATGTGAGTGATATTTTTCAGAAACCTAGTTGGTATGACTCTGTTTTCATTGCATTCCCTGGATTTTTGTAGGAATTGATAGAGGCTCTAGTTTTGTATCTGTAAATTAAGAGGTTCATATCAGTGAAGGGCCATCTGAAAATCTTTTCTGACATGTTTATAGGCATTTCAGCATTTTGAGATTTTACTGTCCCAGTGTTATTGCACAGAACAAAGTAATTTCCTGATTAAAATGAGTGTGATTGCACTTCTGTGCCTTATGCTCCATTGTACTAGCTTGTGCTTTTAAAATGCAAGTATTTCAAAGAAATGAGTGATTTTTAGACAAATTTTACTCTTCAAGATTATTACATTAACTTGCATTGCTCTGATAAGATTGTCCTTATGTATGTCCATTTATCATGACAAGTTTCTGAAGTAACTCAATATTCATAATTTATTACACACTTAATTCTCATATTATCTCTTTGATTTCATAGACAGGTATGTCAGTTCATTAGAACAATAAATAACTTGGTAAACAAAGGAGATAAAAAATATTCTAACACATAGGGACTAGGAAGAACAACCTGTGACCATCTTTGAAGACAGCAACTTTCTGATTTAGATAGGTCAATCAGTTTAGATAGATTTTAAAAAGAGAATATTACCAAGTTAAATGCAGTTTTCTGATTCAGATATAAGATATAAGGACATAAAAAGAATATAGAGTGACTATATTGAAAGAATGGTGATCTACATCAGCCAGTTACTTATTTTATATATCTATAATCCAAATTTATTATTTGCAATTAAGAATTAATAGCTAGTATTCTAAAATATAAATTATGTAGTTTCAACTGCTAGTATTTCACTTTACACACAGGTCTTCAGTTGCGCAGAAATGTTACATCTCATTGGTTTTGCTTTTTAACTTGTGATTATTTTATCTGTTCAAGCAGAAAAATTTAGACAGCAACGTCCTTATTTGAGGATGAAAATGACAATGAAAGAAAGCTCACTGCAAGCAGAAATTTTAATAAAAAATACTGAATTTTAATTCATTGATAATTACTATTCAAAGCACTAGATAATGTCACTCAGCTGATCAGAACATATTCCTTTGTGTAGAGGAATGAGGCAATGCCTTTCTATTTTTATTTTACAAGTTTTGAATTTTCTTTCATGTTACAGTTAATTCCACATGAAAAAGAATTTAGAAATTCTCTTAGCACTTTTCTTGCTTGTGGATCTAATATGTTTTAGCATAATTATTGAATTAATTTCTTCCAATATAAATTTGCAATTATTTTGCAATTTGTCTTTCTCCTTTAATCCATATTCTTCAACCTAAAAGCAATACATATTTAGGATTTTATTTTAAATATTAAAATATTTCCCAAACATGCTTATATACCTGATTTAATAAAAATCTGAATCTGCAAGTGACTGTGCAAAGTCACATAATTGAATGAATATGAACATGATATTTGTAGTATACTGGAAGTGACTATAAAGCCTTAAAATTTTTGATATGGCTTTCATTATTTATTTAATTAATACAAAGCTTATTCATTTTTTTCTCAATGTTTCTTGTATGTTTCTCACTATTCCCAAGCAGCTATTATTTCATAACTTCTCATTTTATTTGGATATTTTGTTTACTAATATTTTGGGGGAAAAGTCATTGCAATTAGAAAAGATCTCTTAGGACAGAAAGCAAGGCCCTGAAAATACAGAACTATAACATATAGTCTCCTGTGTTTTACCCATTTCATTTTAATTGTTTTGAGGAAGATCTAGCACACTGTAGAATACTCTCAAGAGAAAAAAGTGGAAATACCCTTTCTCACTTACAGTAAGTCATTCTTCCAATCCAGATTACATTGTCCTTTTCTCAATTTGATCTCATTATTTCTAGCTATATCCCATTTGTATTTTTAAATAATTACTCTTGCCCCTTGGTGTTTACCTTCTCATTGCTTTTGACAGATATATCTTCTCCCTCTCCCTCCCCTTAATTGTTGGTTAGTCAAGCTGTACATATTTAATCTAAGCTTTTCTTATGCATCATCCCTTCTAACCCATTAAGCCTCTATTTGCTCTGAATTCCTTTCAGTGTGTCAAAGCACAAAAGTTGGAGCTAATTGCACTTGTCAAGTGTTGTCCAGTTCAAATTTGAAAGGATAATCTGATCTTTGTTGACTTGCAAAGAAATGACAGCTCGGTCCCTCGTTTAGGCTAAGGTCCAGTTTCTACACTTTGTGGTAATGCAAAAATATCTTCATAGAGATGCCAATTTCCTTGCTCCTACTGTAAAATAGCCTAAGAGCACCAAGGCAATGGTTCACGTTTTATCAACTTAAAAATAATTGAAACTTAAAAATTTAAATTTTCATAAACCTTTCTCATGCAATAAATACCTCTGCGTATGGGGGGTTAATATCTTTAAAGGGCCAGCAGGAGTGGAAATATTTTCACACCGTTGCATGAGAACTTGCCATATTTGAAAGGACAGGGTGAGACTAAATGCATGTAAGGTAATAATGTGTAATGACTTGGCCTGGAAATCAGTGTTAATCTCCAGTCGTGAGCTGCAGAAGGGATTCTATCACACAGACGACAACAGAAAACACAGACAAGGCTTGTACAGCTTGTGACAGAAGAGATTTCTGAAAATATCAGAATTATCAGACTGACAATATTTGCCAGCACCACAATGTCTGATTTTTTTCTGTTGCGGTTTTTACAATTAAATGGCCTTCACTTAACAGGTCCAAATTAAGTTGGTAGGGTATATCTGAATTACTATCAGTTGGTAGGGTATATCTGAAACCACAGCTTTATTGGCAGGTGGTATTTCATCTCAGAAACACATGAGCAGCTCTTGCTGTTTCTCTGACGCCGCTGTCTTCTTATGCAATCTAAATAAATTACTGAGAACGGCTCTGTAAATCAGGGATTTGTATTGACCAGCCTTGAAAAAAATAACATGTGAAAGACCCAAGCTGGGAAGAAGATGGGAGATGAATTTTCTCACTAAATCAAACAAATAAAATAAACAAAAAAATCCCCACAAGGTAAATGCATTTGTAACTAACCACAGAGATTATGTATTATGTCCATTTTCCTGTGCTTTTAGGCATATTTCAGTTTCTAAAGAGATCTCTCATGTTTACTGGAGCAGCTTGATTTCAAAGAGGAAAAAAGATCCCAAACCCTAAAACTATACTTATAGGTAGAAGAGTAATATGATTAAATTTGTATACATCTCAATATAATTTTAAATTCATATATACAAAAATATTTACATCAACATATTTTCTTCTGTTGCTACATGAACATCTTGATGAAACCTTTAGCCAAATTTGTTTGCAGACTCCGGGGAGTTGCTTTCAAGCTGAAAAATCTCTTGCAAGCTATGGTGATTGACTGTAATACATTGAAATATTTCTGTTAAACCATAGAAAAGTATGGGGAGATGGGAAGATAAAATTGTAAACCCGAGCAAAGGAATGCAGTGTTAAAGTGAGTCAGTGTTGAAGTGTCTGTGATTCCATGAAAAGTTTGAACAGAGATGAAGTGATGAAGACTCTTTGTCCCTGAGAGAAGAAGAAAAAAATATCTGTTCCATGGAATTAAGATGATCTCAAAGATAGATAAAGAGTGCCTTTGCTTTGAATAGTCTATTTTTTAAAATAAAGCCCCATACATTGATGTGGCCCAGAGGCACAGCTGTAAAAAGGACTGTGAATATTGGGAGGAGCTTCATGAATGCAGATTTTATTTTCTGGGCAGCAGTTGTTCATGTTGATACCACAATAGAACTGTTTTCCTGTGAGAGAATTTTCCATAGCAAATGAAAGGTGTTTCCCTCCTTAAGTGAACTGAAAAAAGACAGCTTTAGTGGTGGAAAACTGACTGAGATTTCTGAATTTTGTTTTCTGCATGTTGTCAGTCAGAAAGAAACAAAGGGTAGGGAGGGAGGTAGAGTGTTCTGAAGAGTGTTCATTCTGATTCTTGGGTTTTTGTTTTTTTTTCCCTTTTGGTGTGAGTTAATAAAGTTTTATTACTTTTAAACTTAAGCCTGCTTTGCTCTTAATTGAGAAATTCCAAATTGGCAAACTGAAACCACTACATTATTCAGTGCATTGGCTGGGAAATCAAACTAAACCCATGACAATAGCCTCTAAATGCATAAATAGAAATAAGAAGGAAAAAATGATGAATACTTTATCCATTGGGTTAATAAGATCTTTTAAAATAAGGTGCTTCTTTGAAAATAAGAACATAAATTATATGCCCTGGATGTACCTTATCAAATATATTCACTTGCCTGTGGATCTTAGTTTCTGAGATGGCTTTATTCTGAGTCTTTTCTTAATTTCTTTTAAAAATATTTCTAGAACTCTGGTTTAATTTCCACTTGACTCCCTTTGCTCACTAACCCCTTAAGCTTTCTACTTCTGACAGATTAAGGGTATCATTAAGTAATGCAAGTTCATGTCTTATTAGTAGACAATCCTGTTGACCTTCATTTCCCCCGTCCCATCCTGCATCCCATTTTAATGCTGGCAGTCTCATTTTTACTTTGTCCAGGCTTGTAGTGCTGCTCTTGTAAAACAAGCAGAGAAAACCATGAGCCCTTTGGCACCCTGATCTCACCTTGAAACGGTGGCTTTTCAAGGCAAGCTAAAAGGTAATTATTGTCTTTGTTTTTATTCTCCTATTATTTATATTTGCATGCTACTGTTTAAGTGGAAATTACTCCTTTCTTTATGAAAAGGCTGTAAAGTGTAAAGACAGGGAATTTGTACTCTCATTGTCATTAACTCTGGTGAGTCAAGACATGAGAATTATTTTTTAAGTCTCACAATTCTTCAGTCTTATCACCTGGTCCATTCCCTGGCTTTGATATTGATGTTCCTGTGTGGAACTATTACGGTCACACATATATTAACCTGTGACGTTAATACTTGATGGCAGTGGTTAGCTGAAGCTTCTCTGTGGTGCTTCTCCTTCTGTGCACAGCTCACTTTGACCTGGTTTTAATATGCATGATTTGATTAACCCCTGGCCAGCAGTGAGTAAAGCCCTGAAAAAAAAATAAAAATAATTAAGGTCTAGTAATGATGCTAATCACCCTCTAAATCTCTGTAAAACAAGCTGGTATGAAAAGGACATAGGGAATTTAATGCCAGTGATTTTGTTTTCTAGGCAGAAGGGTATTAAGCAAGCTTTTGCACAGCACATATTGTACTGCCCTTTCGTTTCAAGTCAGAGAAGGAAGGAAAGGGATCATCTGTCATGGAGGTGAAAAGCTGCCAGGTATCTCAAAACCTCATCTTTCATCTTCAGCAAGGAAAAACAAAATTAACACTGCTGATATGAAGGCAGGTATAAAATCATATGAGTTCAAGATGTGTATCTAGATATAGACATTCGCCATAAAATATGAAAAAGGAGGAAAGTAGAACTCTTCAGCTGGGTAAATCTTAGTAGTTCCATATTTATGAAAACCAGCATCATAACTGTAAAATCAGGGGAAAAAAATTCCATGTACTATACTGAAATCTCCCTTTTCAATGCCAAATTCATTTGCATTAGGATAGTTTTAATGAAGATACTTATTTTACCTCTTTTGAAACCTTTATTCAGCTAGCCAATATAAACAAGACGAAGCATTTGCATTTTGAGTTAAAGAAAATTGCCTGTAGTATGTCTTAGAAGTTGTAAATAGTCATGAGCCATTACCAATTGTTTAGTCAATACCCACGTACAAATTTTTTCCTTTTATTATATACAGCACATCTATTCAAAGGCACTTGCACAAAGTGCAGTATTTCACAATGATTTTCCTTTGTTTTCTAAATACTGTTTCTAAAATACCTTTTGATAATGTGTGAACTTTACATACCTGAACACTGGTGAAACTTAGCTTTCTACCTGGCCTAACTTTATTCCTCTGAAGTTAAGTTTTCCATCAAATGTTTCCCATCTGTTCTACTTGTCTGGAGATAGAAATCCTGAAATATGGGGTAGTTTAGTGGGTGCAGGATTTTTACCACTTGCGGACTGAGGCCCAGAAAGAGCAAAACCTCGGTCCCAAACAAGTCTTCATTGTTTCCTCAGTGGCAGAAAATATGCAGCAAGTTTGTTTTTTCCTGTGATTTATATTTGAATACTCACTTTTGTATGAAATGGAAGTGGGTTTTTCTCATAATACTAAAACTGATCAAGTGTGTAACAAGAAATGTGTTATGATCTGAAACAGGCTCTACAAAAGGTAAAGAAAAGAGTGTTACAGTGAGGACTGATTTGAGGTGTTTTTGATTTCTCCTTCTCCTTCAAATGGAACTCTTTTTTCTGTTACATCTAGTAATCATTGGATTAATGAAATCCATTATAAGACAAAAAAAAATTCATCATAAATAAATTTCTCTGAGGTCTGAACTTTTTGTAAAAAAATGACTATTGATAGCCTTGGGACACCTGATGTGACAGATCAGTTTAGCAATGATGTGGCATAGGCTTTAATTCTCTTTTTTGCTAGAAATAGGAATGAATAAATATGGGGTTAATTCAATTTCTGAAAATATATTCCTTAAAAAAAAACCCCAAAACAACAGGTACTCTAGGTAAAATCAAGTAATCCAAATTAAGATTTCCTAGATCTTTAATCTAGAATAATCTGTAGTTTCATATCATTCAAAGTTTTCTCACTATCATCTGGACAATTTATCCTTACTATGCTTTTATCAAACATAAACAATATTAAACGAAATGCTTTTTTTTCTGAATTGTGAAATAAGATGTGAAAATTAATTCACAATAATTAAACAATAAATAATATTTTTTTTCAATGAAGTAATTTAATTTTACCAGCACATGAAAAAATTATTTTCTTTAACATAAAATTATTTTCTCTCTAAGATACTCCCTTAACAATTGGGTTTGGCTTTTGTCCACAAAAGAACAGGTTGACATCAGGTATAAAACCTAATTTTTGTTGTGCCAATGAATATCTGCAGGTTTAGGTATTGAAGATGTGGCTCCAGCCTCTCTATGTGGGGGTGTATTTGGAGACAGGCTCTGAAAAAAATGCTGCAGAAAGGAAATTAAGATCTTCCAGCTTTTGCAGATTATGTGCATCTGCAGCAGGCAGGCTCCAAAGAGGTGTCTCTGGACATACAGGAAGAAAGACAGGTTTAATTAGTAACAGAAATGATGAAGTCCTTTGAAAATTTTTGGTGATTAGCTTGTATGGATAAAGTTGTCATTCTTCTCTTGCCTATGGGACACTGGTCTGCAACTGAATCCCTGGGCAGCTTTGCAGAAAGTAAAAAGGCATGCAAAAAGTAAAGAGAGAACGCTTCTTTTTGCCAACCCACTGTTAAGAGAAATAGAAACCCTACTCAAAGTGAGATTATGAAGAAAGTCATTAAAAATAAATGTAGAAAGAAGAACTGTTTTGTTTTTATATTTGTTTGATGGTAAAGGACTGACCAAAGAAGAGCTATGGAGTAAGCAGTACCACCAGAACTCAGTGCTTCTTGCACAGAGAAATGTGATGTTGACAGTAGTGGCACTTGAATTATTTATGACAGCAGGGAAAACTGAAAAAAGGGATATCAGGATCCCATGAAAGAGGGAGCAGGAATGTTGGTGCTACTATATTGTCCTTGGTATGTACCACAGGGTGGAATTCAGACAACTGCTTCTAAATATCAGAATAGTTATTGATATGGCAATTGGTAAAGTATTTTTTTGTGTTGTATTGACCTGTAGTTATTCAGAAGGGTTGAAAAAGTCAACCTATAAATCCCCGCGGGTCTACGAATATAATTCTGAACTGCTGGATAAGATAAAGTCAAAATCAACAGCGTTTCTGTTCTGCTTCATTTCAAGAAGCTCGATTGTTGAAAGTTGTTCTTTGAATGATTTTTTTCTCATTGTGGCAAGGAAAAAAAATCAAACAAAATAATTAAAATTTGATTCAGCCCTTATCTATTTTCTCCTAACTGAGCATAGTTGCCTTTTAACAAGTAAATAATCCTTACTACCCTTGTAGCTGTTGTGACTTGTTCTAAATTAATCATTTTACTTGACTGACAAACAAACATACATCTTTTGTTAGGACATAACTCTGTCCTTCACTTACGAAACATAATTATGTGATCATCTTGGAAACTCCAGGAAAAATGTTAGCCCAAGAGTTAAGCCTGACAGTTAAACAAAACCCAGACTTTCAATATTACAACCTCTGAGCAAAAATTAGCATGCCAGTTCCCTAGGCAATCAGAGCACACACAAAGCACAAAGGATCAGGATTTCATCCTAGCAGATGTGTTATTGAGAGAATGGCCACTTTTGGCTTTGTGATTATTTGCTCAGATGTTTAATCTTCACATGATAACAGAACTAGAAGAAACTAGCTACAAAGCTGTTTACACGTGTCTGAAGCCAAGAGCAGGACGTGCACTCACTGAGCTGAATGAAACAGTGGCCAGCTGAGCACTGACAATGGGGCAGCAACCAGAAGTCAGGGTCAGCACATTAATCTCCTCACGCCAAATGAGCCAGACCTGGTCACAGGGGCTCAGGGCATGTTTGCTCTTCCCTGTGCAGCATGGCACAGGAGATTTGCATTAACCAGCTCCAGCCCTGAGCCATGCTCTACCAGCTCTACTGCTTTTGGTCCAGGCATTAGATTACCCATAACTAGATCAATGAGGTGGTGTGGGATGGAAGAGCTCCCTGAAAAACCTGGGCTTCAGAGCAGAGCCACTGCCATAGAGGTGTCACACTTCTGGAGCCAAATCTGCCTTCAGGTCCCCTTTGGAAACCAGATTTTGGAAGGAATATTTTTGAAGCATATGCCATTTCCAAGATAAGTACCCTGATTAATCATGCTGTGATAGCATTTATTAAGTGTCTTTACCCTGAGAATCTCCAAAGATGAAAGGACAGATTTTGGCACTGGAGTTCATCTACCAGGTTGGTGAGCTTAAGCCAAAGCCAGTAGAAGGAACAGAACTACTTGTATGAAATGTGCCTCTACACTAAAACTGGCTGTGCTGCTACACTTTTCTTCCTANTTTTTTTTAATAAGCCACTTAGACTTACTAGTTCAGGTTGTTTCAAGGCTAGGAACTATTTTTCATCTTGATATACATCCTTGCCATTAGAGACAGGTGGTTCCTTCTCATCTGTCTTCCACTCTGATATGGTCTCAGGTTAGGTGGTTGGAACTGTTCCTGTATTTAAAAATTCTTCTATTTTTCCACACATTGGGACATTTGTGGTATAAAAACCAGGAGGGACTAGTCAGCACAAGGAGCCCAGCCTCTCAATATAGACACAGTGTTCAGTAGCTTTAACAGAGAAATCAGTGACAATGCTTACACAAAAATGCAATCTTGCCATTTGCACAACCATGGTTAATCTGCAACTTTTTAATTATGTGAGTTGGCCTCCAGTAACTGTACACTTAAAAAGTACTGTGGAATAAAGCATGCATCTCGGAGAGCTATGCATTACCTCCACAAATTCTAAAAGTGCCTTCAAATTAGGAGACAAGCATCACAAATCCCAGCAGTGAGATATGTATGCAAGAATGTAAAGCAATGTAGGTAATAAATACGCCCAGCATTTATATATAATTTACTGTTAGGTGATTAAATATCAGTGCAAATGTTTCTCAAAGTAACCCCTAAATATTTTAACCTTTATTTAAGTTTGATACATGGCAATGTAGCTATCTCTGTGTAAAATTTTTGGCTTAATTCTTTAACACACATTGGGCTACTCACATTTTTTTTGTTACTTTTTTGATTTACTCCAAAATTACTGAGAGGGGTGTTCAGGTCCTTCATATTTGGAAACAGTAGTACATCTCAAAGACAATTCAGAAATACCATGATGAATGGCTTCCAGAAACAGATATAATTAACTTCAAGATAATAGTGACTGTCTGTACTACCATTGTGTGGTACATTTTCAGCTGCTTTAAAAAAATCATAGAAAATTTCTTAGATTATCATACGCAGTTTGTATATTAAATTTGGACTCAGAACTATTGCAACCAAGGGTTTCAATTCATTCACACTTCCAAATTCCAGCAAAGATATTGCTGCAAATTGTCCAGATGCCTCAGAGACAAGGGTTATCCTTCCTGGTGATAATGGTGCATAAATGCAAGTGATAGAAAGGGCAAGAGTCTATGAAAAGAAATGATTAGTGTGTTACTCTGGCAAGGACAAACACTGTGAACCTTAAGAAAGACAACTTTGTAAAGAAATATCTTAAACTTATACAGAAAATTATGCTTGGATCTCAGATCATTACAAATACAGCAGCTGATTGCACATTACATCATGGAAACTCAACTGTTTGGTGAAGAATAATCATCCCTAAATATGAGAGCTTGTGCCAACAAACTGAGAGTCCAGCCAAGATGACAGACCAGAAAAATGAGGTACCTGCTCTGCAGCACCCGTAAGGCATCAAGGCAGAATACCAAAATTACAAAGTATTCCAAGTTTGATCTGCATAAGTGACTTCATGGGATGTCATTTCTTCCCATCAGTTAGTGGAAATTATGTGCTTAAAAGAACAATCTGTCCCCTGACAGATAATTCCTTTTTATGAAAACTCAAGCTGGAACACTTTGAGCAAGTCCTAGGTATAGTTTTTACTCAACAGTACTCTTATAAAATTATTTTCAATCCAATAATCTGCTAATGTAATTTCAAATTCATTAAAAAAGTGTAATAGAATCCATCACATTTTATGAAGAAAGGAAAATTTCTTTTGTCATCCAAAGGTGGACTTTAGATAACCTATCATGAAAATTTGTTGATAAAATCATCAAAGGGAAAATTCCTCTTCTCTGTCTGCCATATTTTTTTTCTCAACTCCACCAAAAGAGAGAACAGATTTAGGGTTTTCTTTAGCTCAATGAGAATTGTAATTAATGGTGGCAAATATAGCAATTACTATGTGAACAAATATAGCACAAGCATGTTTAATTGTTATTTTGTTTTGGTAATCATTTCTCTTTCCCCAAATTTAAAGCTTTGCACAGTTAATGAATGGCTTTAATCTAAATTCTGCAATTCCCCATTCTATATATTGTTCATTAATTTCAGTGAACACTGGATGAGAGAATATTACTATCTGCATCTCAAAAAACCTCCAAAAACTCCTACTCTGAGAAAAGCTGTTCTGTATGGAAACTAAATATTGCAATATCAGTAGTTTTATCATTCAGTGAAATACTCAATATTATGAAATAATGTAAGTCTGGAAAAATTCTTGAGAGCAGACATTATTTTCAAAATTAAAAAATGAATGCAATTCTTGTGTCACACGATGTAATGAGGAGAAGTTTATTTAAATTTTTTAGGGGTGATATAATAACAGAATGCTCCCGAATTATCTGCTGGGTATTTCATTCTAGTAAAATGACATTGAGAATTACTTTGACTTTTAATTCTTTCTCTCTCTCTCTCTCTCNCACACAGGTTTTCATATATATATAGGAAAATGAGCAAAATATGTATATGCTTGTAAATATATGCAAATAATATCAAACCACACATGTGCTTGCAGATTTTTTGAATATATTTTCAGGGTGGGACTTACTGATTTTGCCCAGTTTTTTGTCTGAAAAACACCTTCTGCTCTCTATCACAAGAGTGAAGTTACTTGTCTGCCAGTCTTGGATGGCCTGTGTCTCTGACCTATGTTATTATTGTGCACAAAAAAAAAAGGCAAGAAAACTCAGTTTTCTGCAACTGACTGCTCTTACAAGCAATTAATACAATGTACTTACATTCTAATGCTCAGAAACAAGTATGTTGCAGAAGTGAAGGTGCATATTTATAATCAAAGGCCAAAGACAGTATGAACCAAAACTCCAAAACGATTGTATTCTATATCCTGTGAACCACTGCTACGTTTACACTACATTCATAAGAAAAAAAAAGCAGGGGAAAAAATTAACCCCCTCTTTACTTATTTTTCATCTAGTTGCTCTACTGTTTTATTTTAAATATTAGAATTACAGTTTTAAATAAGATACATTGTTTACTATTTAATTTGGTTTTATAGGTACACTCCACTCCAGATGTGCATTGGTTCACAGGATGTTCTTCCAACACCCTGGAATTTTGGAGAAGAGCAAAGGAACCCTTCCATTTCAATCTTTAGACACAAAACTTTTAAGAGTTTTTTGCTGCATATTTTCACCTTCTCCATGCCAATGCATTTAAATAAACCTTTTTTTATAGTAACAGTGTTCTGGTCACGGTCTGCTTCTGTTTATGTTGCACAACAGCTTTCCTTAGTTGCTCTTTAGTCTTTGAAATGTTCACCATTCAGGCTGAAACTTCCATTCATTCTCTACCTGGGGCTGAATTTCAATGGCAGGTTTGGCCAAATGCATTTGTGCCGTTTGTCAGTGAGGGGGCAGTGAATAAACAAACAACTCTTTTCACTGCAAAATTATTGCTTCTGACCAGTTTACTTTTCTATTCCCTTGACTTTTTTATGTCTTTTGTTTAATCTGATATTCAAAATTTCAGAAGTAATTTTCTTTTGCCAATTGCTAATGTGTAGACACTGAACTGTATTCCTGAGGATTACTGCAGTATTCTGTACTTCATTCTCCTTTTATAGCGCAAATTCAAATACATTTAGCTCTGAGGAAAAGAACTGGGAGGGGAAAGTCTTGTCAGAAAAGTAATGAAGCAAAACTTAGGATACACAGATATAGCTTCTAACACAACTCTGCATGTCTTGGATGGTCAAGTTGCTTAGGGACAGATCTTTCAAAAGCACCTGAAGGCTTTCCAAGTATAACTCACCTGCTTTGTGGAAAACAAGTTTTCTTCTCACAGCACACTCTCAAGGTGTATTGGGTAACACCCAAGGACGAGGAGCATATAATAGATTTTCATAAATTTCACTGAAATTATGTTGTAAAAATAGGGATGATGATGCTTCTTTTCCTTCCTCTATCTTGCTACTTTGTGAAAGAAGCTGTGTTTCATTGTGTTTGCTTAGTACAGTGAAGCTGGGAGCGGAATAGCAATCTGCTGAAGAGTGATGGTGATACTATGGACAAATTTATACTTTCTATGCTGTCCATTTCACAGCCTGAAGGAACAGAGACACAAATGGCAAATTGCTCAAGGACACTACGTGTCACAGGAGGGATAGACAGCTGAGTATTTCCACAGACCACTGAAACTCAGTCAATTAAATAAATAGAAGGCACTGCATTAATTATGGACTTGATTTAAATCATGAGCTTAAAGTTCCAATTAGGAAAATATTTGAGAACATGCTTAAATCCCATCAAGGATGTAACTGCATTTCAGCTTTTCACTGGAACTTTGTCTGCATTTAAAATTAAAAAGAATTAAAGGACAATTTTTCTATGAAATTCTTTATCTCTCAAAGTCAATCTTTCACTAACCTGTGGATATCTGAAAGCAGTTTCATATCTGTGAAATGTTGCACAGTTGTAACTTCAGCAGTCATTGCCAGATCCATCTCTGCATGCATACCCATGTGAAAAAATATTTTAATATTCACATTGCTGAGAAAATAGTGTTGTAAATTAAAAATAAAACCCATATGAGATTATCCTGTTATTTACATACTTTTTACTGCAGAGTATGAGTATAGAAAATTACATTTCTACTAAAAAAGATAACATAGATTATTAGTTATTGATTTAATTCTTTTTGTTCATAGCAGGAATTTAAAACAAATTCTGATTAGTTCTGATTTTTCTGGTAATTAATGGAATTTATACTGTAGGTCCACAGGTATTAGAGCTTACTGTTCCATATGCTTGCCTTCTCAAATCGGTTTGTGCTGTTGCATATGCATTATTAAAATCTTCATTCTGGGATTTCCAGACATTTTCAGGCATACGGGGGCAACAGTTTCTAAGTGTTAGCTGAGTGTCATTTGGCTTTGAATTATTTCAGTGATTGAAATACCTCTGGTACCTTTGGATCAGTTGTCAGTGAATTCGGACAATAGTTCGGAGGGTCTGGGAATGTAATGCAAAGAGAAAATTATGAAAATTCAAAAAAATTTATCAAAATTTATCAAAAGTTTCCTACATGTACCTCACAAATTGTACTCCAAACAGTTAATATTATTAAAATGATTAAAATATCTATTCAGATATATGTATGCAAGCAACATAATTTTCTCATCCAATTAACGTGACCAGGAATGATGTTTCTCATGGTGTCATTACCTATTTTGCATAAGATTTCTTAAGGTAAGAGTCTTAGTATTTTCTGTTTAAAAAAACACTGAGTTATGTAAAATTCTGTAGAAAATCCGGACACCCAATGGATATGTAAAGGAACCCAAAAATCCTTTATCCTGCAGGAGATGGGTCTGATGAGAGGGGACTGGTGTCCAGCTCCTGATCACTGTGAAGCTTGGGTCCTGGGAAGGGATGTGCGAAAACTCTCACATCACTGGGTACTAGGCCACTCAAACTGGCTTTTTGTAACAACTTTTGCAGGCATATCTTACACTGATAGCTAAACTGACTTTTATTGGTCTTGAAATCACATCTGGTTCAGGGGCATCACTGTGAAACCTGTTCAAGCACAGGTCAGGAAAATCTAATTTTTGGCAGATGTGCAATGGGGGCAGGAGCCCTCCTAGTGGATTCAGTTGATAGGGCTTGGATGGCTATGTTTGTCCCAAGTCAGTTCACTGGGAAAATTATAACCCTTGTGAAGTGACTTCCTTGAAACCATCACTTGTATTTTCCACCCTCAGTGAATTTCCTATTTGTCTCTCTCAGTATTGCCTCTCCCCGATAAAGCTGCTTACTTACAGATAAATTTTCATACTCTCTTCATTCTTCCAAATGACTCATATCTCTCCCAGTCTCTCCTCCTGAACAGAATAATAGGATCCTTCTTGTTGTCATTTATCTCTGTGAACACCCTGAATTATAATAGTCAAGCAAATAAGATTCAAACAAATGTTTTAAATTATGGGGTTTTTGGTCTATTACATTTGCATATGATGAAATTATACGACCTTTATGATAGTCCCAAATGAAGTGTACAAAGTGGAATTGGTATAAAAGAGGAACTTTTCAAAGATTATTTCCATCACTGGATATAACCAGACCTATTATTTTTCTCCTGCAAATGGCTCCCAAGTTGGCCAAAATTACAAATGTATTCTTTAAGGAACATAATTGGAGAGTGCTTTCAGATTTGGTTGTTTCTGAGGAATTTTTGCACCTTTAATTCATTTTTTATAATAATGGGGTAGTTCCTCACTGTGTCATTATAAATTATGATGGAGATCCAGCTGAGTCCTTGGAATTGAGTGTAAATTTAGTATTAACGTTTCTTGGGACTGTAGAACTTAATGAATAGGAAATTTATAAACGATTGTATTCTACTGAAGCAATCTGCTTGTAAGCTCTTTGTTCTGAATCCCATCCCTTGTGCACAGTCTCAAAAAACCCTTCGGGAGTGATGAGTAATGCACCAGAGTGAACAGAGGCTGGATTTGGAGAGAAGTCAAGATGTTTCTGATCATTTTGGAAAGAGACAATGTCATTATACTAAGTGAACACCAAAGTGAGCTATGGAGGGGAAATTGCAAGATAAAGCCAAGGGGGTTGTTTTTCAGTCCATCATCCACATGCTTTAGAACCTTTAGGAAGACCGTGCTAGTTCTACAGAGTGTTGTATTTAAAATAAATATATTATTGGAGATATTAAAAATAACTGTGGCTTTAGGTAATATTTTTAATGTTCAGATCTGTTTGACACATCTGTCTGGAGCCATGGGAAAATTGCAAATTAAAAAGATCTACAAGATAAGCACACACCAGTGTCTGCGGGAGACTAGTCATTTGGGTAGACGCTTTTTTTTGCATACTCTGACCCAAATAGCTTATTTTTCCCCTTTGATTTAGAACACAGAAGTTATTTGCTATTTGCAGATCAGGTTATTTGGGTCAAAGCACTGGAGTAGGCCTAAAGTATCAGAACAGTTGGGGGGACTCTTTTTTTTTGTTTCTTTTTCTTTTTTTTTTTTTGTCTTTTTTCTCCATCAGCTTTGTTCTACTTCACTGCTGCTCCACATTTTAGCATCAGCAACCTGATCCCAGAACAGCAAAACTCCATCTGAGTTGGGGTGCAGGTGGGATAAATATGCCTTGCAGGTGTGTGTAGTGAGGACGTATCTTTTCAAACAGAATTAAACACTAGTTTACAAAGTATATGAGCTGCATGCAATACAAATGCTTTTTATTCAGCCACTTGGTGCAGCATTTCTGAACTGATTATATAATTTAAAAAATTATCTTGATTAAGATCTCTGTCATTAGGCAATAACAGGTAGAATGTATTGATCAGAAGTACTGTAGCAAGCAGAGAGATGCAGGAATCATCTCTTAGTCCAGTTGTTCTTAGTATCTGTGGAAGAGCAGGAGCAGCATATTACTATTTTGGAGTGGATAACTAGCTGGGAAGTGTTGAAAATACCCATACAGATCAAAAGAGAGGAGTGGAGCGCATTTGGGAAGAAAAGATAAAAACTGCTGCTTTGAAAATTATCTGAAACAAAGGCAATGTGGGGAAACATGATAATGATACAGACTTCAGAAGTGCAAGAAAAGAGATTATTAGATGTCATAGTAATAGACAAAAATCAGTTTGGGTTTATATATGCAGAATTAATGAACCGCGAAAAAAAGAAATTATATTGTGAGAGTGCACAGCGTGCATAACACCCTCCAAGTATGCTTGATGAGTCTGATAAATTTCCTTGTAACTCAGCAGGGAGTCACAGAGAGGACATCTCTCAGATGGGGTGAAGGTCTTTGTTTTAGATTTGATCCTCAGAAGTGGGTGTCTGAAATTTAAGTCTGAAAACTCATTGTGGTTTATGTCCCAGCAAGGAACCTCTTGTCTGTCCTGAATGATTTCCTCTCCTTTAATGTCTTCAGTTTTGCCAGTACCTGGATATGAGTTAGAATTACTGCTCATCCTTCACTATTCATTGGATGGGCTGAATCCAGGAATGTTTGGTAAATGCTATTTTATTTGTTGTTTAAATCTATGAAGAATAGGTGTGAAGCTCTGCTTATCTGAATCTCTGCTAGGTTTTGGGTTTCTGGATTTAATCTGAAGTCAGTACCCTTGTCTACCCACCTCTTAAAGAGATTACAAGTATTAAGTCAGCAATTTTGCATGAATGAATGCATGAAAGACAGAGAGAAACTTTTTACAAGGGCATGTAAAATAAAAAGGGAGAATGACAGAAGGAACATTAGAAACTAGAAAGAAATTGTTCTCTTTGAGCATGGTGAGGCCTGGCACAGATTGCCCAGAGAAGTTATGGATGCCCCATCCCTGGAAATGTTCAATGTCAGATTGGATGNGAAGTATGTGCAAGTTTCCTAATTGTCTTTAACAAATGCTTATCAATTTTTAATATTATCCTATTGGCTAGAAAGCTTTTAAAAGACCATGTAAGTAAGAAAACTTCATCTGCTGTTGCAGCAGCTGAAGCTGTTTCCATCTCTCTTGCTTAGCTCTGTAAAATAAGGCTAATAATTATAATGGAATAAAAGATTCAAAACAGCTACTCCAGTAGTCCCATCCCATGCTTTGTGTATATATATATACATATATATGTACACATAAAAAAAATTACCTGATCCAGCAATTTGTAAAATTTCCATCAAAGTAAGGTGAGGCCTTTTATCATCTCATCTCATGTACTCCAGTTCCTTACCAATCCAATTTATTCCAATGAAAGATGTGAATATTCCCCTCCATAATTCACTGTGTTGGGACAGTAGCAACAAGGTGAGCAACTCTTTAGCCAGCCTTTGCCCAAGGGCACTCAAAATATTTTTATGGTTTAGTTCCATCACATTTTTTAAGACCTTTACACGCCTGGAATAGGGCGATGGTTCCTTGTTGGCTTGCCTGCATAATGATTTGTTTAATTAGGAAAACGCCACTGCCTGTTGCAGTGTTTTGGTGTCAGGCATGGAACAATGCTCAGGGAGGAGCTGCTCCAAAACTCAATACCCTCAGACAACACATCTGAAAATTTAGGAGACACATTTAGACTATGGAGGTCAATTGCTGAAGGGTTTGCAGACTTCTGCTTAACAGTCAAAATTGTCACGGATTTAGACAAGAGATAATTTTTTCCTGAGAACCTGGGGAAAAATATTGTTTGCATAAAAGCCTAACCAGGATTTTGACATGCATTTTTCACAACACTTAGATTTGCAAAAGCATTCAGGCTACTAAGTTTTATAATTAAAATAAGCAAAGCTCGTGCATTTCAACTGCAGCGTTGCATTGTGATATTGATAATTTCACCCACTTATGAAAATCTATGCTGTTAAGATAAAACAAAAAAAAATTGCTAAAATTAATGATAAAACCCAACCCTTTTGCTATCAATAGATTAAAAAATTAAAGGTTTTCCTCACAGATCCTTGCATTGTTACATGAATATCCTAAATGAATCTGTGCTATACATGATTGTTGCATGATTAATTGAAAAATGAAATTAACTTCAATGGTACTCCTTTACCCGTAGCTCTTTCACATGAATTTCCATTAGAAAGAACAAAGTGCTCAGTATTAAGATGAGAGTGCTCTTTAGTGGCCTCAGTAGCTGGCTCATTCAACAGTTCCAACTGTCAATATGCCAGATATTTCTATGCAGTGTTCCCATTTAATGTTTTAATCAAGAAAAACTACTGTAATAGCACCAAATTGGGCATATAATTAAAACAGAAAAATTTCATATTTTCCCTTTCATGTAACTGTACTAATTCTCTAATAAATTTCATAAAGTTGACTCATATTTCTGCTTTG
>VZTB01017298.1:11390-29882 GCA_013397245.1 Thryothorus ludovicianus | reverse complement strand
CAGAAGTACAGAAGACACTCAAGGATCTGAGGATTACATACATGATTAAAGTTTGCTTTTCTAGTCCTTTGTGTAAAAGGAAGAAAATAGACAGAACATATTTATATTTAGAAATTATTTGGTAATTTCCTTAAAGATAAAATTAATCTTAGCAACATAGAGAGAGGATTTCACTTCTTTTGTTGAAACACTTGGAAGAAAGAGCAGCCACCTTGTGCTTCTCAGCAGCTCTAAGGAGCTCAGTGCAGAGGTGAAGGGTTGTGGCTGCACATTAAGCAGAGGGAGAGACTGGGAAGATTAATGCTTCTAGATTTACTCCTATATCATTTGTAGAAGTGAAGAAGTTACTCATACCTCTCAAAATAAGTAAGAAAAATTATTTTGCCTTTGGAGCATTGAACCTTGGCATGCTTTTCAGTTGCCAAGCACCAGATTTCTGCTCATCCTTATACGTGGACTACTGGGATCTGGACTTACAGAAATAACAGGTGATGGCATGTTTATGCTGCAGGGAGAAGACAAGGTATAAGGCTAAAAGGGCCAGATTTCTATTAAGTGCTAAATACCACTAAAAGTGATAAAAATATATTCACTGCCATTTACCAAAAAAGGTGCATTTTCTGCTACTGGGCTGGGAAAATATCTGAGTTGCTTGAAGCAGTAGTGGATCAGTCTGAGAATCAGAGATTTCTTAATAACAAATACAAAATTTGCAGATGTTGAGTTTGTTTCTAATCTTGCTTGCATCAATATAAATCTAGAAAAGCTCCTTGAAACCAATGAAGTAAAACTAATACAAATCAGTATTTTAAAATGAGACAGTCAGCCACTTTTTACACATTACTGTCTGAGCTGTATATCTCCACTGACTTTATTAGAGTTATATATCAAGATCAGACTTTTAAATCATTCTACAATCAAACCTCCTGTTGCAATGACAGCTAAGCCTTTCCTACTGCATATATCAAAATATATGTGAGAGGCCAGTATCAATTCTGCAGCTGGAAAGCAAACTCCATGTTTCTGACTTTTTCTCCCTTACTCCCCATGTGGAGTTCTCAATGCAGGCAAATATTCCTGTACAGGTGGAACTTTTAACATATCTCCAGAAACAATAAGCCCTTTGAGAGAGAATCTCAGACTGGGTCAGGCTGGAAGGGACTTCTGGAGACCCCCTAGCCCACTCCTCTCCCCACTGACACATGATCACCATGTCCAAGTGGCTTTTGAACATCACCAAGGACAGAGACTCTGCCACCTTTCCCTGCTGGCCCAGTACAGAATAAAGAAGGGCAAAGTCATGTAGCAGGAGAGAGAGTTTGTGCTGTTTGTGCCTGCAAGTCGAATGGGAAGGAGGAGAGACAGGGGAATAGGCTGTGACATGACTTTGCTTTGAAGCTCCTATCAAGTGCAAATAAGGCTCATAATAAATAAGTCCCTGCTAGGGAGTTGTATATTTTTATTTGTAGTGTTTAGCTTGCAACCAAAAATCTGCTTTGGTTCAATTCTTGCAGCATTCAGAAAAGCATTGAAATGACAATTTACTTCTGGTTCAAGCAAAACAATGGTTTGCATGAGTATCAGTTCAGCTTCATGGTTTGATTACAGAAAGCTTTGATTTTTTAAACATTGAGTTTAACTCTGTCAAAGGATCAGACCTCATAATTTTTTATCTAAACTTGACATTTTCCTCATTCATATAACCCCTTTTTGCCCTTCCTCTTTCTCTCTTGCTAATAAACTGCTGACAAGCCATGTTTGATTGTCTTGTGAAGGCAAGAAGATCAAATACAAACTGAATATTAACAAAAAAGAAAGGATATCCTTAGGGGGAAAAAAATGTTACTTGTTCTACTGGAATGAATTGTCAGGCACAGTGAAAAACCAGTTCAGAGGTTTCCTGCCATGGTGAAGGAGCAGGACCCTCAGCACCCACACAAGGGCTCTTTTGGGAGTGCTCTGCTCACCCCTGTCAGTCCTGGCCTGGGCTGAGGGAGGCAGGAAGGAAAGGAAGGGTGCTGCTCCCAACCACTGACCTCACAGCTATTTTGTCTTTCTTTCAAGTGGAAGGCAAAAATTCCTGCTCAGGATTGAAAAATAAGGCCGTTCTTCACCAGTAGCACTGTGTCTGTTTTTTGCTTCTTTATTCTTTTTCCCTAGTTTGTTTTGTTGGTTTGTTTTGTTTTTTTTATTTAATTGTAACATTTTTTTCCTCTAGTCAGTTCTACTCTATGGAGAATGGAACAACCCAGGATTTATCCTTAGCCCTCTGGAATTAGGGCCACATGAGTGACTGCTGGAAAAGCAGTAAGGGACTTGGCTTACGAGTTTAGCACAAGCAGTGATTCCCACAGATTATAGAATCATAGAATCTGAGTGGTAAGGGACACACGAGGATCATTGAGTCCAACTTCTGGCTCAGCACAGGACATCCCAAGAACTGCACCATGGGCCTGAGAGTGTTGTCCCAACATTTCTTTAACTCAGCCTTGTTGCTCTGCCCCCTTCCCTGGGGAGCCTATTCCAGTGCTCAGCCACTCTCTGGGTGAAGAACCTTTTCCTAATATCCATCCCAAATCTCTCCTGATACAACTTCATGCTGTTTTCTCAAATCCTGCCACTGAACAGAGAACACCTGTGGGGCCATTTGCTGTTGCCAGTGCTGTGCTGGGTGGGTTTAGAGAGCCAGAGAACAAAGGATGGCCCACATATTAGTACCTTTGACATGTTGAAATGTTACATGAACATACTGCAGTTTAAGAACCAATTTAATAGTGGAAATTTTGCCTTGAAATTATGCTTAAATATTGCTTTGTACAGATTCTATAAACATGTTTGCATTTACTGTTCTGTACAACTACATATAAAAAAAAAACCTTGATACTTGATCCTTGTTCTGTATTTGTGGGTTTGATATTTCTCCTTAGTCTTGTCTATGCCAGTTTACCTAATAAAAATATTAATTTACTGCTAGCCTCAGAGTAGGTCCTCTTCTGTCCTCATAATCCATCCAGAACACAGAGGTAACACTGAACAGAAAACAAAGAAAGGAAATATTAAAAAGAACTAGAAAGAGATGGAAAAAAAAAAAAGTAACTTTTCTGAGCAAAAGAACAAACAAAAGAGGTCAATACCTTGAATTGCTTACAGAGGGCCAGTAACTCAGGTACTTTCTGCCCAGTATACAAGCAGTCTGTTTATTCTGATAAAGCAACAGCTTTTTATGTATATCAAACAATATATTCAGAAAGCTTATAAAGGAAACTCTACAGCCTCAAAGAAAAATGTTTATCTGGAACATGGGGGAAAAGAATCTCTAGAAGTTTGTGCCTCTATATTTGCACCAGCACCTTTTGAATAAAAGCATTCTTATTTTCATCATGAGTTAAGATACACATATTAAAAAATATGTACACATATGTGCACACACAGAAACACATACTGAATCTCATATTTTCAAGCTGAATAATGCAGCAATTTATTTTACTATGAATAAAACTGTGACTCACGTTTGACTTGAGATTAATTTGAAAAAAATATTTCCAGCACCACGAAAGGACTGTAGCTTCCTAGCTGTTGTCTTGACCTACTTGACAGGTAAATCAGACACAGCTTTGTTCCTCCAAGGTTATCCATTCGAGGGGTAGGCTTTCTGTTTGGTATGCAGGCTTGCAAAACCACTCTTTGAAGATGCAGAGTTGTCTTGCTCTCTCTAGATGTTAAGCTTCCTTTAAACTGTGATGAAGTTTAGGGAAAAGAGTTCTAATCACCAAAGAAATCCTTTAAAGCATTGATGTTTTCAGCTGCTAGATCACCTTGTAACAGCAGCAATGGAGAATTAAAACTCGTGTCCAGTTGTGTGTGAAACCTTAGCTCTGCACACAGGCCTCAATGTGACAATAACAGGAAGCAAACATTGGATTGCAGCTGTTCTTATACCAGCCACTGTAAAAAACTTCTAGTGCTGATTTACTTAATGTTACAACCTAATCCATTACTGATGGAGCAATGCAAAGTTAGAAAGCAAAATATTTTTTTTTTTTGTGCAAGTTTCTTATTAGAATAGAATAATCCAGCCATAAACACTCCAAGATAGTAAACTTTTGCAAGTTTAGATAATATGTTTGTTTTCATAATTGGCAGAATTGATCTTGCTGAGTGTTCACTTATCCCTCATTGTGTCATCTATACAAACTGCTTTCTTCGTCAGATTTGTACAAGTGAGTAGCTGATAAAAAATACAAATTCCCTGTAGGTTAATTTAAAATTTATTAGGAAAGAAGGGGAGGTTTTAGGTGAGAAAAAAACCACAAAAATAATTCTCAATCCTCTTTTCTGGAGCTATGCCTGTTCGTCACATAGACTAAATAACTATGATAATAACATTATATTGTTAGCATCTTAACAGATATTTTATTTTTAAAGCAATCCTCTAATGCATAAATCCCTAAATTTTTTTTAGCATAGTTGGTATCTATTCCAAGAGGAATTTTAAAATCACTTCACCAGACATAAGCTGAACAGTTTCTGTGATTTCACAGCTCATTCAAGTTTGCTTTATGTTATGCTGCCACTTCTACCTCTGAAAAGCAAGTGTTACAACCTTGAGAGGAACGATGGCCCTTCAGGCTTTCTGTGGGCGCTGCAATCCACACAGACACAAGACAGATGTTTTAGTCTGGTCAAATGTCTTATGAGCTATTGTGCTTGTTCATCAAAACACCTGTCAAGTAATGGCAGAGGAGTGTGAGCGATGATAGCACAGACCTTTCAGGTCTGTTGCACATACCAAGGGTTGTTTCAGATGTGCTCCAGCCACTCAAGTTTCTTGCATTATGAGACATCAGTTGAATAAATCAAGATTATGCTCTATGGAGCAGCAAAGGAAAAACTTGGAAATCAACAATTTCTTCAATTTAGATTATAGTACTGTTGACATTTCAGCATTTTTGTTTTCTGCTCATCTGGGAAATTATTTTGCCTTGCTTTGGCTTACCTCCCCAGAGAGCTGATGGCAGAGCAGAAGGACTTGTGTGTGCAGTACAGTGAAAAGTCTTCTAGTAAGCTTCCTTTGGTGATGCATGGGCATGTTCTAGTCAACACATACCATTATTCCATTTCCAGAGCCAGGAAACTTTGGAGAACATAATCTATTTTACTGATGTAGTGACAAGTCACATAGTAACCACAGCATCTATTCCAGATGATTTACAATGGAGGAAGTACTTAACCAAATGCCATGTGAGGACAAGCATTTACTCAATTTAAGTGAAAGCCTTACAAATATTTTTAACATACTACATGGTATGGTGAAATAATAATTTTCACTTTTTGGAGGAATTTCTAAATAATGTATTTGATTCAGCTTGGTACTAAAAACTGTTTATAGTCCAAACTTCAAGAAGCCACGTGCAAGGAGCAGCTTGCTTACCCATCAATATAAACTTCAAATAATCCATTTGACCACTCAGTGAAATAAAACAGGAGTAATTTCCAAGTCAATCACAACCAAGGGTTTTAGGAAGTGGTGTCCCTCAGCTGAGTTGCTGTGACTGGCTGTGTGAGCATGGTTAACTCCTTCCCTGCCTTGCAGCAAGGGGATGTGTACATAATTCAACAAGAATTCTGCTTCAGTTGCTCAGTTTTGTCACTTTCTCTGTGCTGCTGACTATATTAAGCAGATTAATTGAGATAATTAAGACATTTCTTATGTGAGTATAAATTATGCCATGGCAATACTGCAGTTTTATGGCTCTGTAACATGTCATTCTTAACACAGAGGTTTAATGGCCATCTTAAACTGAAGTAAAGGTGGGTATCTGCTTAGCAGGATATCTATCTTCTTCCCTCCCCTGTCCTCAGGTACACTGGTCTACCCCTAATATTTGCCAAAACCAACAGCTAAGTTACTTTATCTTAGGCTTGATCAGGGACATGCTCAGATAGATTTTTTTTTTTTTCCATGTAGGCTCACAATCCATGTCCTCACATAATTCCACTAGCAGAGCTCTGGGTACAGAGGAGGATGAAAAAATCAGTATAAGGAATAGAAACAGCCCTGTTATGCACTGGTCAGAGCTTCCATGGTCATCCCACTGCAGCCCAGGACAGGAAAGGTGGAGCTACTACTGCTACTGTCTAAAATTATCTGGTTTTCACTGGCAAAGAAATACAACTTTTAGAGTGCAAAAAGCTTAGAATTTCATTTAAAAGTGTAATTAACAATGCAATTCACAAGAACTGTTTCGTTGTTCTGTACTCACCACTCAGTAATTACCACTTTAAAAAAAAAAATAAGTTTTTTTAATGTGAACTCCTGACAGCAAAAGTACAAGGGTGCCAACATACAAAGTTGTCCTTGGCTTTACTGATTTCCCTGGCAAAATATATAATGTGAGCTTAAGTGATCATGAAGGGGAGCTGCAAAGAAGCCTACCTGTAAAAGAGAATAAGCATAACATGGAAAACTACTGGAAAGAGCTTACAACACTGTACCATGGCTGAGACTCACTGCAGGAGAGCTACTTTGCAGATGTAAAATACTCACATGCTAAAGAAAAGAGAGAAAACAACATTGAGAGAAGGATAAACAAAAAGAGGAAGATGTGAGAATACGAGAGGAAGTCAATAATAAAGAATAAAGGAAGTGCAGGAAGTGAAATGGCAAAGTGACAAACAGGGAAAGAAAAGTGATGGGCTGTAACTCTGTAGCATCCTGTAATAAAATAAAGATGGGAAAAAAAAGGAATTTTTAAAGCCTGCAATTAAAACCAACACATAAATTTATTTTCTATTTGAGATGAAAATGATTGCTTAGGCCTAGTTTTCTGTTAGATTTTGCTGTGTGAAACCAAATTTCCTTATTATTTTTTTCACTACTTTTTTGATTTTTTTTAAATTATTTGGGATTTTTATAGTAGTATTTAAATATTATTTAAATTCCTATCATTTATATCTAAAGGAACCAATAGATAGTAAGGAAGAGTTTAAATTTACTGACACTTAACAGTGCACATAATGCAGAGGCTTTATGGAATGCTGATAAATTTCCTTGACCTACTGCTGAAATTTGAATAAACATATCATTATGGGCTTTAAAATGGGTTTATGGGTTTTTTATGTATAGTGGCACATTAGGACCTGATGTGGTAGGCTTTAAGTAGCCTATTAGAAAATCTTTCAGCTTGCAGACAATTCCAGCTATGGTGGGGTCACTGAGGGTTAGTGTTTTATTCCTGAAATGAATGAGAGTTTTGTCATTGATTTAACAGAACTGATAAAGACATTTTGCTTTTCCATTTTTTAATAGTTCTTCTGTACAAGACACTGTATGAACAGAAGTCTCAATCATATTGGAAATCTACCTCTGGGACAATAAAGCAAACACTTACATGGATTTCTGCCCCCAGAAGCACCAGGAACACAGTGTGATCCATGTCCAAAGTTTGTCCACATCTTTTTCCTCAGATTGAAAAGAAATGGGTGAATTCACCGAAAGAAAATCAGAGAACATCATATTCCTCTAGGAACAGGTACCAGCAGAAAGCATTTCCACTTCCAAGCAAGGAATCAAAGCGCCTCAGTCACTTCAAACAGCCAAAGTGTGATGGCATCCACTTCCAAGCTATCCAAGGGTAGGGACATGCAAGCAACACCCATCAAATAACTTTGAGCCACAAGTAGGGATCTGATATTTTAGGAAACATAAAACGAAACTGGTTAGTTTTTGTAAATAAGTTCATTATCATTTATAACTGTATATTGGGGACAAGTATAATTTTATTAGATCGTGTTTCTCTGACATCTTACATCCCCCTGAAATTACAAAAAGAAATAGTAGATAAGAATATGCTTGCACTAAACCAGTGAAATTATAGTCCAATTTGTAGTTTAATAGCTATCTTGTTGTTAACTTTTAAATTTTTATGATTCTGACAGATTTTATCTCTAATAGCATAACAGCATATAATTAATATACAATAAAATACAAAATTGTGGCATACTATAACATAAATGCTATTCTTGGAGAACTGATTCCAGATCTGAGGTAAAGATTAGAAGTTCTTTGCAGAGCCATGGCAAAGGGAATGGAGAACACGAGAGGCGATCTGCAGGGTTAGCTGGCAGTGTGGCAGAACAGGGACATGGCAGTTTTGCTCAGAAAGGGCTATTATACACTTAAAGGTCATGAAGGGGATTCATATGGAATAACAAACATGTCCACTTCCTCGTTTGCTTCATTGTCACTTCAGAAATAAGCCTTTGTAGATAAATACAGCCAAATTTCCTACAGAAGTCACAAAAGCATGCATTAAAATGTGGAGGAACAGTGGAGAATAGGAATGGACTGGAACACTTACCAGGGTGGGTAAGTGTTTACAGAAATAGGAGCTTTGACAGAAGAGACAGATAAAAGTCTGACTGAATCATGAATCTAAGCTCACTGACAGCCTCGGGGTGGGTTTTACCTGACCTATGTGTGAGATATACAGAGACTGTCTCTGTAGCCTCACTTTCCAAAGGGAAGCACTTTCCTACCTGGACTTGAGCGCAGTCAGACTTCTTGTACCCAGAGTTGAAGGGTGCCAAATTTTGGCATTTTCTCTCTACAATTCATGTATTAATGATATTATATTAATGGTATTATATAAATTAAATATATATCTATATTACATTAATTATAATATATTATTATGTATAATATCATATATCACATCATATTATTATAATGTATTTTTGCAATACATGTGTTTTGGATTGCAACTTGCCTTCTAAAGTCCACAAAAATTCTCCATCTCAGCCCTCAGCTGTGGTTAAAAGAGATGATTAATTTGACATTTTCTGGGAAAAAGCTCTACTTTGCCAGAATAAGGGACTCAGAATGCATAAAGTAAACAAATCCAGGAAATCTACCAGGAAATCCATAATTCCATGGATTTTGAATGTTGATTTGAAAAATGTACTCTCACTTCCTAAAATAATGTTAGATTAAGTTATTTTTATCTTTTAATTTAAGAACCTGGGATGTAAAGTTGACCTTTTTCTTCCAGACACTGTAACAACCGATAGAAATCAACTCCTGTACAACAATTGACTTGCTCATAAATAATAACCCAACCATTGTATTGGACATGATGAATAAAATGTGTTAATAAAGAAACATTCAGAAGCCACATCTATTTATTTAGAGACTTTTGTATGAACAGTGGACAAATTTGAGAAGTACAGTGTGCATACCAGAAATGTTTTATTCAAGGGGATCACCATAGGCTCTTGCTGAAATGTGTCTTAAAGATACTCTATATAATAAAAGGTAAGGACTGAAATAGAAATCAGGTTTAGAAATTTTCTGTTACCTTATCCTTGAACTGAAATTCTGTAGAAATTTAGGAATAAGCAGTCATCAGAAATATAAAATAGATGTATGATGTTGCAGCAATCTAACAAAAGGGAGTTATCTATTGTGCCCTAGTACGTCATCATCATGAAAGAGAAATTGCAAAATCTTGTAAACAGGTGGTTCTTGAACAGCTTACATTTGCTAATGGATACTAGTAATTCTGCTTCCAGCTTCTTTAAAGAAAGGAGAATCTTGTGAAAGAAAGCCAACTTTTTTCCCAATTTGAAGAAGCTGATGGTAGGTGTTTATATGGCAGGACTAATCACAGGTGATTTGCTCAGAATATGAAATGAACTAAACAGTTTTCTTTGGACTACTTTTCATACGACTTACCATTCCTTTATATTTGAAACATGAAAAATTTTCAAGTAAAAATTTTGTTTCTCAATTATTTTTTGGGATGCTTTTAACATTATTGTCTAATTTAGAGTAGGAAACTTCACCCTTTTTTTCAGCACCTATGGAACATTTTTAAAAGTCAGTACAGTACCTGCTTGTCTGTGCATGTAAACAGAAATAACTATCTGGGGAACACAATCATGGCAAAAGGTTATGTTTGCCCTTTTTTTGAAATACTTTTAGACTATCAAGTGGTTTAGAAGTCACTCAATCAATACCAGAAGTCAAGGAAAGCAGTTTGTTTTATCAACGTGAAGATATTTTGAGTTTTCTAAGATGGAATGGTGTTTCCTTCTGCATTTTAATTGAGATTTCATAAAATATCTGTTTCAGTGTATCTGACAAGGGTATTTAGGCTGCATTACACTGCAACAGCCACCTGAGACACAAATGTTTTAAAAATCTGGAAGACCAAAGACCCACATGAGGCCCCTTCTGTCTTCAAAAGGCAAATCATGAAAGCTGAGACTATAAACACCTCCATATACAGGTAAAAACAGTAAGGGGGTGCTGAGAGATGTAAATTTAACCCATAAGTACCATAGATCAGTTTTCATTTTCATTTTCATTCTATTAACACAAGAGGAGCTCTAAGGTTGGATTTGGATACACATTGCAGGCACATTTCCTATAAACAAATGGTTCTGTATAAAAACAGAGGTGATTAAAAGAAAGAAGTGTGTCTGAGGTTCAGAGGCTTTGGAATAGATATTTTCAAAGTATTTTTCTGTACAGTCCAGAATTAATTTAAAAATTTTAAAAATTTTAAAAATTTGTTGCTATCTGCAACTTCCTGTCTAGTAAAAAACCCCATAAACCAGTTTATTTTCATGTAATTAATTATGCTGAAAACTCCTCTATAAATCAGATCCTCAAATCTGCCTTCATCTTTCAATTTAAAAAAAAAAAGACAAATTTTTGAAGGACTGATGAAAATCATACCATACAATATTGTATGAACATGGACAAGATGATAATAAAAAAAATATTGAAATAGTATTGCTTTTGGTAAACTCCACATATCTCTCTTCCATCTAAAAACTGAAAATTGTCAATTAAATAATGAAATAGAAGATTAATATGTCTTGAAACTGTAGAAGGAGTATGAGTCCAGAGGGACCAGTGTTAATAGAAGCTACCAGAGTTTGTGAACCATGAGCTGAGTGAATTATGAGGGCAAACTGCAAAATTTTAGTTAATATGGGGAGATAGGCTACAGGAATATGGAGAATGGAGTCCATGTCTAAGGTGCTGTGCTTTAGTTGAGAATGGATTTCTGGAAAAACTGTGTTACACACATTGAATTTTGATACACTTTAAAAATCAATGACTTTAATTACTCAAGGAACCCTGATAATTATTAAACCCCAGTTCTTCCATTATGCTTTTCCAGTCCTTAATTTTAGGGAAAAAAAAAAAAAAAAAAGGAACTATAATATCTGAAATGTTATCCTAAGAAATATGTGTATTCAAATGAAAAATAACTCTTTTAAAAAAAAAATGCAAATTTTCAGCCTGGATGAGCATTTTCTTAAGCAGTCATTATCTCAAAATTAGTATAAAGACTGAAAAACTAAAATAGCTTATTAATGGACTGAGACTCCTTAAAGTTTTCATAATGTGAGTCAGGTGTATAGAATCTTTTGACAAACCTCACTAAGTAGCTATCTGCATCTTTAGGCACTTAAATGTTGTACTCTTCTCAATTGATTTCAATTTGAGTGCTAGGATTTAGAAATACTGTGATTTCTCCATGGATTATAACAGTTTGAGGCACAGCCTCTGTTGACAAGGTCCACAGGGGCAGAGCTGCACCCTGTGCCTGAGTGGACACTGCCATGGACACTGCACACAGAGGATTCTGCTGGACAGAATCTACACAACTCGTGTAGATTCTGCATTTGACAAAAAGTTAGGGCCAGGGGACCTTTGAGAGGTCCTTCCAACCTGGCATTGCATGATTCAGTGGTTCTATGAAGAGATTGTTTCAAATGCACTTCAAGATACACGTGAATTTAGTGGGTAAAATCTAATTTTTAGTAAGAGAACCTACTGCAGGCTGCAAAGTTTGTGTTTCACTTCTATGCAGCTTTTTAAGCTAGAGGGGGCCAATTTCACAAAAGGAAAGTCGATAATATCCTTATCATTGTTGTTTTGAAAGTATAAAGGGATATGAAGCAAAGGGCAAAGCTGAAGCAGGGATCCTGGTGGGATTCCACAGATGTGCTACAGGTGATACGAGCTGCTGCATTAGCTGGGAACAGAGCACTGAAAGGATGGCAAGCAAACCATGGTTCTTCCCCCTTTTAATGGGGTAGCACCATCTATGTGCCATGAAGGTACATGGCAGCATTATTAGGGCTCAGCACAGATTCTGGGGCTCAGTGGACCCCAATACCTGAGCAACAGCTTCATCCCAACAATACTGCGAACATTACTGGCAGGAACAGGCTCTTTTTCTGCACTTTATGGGGAAAATTCACTCTATCTCCATTTTTTTTTTTCTTTTTCTACTTTTCCATCTTTCCTGGAAAAAAAACCACTCACAATTTTTAACTTATATGAAGTTTCATCCTTAAGGATTTCATACTTGTAAACAAAACGACTGAAAGCTGACAGTTGGAAATGTCATGTCTGCTGTCAACCGTTCATGAATAATTGACACCAAGATTACCCAGGGAAAGCTGCAATTATCCCAACTCATTAACATATGAACTAAGCCTGGTTTTGTTCTGTAGTTGTAGGATTTTCCTTTAACTCCTTGATGTAGAAGGTAAAAAAAACCCCAGCGGGAGTTTGCTATACAAAGAATAAGTCTGAATGAATAAACAAAACCTCAGAACTATGAAGACATATTAGAATTTCAAGTAGTGTTCTGTTTAATCTTGTATATTCCATTTTGCTACTCTGCTATTTTACAGGGGATATCACTGTGACAGATTTGTGTGCTCGCCTAAGGCTCGAAGAACAGCTTTTTGCAAATAGAGGCGTCAATGGGAAGATCTTCCTACCCACATTCATATTTTTGTACCCATACACATGAATGTGTCTAATCAGAAAGCTGAAATGGTTGGTGTTTAATCAGAATTTTAGCAAGATAAGTTGCCTGGATGATAACAGCATTAACAGAGGGAAAAATATTTTTTTATAGAACTCATTAAAAAAACCCCAAAATGTCTTAAATTGATTTTAAGACTAAGTTTAGCAAATCAGCATTAACCACTAAAACAAGCAGGCAAAGATAGTAGATAGGAAATTCACAAAGCAGGAAAAACATGTAAAGAAACAAACTCACCATATTTACAAAGATAATGGGCTGCTCCCAAGCAGGTTAAATGCTTTCTGTCAACCTGTACAATAGGACAGACCCAAATTTTTTAGCTGCTGTGAAAGGTTGTAGGGCAGACTTGCGGTCTAGGATAGCATCTGAATGAAAAGTTCTTTTCTTGAAAAAAAAGCGCTTTGAACCTCAAGTTGAAACTATGAAGCTATTTCGCACAAGTAATTACCATTTTGGATGCCCCTCGCTGCTGCTCCTTTTGCCTTTGGAAGCACAGCATATATTGGAGGCCATCATATCAATCTATACAGTTGAATTATAAGTTCTTTGATATAATGAAATCTCTTTGACAGTCACACACAGTCAAAGTCATTGTTCAGAAAGGATAACCAAGCTATTGCCTCTCAAGTGTAATATACTTCATTAAAATGCAACTCATTTCTTAAAATGCACATTCACTGAACTCCAGCCCTTCATAAATCTTGTAACATTTCATTTCTTGTTCACAGCTCTGAAGTCTTTAAATTTGAGCCTCTGTTGACTTCCTGCATAACCTTAAAACACATATAAATTTCCCACTTTACTATTTTTCTTCTTTTTTTTGTACAGAAATTTTAAGAGAAAATGACAAACAGTTTGGAATCTCTTGCCTATGTAATCTCTGCAGCACATCTGTCAAAAGCAATTATTTAGACACTGGATCTTCTCATGCTGTTGAAGTCTTCCTGACATCCACAGAAATTTTCCATCCTTTAATGCCTTATCTTTGTTCTGGGTGATAATTCCTTGGGAAAAAAAAAAAATCTTTTTTTATTCTAGGTCTATAGGTAATTTCTTTTATGTGGTCTTTATATGATATTCATTCCCCCTTAGAAAATCCAACACTCTCTGGCTCAATGCAAACAGAGAAAATAAACAAAAGATCCCTATGGGTGTAAAGGAGAATAGGGGAATTATGAAGAAACAGAGGCCAGTTCCTGGAGTTTCCTCTCTCTATTTACAAACACAGTATTTGAAACTTACTGCCACAATATTCTAATGACAATGACAGATGTGTCCAAGGTCAGACTGGTTCTTCCCACTCAAACCATTCTATTATACTGTGATATCTGCATCATCTTCTCCAATAACTTTATATTTTTATCCAAATCCTGTTTAATCTTTGAGTATTTATGTGGCATTTTTACTTCTTTTTCTGCATACAGTTCCTCTGGTATCACATACAATAGCCTATTATTGTCTCTTCAAAATACAATGTGAATCTGATAACACATGATGGCTGCTCGGATCTTCTTCTTTGAGAGAGTACAGCATTAAACAATATTATACATACTACTGTAATGTTAAAATTGTATATACTGTATTACATTCAAAACCCACAATTCTCAAGGAGCAGGACAAGCCTATCTAAAAAATGTCAATATTTAAATTTACACCCACTGACACG
Organism: Thryothorus ludovicianus; assembly: GCA_013397245.1. NCBI lineage: Eukaryota > Metazoa > Chordata > Aves > Passeriformes > Certhiidae > Thryothorus > Thryothorus ludovicianus. The sequence goes on along the minus strand of VZTB01017298.1, from coordinate 15,356 downwards.
TAATCCTGCAGTGATCTCTAGAACCTGCTAAACTATAGTCACTTTATATAGCTGAATACAATCATGCATCATTTTTGCCATAATCAACAGAATAAAATCAATTGCATATAAATATACACAAAAATCATCTGTGTAAGTTATAAACAAAAATAAAACGTTTTCAAGCAGTTTCTATGTATAATCCATTTGATCTCTCAGCAATTTTCTTATACTCAATCAGAACCAAAAAACGCCTCAGCAGACATTCCTCAGAAATATCTAAATTTGCCTTTTATTGTGATTGATTATAGCTTATGTACAGGAATACATACACCTACAAACCCAGCCTCAGTGTGCAGGTTTCAGCACAGAAGCAACCTGAGGGTGGCTTTCCAACCTCTGGAATTTAAATGCCTCTCTCTGTGGAGACTCGGAACGAGATGAGAGCTTTAACTGAAGATTAAATTGGAGCACAAGCCTTGCACACAGAGACATCTCTTATTCATGAGCCCTCACATATGTGGTGCTGTAAGTCGGCAGAGAGAGCGCGTTTTACCACACCAGCCCTAAGTGAGTAGGGCTTAATTTCTCTTATTTCTTAAGAGCTAGACACTGAATCCCACTTTTTAAAGTGGTAATTTGCATATAGTCTAATTGTCCTCTTTAAGTACTGCAGGGTAACATTGACTAACATTGCCCATTTTAAGGGACTGTTTTTCCAATGTGGAGGCAGTGATTTACGTAAATAGCAGTCACTTGGCTTTTATTTAACACAAGAGCATATTAAGAGAAAAGCAACAGAAAGCAGAGTGTAAAGTTCTACTTAGAGGCTGTAGTAAAGCTGACAGTGTAGTAGAAAAGACTAATCAGTACATAAGAGATTCAAGGTTGCCAGCAATTAATTCTAACAGCAACTGAGCATATTAAGGGGTCTCGGTCAAATCCCAAGAGTTTTGAAAAAAATTAACTTAATCCTTGCCTTCCACTGAGAGTTGGCCAGGGTCCAGACCATCATTGTATGTGGAGAATATAAAATCCCCTTGCACTATTTTCTGTAACTTATTAAGCATATGCTAGACACCTTTGGGAAAAAAAAAAAAAAAAAAAAAAAAAAAAANAAAAAAAAAAAAAGGAAGAAACCTACTGAACACATTTTGTTTCTTCATGGAAGGAGTACCAGTTCTTCTTGTCACCCTACTTTTTCAGCTGGTTTAGCTCTCTCTTGTCTTAGTCATTGTCTTAGGTACTAGCAAACTCAAGATGTCAAACATCATTTTAATTTTGTCATGCTAGCATATTTGCAACGATGTTCCTGTCACTTTTGAATTCCAGCTTTCAATCAGAAATGCTTCTGATTACTTCCCAGCAGCATAATTTTACAGGCTCAGTAAAAAACCTAATTCCACACCAAAATGGTTGTACACAGCATTTCTCAGAGAATTATCATTTTTACTGGCTTCAGTGGCAAATGTAGATACTCACATATCTTGTGTTCAAGAAGATTATATTATGAAGACAAATTAATTTGAGGGATGGCTAACAATATTTCAGTTTAAACTTGTGAGCAGAACTTGAGCGACTCCATCAGCGCCCTTCTTTTTAGTGCACTGAAATGGGCAGGGCTACAGAGATCATTTCATTGGCCACAGGACAGATAGAAATGATTGCTGATCTTCACCTTAGAATCACAGAATATTTTGAGTAGAAAGGTGTTGGAATCCAAAATGCAGAGAGCTCTTATAACATTGGACCTGCAGGCCAAAGCTTAGAATTAAATACAGAGTTTGATTTGAGACCTTGGAAAAGGCTTCCAAACTTGGATGCTAGAAGTGAGAATGTGGATTTGTAGTCAGTGACATATTAAGCTAGGTAGAGGAAAGTTCAGAGTTCAGAGTTTAAGATATAGACAAAATAGAAGAAGTTATAAAGGTAATAAGATGTTTTGGAGTGTAGTATTTTAGGCTATGTGTGACTTTCTGATTGGCTAAGAAAGCCTGCACTGTGGCATGAGCTCATAAGACAAAATATTTGGGCATTGGATCAAAACCAAAAATAATCTTGGTGGCAGTATTTTATTGGTTAATAAATCCTTAAAAGGTCTTNGAAGTGAGAATGTGGATTTGTAGTCAGTGACATATTAAGCTAGGTAGAGGAAAAAGTTGAGTTCAGAGTTTAAGATATAGACAAAATAGAAGAAGTTATAAAGGTAATAAGATGTTTTGGAGTGTAGTATTTTAGGCTATGTGTGACTTTCTGATTGGCTAAGAAAGTCTGCACTGTGGCATGAGTTCATAATTTGGGCATTGGATCAAAACCAAAAATAATCTTGGTGGCAGTATTTTATTGGTTAATAAATCCTTAAAAGGTCTTGTAATTAGAGGTCTAATCCTTAAAAGGTCTTGTAACTAGAGGTCTTGTGACCTTATGAACCATGCAGTGAAGATGTGAACTGAACTCATCCTTCCTGCCCATGTAAAAGATAAGAAAAAAATAAATCACACCATCTAAAGCAACTCAGATTCATAATTCACCTCTAATTCATAAAATTTCTGACAGGAAGGGACCTTAAATAATCCAATTCCAACCCCACTGCTGTGGGCAGGCACGCATTCCACTAGACCAGCTTACCAGAGCCCCAACCAACCTGGCCTTGAACACTTCCAGGGATGAGATATTCCTCCGTTTATTATATTACAAAAATGTCTTCACCTCAATGTCTTTAGCTTAAAAGAATATAAAAATGTCTTAACATTTTTAAGGTTGTGTGGTCACCTATCAATGAGAGAAAGGAAAGCAATGATCTTCAGTGTACCCAGACATGCTGCTTCCTGTTTGTTGCTCCTTTCCAATAGTTCTTCAATCCATCACTGGCCTTTTTCCCCATGGGCTGGCTGTGGTGCTGTCTGCTCAGGAGCCTTTCTGGCCATCAAGCACTGCTATTAGAATAATTTCACTTTTCTCAACAAGAACTTCATGCCTTGCTCCTCAAAACCCAAAGAGACCTTTAACATAATAAACCTGCTCTCACTAAAAGGAATGAAGAGGAGCTGTGTGGATAAACAAGACATTGCACATTTTATTCCAAACACTATTACTCCTTCCCAATTCCTTCTAGAACATACATGGAAAAATAATTTATATGAGACAGGGGTTTTACTTTTGGTTTTGTTCGGGTTTTTTTGCTTTGTTGGTTTTTGGGGTTTTCTTTTCATGAAACACCTTTTTGGATATGAAGAAGAGGATGAGTTTTTCTACAGTCTTTCTGTATAAAGTATAAATTGCTATCAAATTTTAATGTCTCCATGCTGGTAGAAGCAGCAGGTTTTGGATGCCCCGTTTCCTAGATTTAGCATCCTTAATTTTCTCAATCTTACCTTTTAGACACTTTCTTTTAATAATTTCTTTCTCTTCCCCTATTCTGTAGGCTCTGTTCAGTTAAATTGGATCATTCCAGTTCTCCAAAGCGGGCTACAGATGCTGGTCAGGACCTAGGATACCCCGGGCTGGGAGAACCCTGTGGGTGGTCTCCAGTCCCACCTGGTGCTTTAGGCACTGTATCAAGATTGGACAAGGCTGCATGTTCACCCAGGCTCTCGAAGTCTCTGAGCACCCCTGGGTAACACTGAGGAGGCCCTGTGAGTCTGCCAACATGTGACTCAAATTTCTGGCAACTTGTTTCTAATTAAAGCTTTGGATTTTTCTCCTTATAATCAACAGTAACTGCACTAACTAGGTAGATTTTTAATAGAAACTGGAAACTAGATAATTAACTTCCCTTGGCATTGCTTTCTGATAATTTTCTCAACTACTCTGAACCATTTTCTTTCACTTTCTCCTAATGGCAATAGAGGGTGCTTGCTGTTAATCCTAGTATCTTTTGGGATCTGCAGTTTCTGTATTACTTTCTTTTTCTTATTTAAATGGAGGTTACAGATTTTATATTTTCTGTGTGCTCATTCATCTAAATATAAGCTAAAAAAACAAAAT
>VZTB01017298.1:0-11311 GCA_013397245.1 Thryothorus ludovicianus | reverse complement strand
AAAAATAGAAGTAGTTATAAAGGTAATAAGAAGTCTTGGAGTGTAGTATTTTAAGCTATGTGTGACTTTCTGATTGGCTAAGAAAGCCTGCACTGTGGCATGAGCTCATAAGACAAAATATTTGGGCATTGGATCAAAACCAAAAATAATCTTGGTGGCAGTATTTTATTGGTTAATAAATCCTTAAAAGGTCTTGTAATTAGAGGTCTAATCCTTAAAAGGTCTTGTAACTAGAGGTCTTGTGACCTTATGAACCATGCAGTGAAGATGTGAACTGAACTCATCCTTCCTGCCCATGTAAAAGATAAGAAAAAAATAAATCACACCATCTAAAGCAACTCAGATTCATAATTCACCTCTAATTAATAAAATTTCTGACAGGAAGGGAGCTTAAATAAACCAATTCCAACCCCACTGCTGTGGGCAGGCACGCATTCCACTAGACCAGCTTACCAAAGCCCCAACCAACCTGGCCTTGAACACTTCCAGGGATGAGATATTCCTCCGTTTATTATATTACAAAAATGTCTTCACCTCAATGTCTTTAGCTTAAAAGAATATAAAAATGTCTTAACATTTTTAAGGTTGTGTGGTCACCTATCAATGAGAGAAAGGAAAGCAATGATCTTCAGTGTACCCAGACATGCTGCTTCCTGTTTGTTGCTCCTTTCCAATAGTTCTTCAATCCATCACTGGCCTTTTTCCCCATGGGCTGGCTGTGGTGCTGTCTGCTCAGGAGCCTTTCTGGCCATCAAGCACTGCTATTAGAATAATTTCACTTTTCTCAACAAGAACTTCATGCCTTGCTCCTCAAAACCCAAAGAGACCTTTAACATAATAAACCTGCTCTCACTAAAAGGAATGAAGAGGAGCTGTGTGGATAAACAAGACATTGCACATTTTATTCCAAACACTATTCCTCCTTCCCAATTCCTTCTAGAACATACATGGAAAAATAATTTATATGAGACAGGGGTTTTACTTTTGGTTTTGTTCGGGTTTTTTTTCTTTGTTGGTTTTTGGGGTTTTCTTTTCATGAAACACCTTTTTGGATATGAAGAAGAGGATGAGTTTTTCTACAGTCTTTCTGTATAAAGTATAAATTGCTATCAAATTTTAATGTCTCCATGCTGGTAGAAGCAGCAGGTTTTGGATGCCCCGTTTCCTAGATTTAGCATCCTTAATTTTCTCAATCTTACCTTTTAGACACTTTCTTTTAATAATTTCTTTCTCTTCCCCTATTCTGTAGGCTCTGTTCAGTTAAATTGGATCATTCCAGTTCTCCAAAGCGGGCTACAGATGCTGGTCAGGACCTAGGATACCCCGGGCTGGGAGAACCCTGTGGGTGGTCTCCAGTCCCACCTGGTGCTTTAGGCACTGTATCAAGATTGGACAAGGCTGCATGTTCACCCAGGCTCTCGAAGTCTCTGAGCACCCCTGGGTAACACTGAGGAGGCCCTGTGAGTCTGCCAACATGTGACTCAAATTTCTGGCAACTTGTTTCTAATTAAAGCTTTGGATTTTTCTCCTTATAATCAACAGTAACTGCACTAACTAGGTAGATTTTTAATAGAAACTGGAAACTAGATAATTAACTTCCCTTGGCATTGCTTTCTGATAATTTTCTCAACTACTCTGAACCATTTTCTTTCACTTTCTCCTAATGGCAATAGAGGGTGCTTGCTGTTAATCCTAGTATCTTTTGGGATCTGCAGTTTCTGTATTACTTTCTTTTTCTTATTTAAATGGAGGTTACAGATTTTATATTTTCTGTGTGCTCATTCATCTAAATATAAGCTAAAAAAACAAAATACATTTCTATTTTCCACATATTCTCTATTTTCTAGATCTGCAGTTATCTGCAGAACTGTGAATGAAAGGATTTATCAAGTAAGCATACGGAGAAAAGTCTAAGGGGAATGTTTGATATACCAAAAATAAAAATCAGTTTTCTCCTTCTTGCTCTTGCTCCAACGGCAAAATGGAATACACATTAATGTGTTACAATCTAATCTATTTTCTTTTTAAATTATAATCAGGTTCCAGGGTTAGTTTTTCATAGTATAGATTTGAAAAAGAAAATAATTCACGACTCCCATTTCCCTTTATCTTATTATATTGATAGTGGAGAGATGGGGCTGCTCAAGCATTACAAAGTCATTTTATGTTATTTTGCTGAGGTTATTGTTGTTTTATTATTAAATGATTTCTTCTACTGTGTTTTCTTAAATATAATGATTCATATCCTTAATACATTAAAGGATTGCTGTATAGAAATATCTGACCAGAATCATAGGAATTATGAATTACATCTGAATAGATGAAGACACAGCTTAAGTACACAGAAGAGACTCAATCCACAGTGTAAGTATAAAGAAAATTTAAAAAATAATAGTCTTAAGGATATTAGAGATTTCAGGTCTTATTTTCCTAAGCTATAGTGATTCTAGGTCATACTAAAATTGCAAAATAGTAATAAAAAAATGCCCTGTTTTTTTTAGATGCAAACATCAATATTTTAGAAATATCTAAAATGTAAAATATATAGAATTTTGCAATATTGGTGAAAAACAGACCAAAATCTAATTGGGGCCTCTTTACAGGTTGCAAACAGTTTTCCATTTCACTCCTTTTTTTCAGTTAAAAGACCTTTTGTTTTTTGAAACCAGCAGGCAAGCCACTTCTCATCAGACAGAAATGCATTTGAAGATTGTGTTTCAGCGATGTAATAGCAACAGCATCAAGCATCAAATGTGGAGAGCTTTATTAGGGTTATTATTAAAGAGAATAGGACTTAGATGGAGATGGTGAAGAGGTAATAACCAACAAAGGTGGGAAATAAAATTATTATTGCCTCCCACTGAAATGCAAACATGGCTGGATCACTGAGAGAGGGGAAGATTGAGAGTTCCACCAGACTAAGCCACCAGGCTCAATCCTTGCAGTTCACAGAATCATAGAATCACAGAAGGGTTTGGGTTGGAAGGGACTTTAAAGACCATTTAGTTCCAGCATCCCTGCCATGGACAGGGACACCTTCAACTATCCCAGTTTGCTCAGAGCTCCATCCAACCTGGCTTTAAACACTTTCATGGATGGGCCACCACACCTTCTATGGGCAAGTGCCTCACGAGTCTCCCAGGACAGCTCAGTAGTTCCCAGGATCAGTCCTCCTTTTCTCTCTTCTTAAGTATGGGTACAATGTTTCCCCTTTTCCAGTCACCTGAGACTTCACCTGACTGCCACGACTTTTCAAATACCACAGAAAGTGGCTTAGCAGCTACATTTGCTGATTCCCTCAGGACCCTGGAATGTATCTCACCAGGTCCCTGAGATCTGCGCTCTTCTCTTTCACAAAACAAGAGGATGGAAGAAATGATAGGCACCAGTGTTCTAAATATAGTGTTTAAAATATTTGTGACCATCCTGTGTTCTTTACCAAAGTGTACTGCAATACTGAGTATGAAATTAGCTATTTGAGGGTAAATCGTCTCATCATAACTCTTTTCTAAGCTAATTTTTTCAGCATTTATTATGCAAGTTTGTATATAGTAAGTTTTAAACTGCATAGTGGTTTGTCAGATAAGAGATACAGAATTATTTCATTTCCTTACGGGCCCTTTTTCTCTACATAAGTTTGTGTGATTGTAACAAAAAGGAACTACAAAAATAAGAACTAGTATTTTATAACTTGCAGCAGAGGACTTGTGGTTCATCATTTCTGAACACCTGGAGTTGATAATAAGCCAATTTTACTTCTGAAATCAAACGGGTAAATAAATAATGTGTATAGAAAACCATGTGAAAAAGTCTGATATTGCAAATGTCTAATCACATGGTTTCAGCAGGAGGTTAGGAATATAAATAGGAGTTAAGAACCCCTGCTGAACCTGGAGCATGGTTAACTTTATATAATTGAGTAATATTTAAATCAATGGGAATTCAATATAATATTAAGTAATCTTATATATAAAGGAATAAAGCTGAGATTATTATTCTCGGTTATGTGCAGTTACACATCATTCGATATCCTTTTATTTTCATATAATTTAAATTCGCATTTTAGTTCTTCTTATGGTTTGATGAACTGCATAAATGTTTGGTTTATTGATATTTTGTGAATAATGAGGTCCACTGGTACATTCTTGTAACTGATAAAGTACCGCAAGCTCCACATTTATTCAGCACAATATATCCTTTGGATTCTGAGTTGCTAAATGAAAGAAATTTGATCCTAATGATATTTGAAAATAATGAAATCACTCAATAGTATCGATTATTGTTATAAGTAGAAGTATTTTTTTGGACATATCACACTATTATTTTTTTAATGGTATAAATCCATCTTATTTTACCAACTCACTTATAATGGTATGGTCATGATATATGTAAATAGTTCCCACATAAGAATGCATATTTTTATTGCTCATTTTTAAATAAATAAAACGTTGCTGTGTTTGCATATTTTATACACATATATCAATATTATATTATATTTTTACATATACTAGTTACAGTCATATATAAACAAATGCAGAAAACCTCTAACTTGATATGAGAAAGGAGAAAAAGCCTCACTGTTTTCATTCTAGTCAGACTAAGTAAGGTGGTTCTGAATTCCAAACAGGAAATAAATGCTTCAGATAAATTCAGGTTTCAAAGTCTGAAGTCAGCCACCTCTAGAGCAGTATAATCTCTGGGTGATATTTTTGGTAATTAATCTCTGGTAACTAAGAAATATACAAAGTATATTTTATAAATGAAAAGCAAAAGCATTGTCAGATTTACTTTAATCTGAGAAGGTTGGATAGAAATAAAGTTTTTCCAGCTTTTTTTCTGCAGATCTCTAATTTGAAGAGTCCTACAGAGTGAATCATTGATATTGAGAGCCTCTTCAAGCCACCATTGAAACTGAAAAAATGTCTGATCTGTTTGCTATTGATAAATTATGCTTTTCATATGTGTGTGTGTTTGCCCTCAATTTTGCTTTCTTATTTTCTGTACAAAACTTTGACACATGACAAACCAGGCTGTTTCACAAACACTGCATCTCTGGACAAAGGAAACAATAAAGGAAATTAGATTGTACAGTTGTAGCATGATGCAGTCTCTTTTAAGTTACAACTTTCAATTTTACTCTTGTAAGAAAAAATTAATTTTACACTTGTAAAATATTCTCATACAGAAAGATGCAATGAATGCACAGATTGTGACTATCATATTTCAGATGTGAGGTTTCTTTAATATGTTTCTTTAGTAGTCTCTAAAATTTTTAAAATATTTAATCTTGGCAGACATGGTTGTCTAAAGTTACCCTTTTTTGTCCAAATCATTCTCTTAGTCAATAAAAAAAAAAAAATTACTATGTTTTCTGTCACTTTGAAGCTTTCAAAATCTTACACTGAATCTTGTGGTACAGAAACTCACCAAGACAGGAGACACTGCTTTTCCAAGGAGGGAAATTTACATTTATAATATAGGTTCTAACTACTTTCGCCTCTAAAATGTCACAGATAAGTGAGAAATGGCATTTTAGTCTGTTCTAAATCATTCAGGATTTAAGGTACCAGAAGGCTACTACTGATATTTGACCTTGTCCTAGGTAAAAAGTGGACATTAAACCAGTAAAATATCTGCATTTTCACTCAAACATAAAGCATGCAATAAGTTCTCTAACAGTTAATTAAGACAGTATCATTATGACCCACTAACCTTTGGTACAGCCGATAGTGTTAAAACAAGAATGTTATCAAGTCATCAGAGACTTCTTTTTGTAGCCTTTAGATAGAAAATAATAGCAGATTGGTGTGGTTTTACTATTGATTTTAAACCCCACATATCGAGGGGGTGCTACCCACAGGAGATCTACAGTGTTAGCAGTCTCAGAATGGTTAAAGCAATAATCTGATTTTTATTTAGTGCAATAATACTGATGCTTTATGCATCTTAGGCAGTGCCATCCTTTCATTTGCAACACAGCTTTAATTCTGATCTGGCAGTTTTAATCTTTCATCCAAAAAGTTCAGCACTGCATCATCCATGTGTAACTATTGTCATCCCTATTGATTTTATTTTGAGCTTTTTAGGGAAATTTGGGACACACTAAGAAACTTAATTCTAATCCATAATTATTCTCAGGCATTAACAAAACTACTTAACCATAGTAAAGAGGTTCAAATATATAAAAAAAAACTAATAGCCATGGGAACTAAACAAGTAATATATGGGAAAGAACATAGATTAAAGAACATATATTAAATTTTTTAGAACATATATAGATTTAAAAAAAGTCAGCCTGGAAACACATTAATAATTCCTGCTTTCAAATTTGTCCATAAACATTAAACTCAATAAAATGCCACTGTACAAATTCTAACAGAAAAATAAGCAAGAATATAAAAAGAAAGTTCACATAATAGGAATATTTTTTGAAAGTGTTTGTTAGTTTAGTTTTCAGTATTACCACTTTCAATGGTGAGTCATAGCATCAAATGCAGCAAAATGCATATATGAAAGAAAAATTATTATCATTTCAGGCCAATTGAATATATCAACTTAGTTATCCAATACAAAACTACAAATAACATTTCTCAAAATCATCAACTTTCATAACTTTGAGTCAGATTACCAGAGCAGTACTTTTCACCTGATCACGTTGTTCTCTTACAATTGTTGTTAAACTTAGAGAGGTTTTTTCCTTCATTTTTTGGTTCAGGATATTGTATTTTTGAAGTAAGGTAGAGCTACATGATGTGGAATCTTGCCAGCTTCCGATTAACAATAAAAATGTTAAGAGTATTGGACTGTAATATAATGATAAGATTAAATTGTGAAACAGGTTTGATTATAAAAGACCTCATCTGAAAAAGAGGTAATCCTGATGTGAAATTTTATATATTATGGCTGACAAGAAATAATAAACCAACTTATGCATATACTAAAAGTTAAAATATTCAATTATATTTTAGAAGACATTCTTATCAGTGAAACACACTTGCTCTACCAAAATAAAAGTTGCATAATTGGAAATGAAAAAGTTAGAGCTGTGTCCTTCAACTTTTTCCAAGGTGCTTGTTGATTTTTTCTGTAAGAACATTTATTTCAGGGGGAGGAAAAAGAAACCAAATTTCATTTCATTCAGTTACTTTTCTTTTAGCTACACCATTCCTTTAAACATCTCCTGTGCAGATCATATTTTAGGATAAATATTAAACTGGTAACCTATGGACCTACATGAACATTTGCTTATTCTTTTTGGATATGGAAACAATGCAGCACACAGCTTTTCTTTACACATGCTCATACTGTAGTTTTTGTTTGATTAGTCAGCCTGTTCTGAAGATGTGAGCTTTATGCTTTTGGTAAAATGTGGTTTCAGGTATCATGGTTGGTTTATTCAGGCTTTTATAGAGACATTGCTACCTCCTAATTCAGTTTCCAATACAAACACAAAATATTAGCTTCTTCAGAATGATCAAATAGAGTGGCTGTTTGAATTAGATAAAATCAAAACATTACATTTGATGAATGGTACAAATATTTGACTGACAATTCATTTACTCATCTCAGATTCAGAAGAGGTTTTGTAAAACCCCTCTCAAACCTAGAACAAACTTTAGGACTTAATCCCACTAATCCTCCAAAGCTGAAAAACATTAAAAATATCAAATCAGTTTTGCAGTGTGTCCTGTTGGTCATGCAGGTCAGCAGATTCAGGCTGTAGAAAGCAAAGCGACAGGTGAATGGGTCAAACTGGAAGCTGAAATGCATTCTACTGTGTCCCAGGATCTAACCAGGTAATTCCTCTTCAAGGGATTCAAAAGAGCCAAGGATCACAGAGGCTCAGAGCTGTCACTGCTTGGGTGCATTGGTAACTCCATGTTGACACCCCCTCTCTCCTGTGGCTGTTTACCTGGTATCAAATTCACAAATCCCTCTCATCAATATTTTTAATTCTGTTACTTTAGAGAAGTCTCCTGTTTTTTTGCACAAGGCAGAAGTTCTTATTCTTTAGGCACCTAAGAACATTGCAATGGAGACTGTTGTAATTCACCACCACTGGGTTTTCTGACCCAGCTGAGCACACACAGACTTATGCACAATAAAGTTCATTGGAGGAAATGTGAAGATAGGAGATGGGAGGCAAAAGTTCACTACATAGTCCTGTGATTCTTTGGACCATGACAACAAACCACTTGCTGCTGTGAACTTACAAACATTATTACTTCCATCAAAAGTAAGAAGATTACACTTATCAGATAATGCTAGGAGATACCATTATAAAAGCCACGATCTTAATGAAAATTTCTAATTTTATGGTCTGCTGCTGCCATAACTTTCAGGATTTTAGAAAAATATTTTTGTTTCTACTCTAATTCTATTTAAGGTATTGCATTGGAGGATTTAATTTAGATAATGTGCATACCCTCATATTTCAAATTAAAATATTCATAGATGTTCTAGATCACTAGGGAAACAATTATATTACATGCTGGTATGCTGTTGATCCTTTATAGATGTCTAAGCATCCCTCAGCACTCATCTTCCATTTTGCTTTCTGTATCTAATGAGAAATTCTTTCGTGGATTTCACTGCGAAGTGCAGCAGAATACAGAGAATATTGAAAATAGAAAAATGTGGAGAATATACTTCATTTTGTTTAAAGTTTATTCTTCCAGACATGCTATTTTACAAGAAATAACCCAGATATGACTGCAGCTTTCTTTCTCCATGGACAATTGGCACCGTTCTAGTTCAACAACAGTTGGTTTCTATGTAATATTATATTGGTTCTGTTACTGTTAAGAAGGCAGAAGCAAAATAAACTTCAATGTTCTTTTAAGAATGTATATGACATTTGATTTTGACCACATGTATAAATGAACACAAACAGGTACTATTTGTTAAAAAAAATAAAAAAAAAAATACAACTAAAGGTTCAGCAGACCTTGATTTTGGAAGAATGCTCTTCATAAACTCTTTGGTGCATAACTTCACGGTTAACTGAAAATATGCTAGTACAGCATCTTTACAGGTTATTGTTACATGGCTTGCAAAAGTCTAAATCTATTCCAAATGTCAACATAAATGCTAAGAATACCTTCAGGCTAGGAAAAAGCCCACTGAATCTGGACTCATTTCATTTCATTTCATTTCATTTCATTTCATTATCAGACTTCACTCAAAGCCACTAAAAATATAAATTTAACTTTCATATGTAAAAAAATATTTTCATTTTATCAACTGTCATCTAAATTTTGTATTATTTTCCTTACTTACCAGTTTATGTAGCACTACAGTTTTGGGGAAGAGCTGCTGGAAAGCTGCCCAGTGGAAAAGGACCTGGAGCAGCTGAATGTGAGCCAGCACGTGTTCAGGTGGCCAAGAAGGCAAATGTTATCCTGGGCCTGCATCAGGAGCAGTGTGGCCAGCAGGACCAGGGCAGTGATCATCCTTCTGGACTTAGCACTGGGGAGGCCACACCAATTTTGGGCTTCTCACTACAAAAAGGATTTTGAGGTGCAGGAACATATTCAGAGGGCAGTGGAGCTGGTGAAGGGTCTGGAGCACAAGTCTGATGAGGAGGGGCTGAAGGAGCTGGGGCTGTTTAGCCTGGAAAAGAGGGCTCAGATAATGGTAGGAGATACCATTATAAACAAATCCACAATTCCCTGAAAGGAGGGTGCAGCCTGGAGGGGATAAAGCTCTTCTCCCAGGCAAAAGGTGAGAGAATGGAAGGAAACCACCTTATGTTAACACAGGAAAAGTTTAGATTGGATATTAAGAAAAGTTTATTTACTTATTGTCAAGTATTGGAACAGGCTGCCATGGGAAGTGGTAAGTCACCACCTCTGGAGGTATTTAAAAGGAGTGTAGATGTGGCTCTCAGGGACATTGTTTAGTGGTGACTCAGCAGAGTTGGGTCAATGGTAGGACTGATCTTAGAGATCTTATCCAACCTAAATGATTCTATAGGAAATCTCTTTTTAAAAAACCTCAAACATATAATTGCAATTGAGTTATTGCACTTTAGCAAAACTAGTCAGCTACATATCACCTTTACATTCAAAATGCTGTAGTAGACATTTTTTGTACCATAATTTATGTATCTTTTCCTCCCTATTGTACTTCAATATTTTTGCTGCAGCCACTTTGCAATTGTGCTAATGTGCTCCTTAACAGCATGTTATGGGAAGAGTTTTGCTCCAGATCCTTGAAGAAGAGTCTTTTAAAACACAGAATTTTTGATGCATATGGAAGTTAATAGAGTTATTTCCACCATGTGTATGTGCTGGAAATCAGACTCAATCACCTGGTCAGTGCATTTTAAATTTGGCAATCTTTCCACTCAATTGAGATCAGCAGATTGTTAAACATTCATGGGTCAGAACTTTTTATTAGAAGACCCTGGTGTTATTTTCTTGCTTAAAATAATTCATCATTGCCCTTTCCATCTGAAGAACTTTTACCTTTTGAGAGTTAATTTACTATATAATGTTTTATTTGATAGGCCCTGAACCTTCTGCTCACAAGTTACTTAACATCCCATTTTTCCTACTCTTTAAGTTTCAAAATCATGGCTGATTTCCTTGTAATGAATAATTAATAAAGTTAACTGTTCTGCTGGATGAATTAGGAAGGAGAGAGAATAGCTAAATAGCCTTTTTCCTTCATATGTGGGGCACAGAAGTGTTATTGCTAAAGAAGGGTACGGACAGATGCAGAAGTGTTAAACTCTTTCACAGAGCACAGCAGTGGCTCTCTGGAGAAAGCCAGCCAAATTCAGTCACAGGGCACATTCACTCAGGTTTTGGTACAGATAAACATTCAAAAACTGAATTACAAGGGTTTGCATAAGGAAAAACCCAATGCAATTGATATCACCTGATAAAGTGCGTTATTTCTTCATTAACTTTTTAACATCTTTCTTAGTTCTTCTGAGTTCTCCTAACATAAATTGAATGCGATGATCACAAAAATTAAAAAGCAAAGCAATAAATAAGAGCAAAAAGTGAACATCTGCACTGCAAATGCTAACAGAAGCTAAGCATACAGGTTTTATAATGAATTACTTTACAGTGGCTGATGACAACAGAAAGCATTGTGTTTATGTTTCAGCATGTTCCAGAGCAAATCTGCTGAAATCTCTACTTTCTCTTGAAATCCTTATCTTTTATTCCTGCATTTCAGAAGAAAAACACATATTCATGTTTAGAAATGGTATACAAACTTTCAGTTAGCATAAAAGTATTTCAGGTGAATTAAAACAGAAGTAGCAACAGCAAATTTTATATCAGAAGATGGAAGATGC
>VZTB01017297.1:544720-575134 GCA_013397245.1 Thryothorus ludovicianus | reverse complement strand
CAGCCCGCCTGTCCCCCGGCCAGCCCGCCTGTCCCCTGGTCACCCCGCCTGTCCCCCGCTCAGCCCGCCTGTCCCCTCGCACCCTCCCGGGCTCCTCCCCAGGGCTCTGGCTCCGGGCAAGCCCCGCTCAGCAGCAACACCGACACCTCCGCATGATCCCCCCGTGTCCGGCCCGACACGGCCCCGAAACACCCACGGGGGAGAAAACCAACCCTGCCCCCGCCAAAACCCGCGCTCAGACCAAGCTGGCACCAAAGCGCAGCCTTCCGCATCCTGGCTGACTTCAGGTAACTCCAGACATCCCAAAAATCACCTTCCAGCCCAGCCCTAGCGACCATTTTTTCATAATCGATGATATCAAACACACTAAGCAGTAACCCCAACCAAATACCAATTCCTGTTAAGAAAATAAGATTTATAATCTTTATTGTTTACTTACATATAATAAATATAATGCAGAACAAAAACATCACACCCATCGATTGTATTACACAGGCTGTTAATCAGAACACATTACATTTTCTTTTCATTAGCCCTTTTATAGGGTTTTGGTACTGGATATTAAGAATTTCAATTTATAAACCTTCTAACATAAAAACAATCTTCCAATTTCCACCTTCACGTATGTTTCAAATATTCATTTATATACTGGTTTTGTTAAAAATATATAAGCACTGTTCAGTATTTCCAATATAGGACTTCAATTTCCATTCATTAGATCTCTATTAATATAGAGAATTTCAAAATAATTAATAGCTTAAATCTGATTTTAATTAAAAATATTTATTCTATATTTTTTATTTAAACGACCTCCCATCAGAAAATGAAGTGACAGGACAAAGACACCCAGGCAAAAGCCAGTGTTCACTTTTAGAGAACAAAGGGTAAAGCTCTGGTTCTTACTTCACCTGTATTATCCTGGAACAGTGGAGACACAATTTGGTATAAAGAGGGCAGGAGGAAACCAGAGTTTCTGAAGAGATATGCATCTTCATTTCAGATTTACCACTGCCATCCTGCTGTTTTCTTGGCTTAAAATCACTGCATCAAACCCTGATATATGTTTTTCTCTGCATGAATATCCTTGCCATTAAATGGAAATTAGATTAAAATGCTACATTTCTTTTTTATCAAAAATAGATCAAGGTTTAACACACTCTGAAGTCAGGTTTTCAAGTGCAAATGCAATACACATCAGCAATTCACGTTCTGCTTTCACTAAGGAAAATGGTTAAAAGATGATGCATAAAGATGTTTCATAGAAGATACTTGGATATCTGCAACTTGCCGTGCTCCCAGAACATCTGAATTATCAGCAAACTGTACAGACTTCAGGAGAAAAAAAAAAAGTTTTCTTCAGGTGAAAGGAGCTTCTCCAGTTAAAGGAGCTTCCACTTTAAAGTGTAACTGAGAATTCCCTGAAACTCAGTATAAAATGCAACACCAGAACAGCCATCGAAACTACAACTGGCTTTGTGCATCTTTTCATGCACTCAGCTTTCAGGGTTTCCTATCTCAGCGTTTCAGAAACAACTTTGTTTTACCAGTATCTACTCCAAAGAGACCTTACAGGAATTTTAAACCATTACAAACACCCCTCCAGCTCTGCAATGCTGAAGTTGTACCTCATACTTTCTCTAATTCCGTTCAGGTAACATCAACTCCAACTCCTGGCTGTGCTTTCCATGCAGCCTTGTGTAAACAGCCTCTCACGAGTGCCACCTAACAGAGCATTGGATGGACTTCATAAAAACCAAACCACAAACAAAAAATACCTCCTAAGGCTCTAAATATAATTTTTTCCCATGATTTTTTTTTTAACAATCACAGGGCTTAATTTAAGCCTTCAGTTTCAATATGAAATGATTATTTAAAATACCTACTTCCTACATTAAATCAAGACCAATCAGAGGTCAATCTAATAAACTACTGCCCAAGCATTTCCTATGTGGAATTGGGCTATTCCAGAAATGACCCAAATTTTGCAGCATGTTTCCTACTAATATATTTGATTTTCAATTAACATTTCAGTTTTAAATTTTTTTAGTAGGTTTTTTTTTTTTTTCTTCCGTAATAGGAAAGTCACACTGTTTGGTTAGAAATCCCCGTCTGTTCCCCTAGCTAGAGGAAAAAGTAGATTCTAAAATAGTTTAGAAATTACTTTTTCTGGCAGTGGAGCTAAATTGATTGGTATGTAAGAAGTGAGATTTGGAGAGAAGAGAAGCATCACCTGTGACAGACAAGGAAGACCTGTGAACTGGCAACATCAGTAACACATTGAGTGGTATCATTGATAAAAATACAATCATTTGCACATCATTAAATTAGTTCTGTGCTACATGGCTAATCCCCCTCAGCCTGGTAAGTTTGGAGGTTTGACTGGTTTTATTTGGTTGGGTTTCTTAAAAAAAAAAGTGGGTGAAGAATCAGGAACGTATGTGAAGAACTATAGAATAAACAGCCCTGAATTTTTATTTCTGAGACCATTTCAGTATCCAATCATATTTCTTCTGTGGAACATAAAGAAAATTTGTGCACCTTTTCTGAAAAAACCTTCAGGAGTTCATTAATAAAAGAAAGAGAACATTGGATGCAACTTTACTAATTGAGACAGTTAAAGGACTCTGAACTTGTAGAAATAAACAGCTGCTTTCTACAAAAATCCTCAGAGAAAAGCCCTTTATGCTTTTTAAAAGTAGGAAGTAAAAGCCAGATGGAATTCTGGATGCATTCCACAACATGACAGGCATATCCAGAAAAAGTCTGGTTACCTACTAACACCAGATGTAATGACAAGAGAACACAGATCTCTAAGTAGTCACATTACATGTCAGATTTACGTTTTATGTCAGATTTCTAACACCACAGAGGACTAGGACAGTCAAAATACAATTACACTGGCTTTACCTAGAGAGGAAATTCACTTTGCAATGAATGCAACAGGGCATGGAAATGGAAATGTCAAAGCAGAAATCATCAAGAGGAAGCTGATGCTCAAGGCTGGTGACAATGATCCCATGTTCTCACTATGGACAACAGAAGTACACAGCAAAGTGCAGGGGTTAATATTCCAGCAAAGTGCAGGGGTTAATATTCCAGCAAAGTGCAGGGGTTAATATTCCAGCAAAGTGCAGGGGTTAATTTCTTATGCTGCTGATTTTAACAAAAGTCATGTAGCAAGACAAATTCTCCTTCTAAATAATTAAGCTGCACACTGGCTATGTGGAAATACCTTTTGTGATCAGTAACTGTAGTGTGTTTACCATCTTTACCAGCACTAAAATCCCTCCATTTATATTACTGAGGTCTTAAAGCAAAGCACTCCAAACACATGCTGCAGACAGAAATACTGCAAAGGCATAAAGGTCAACCTGACTGCAGAGTTCTTTTCAATAAAGTTTTACTTTATTAATGCTGTCTATGACTCTCATGGGCTTTGGATCAAATCCCATTCTAGCCAAAGTAACTTTACAGGAAATACAAACAAAAATCCCCCAAAGTGAGGAGACTTTGTAAAAATTTAATGATATAAATTAATATATTTATGTTAGAGATTTATACTGATCTATTCCAGAATCAAATTATGTAATATTACAGCACTGCCTAACCCTGAAAGTTAATGTCACTGTCATGCCAGAAGTGCAGCTGCAAAATCAGTAGAGTAACTACTCATTTCTATGGCAAAGAGGAAAATAAAGTAGAAAATCAAACACATTTCAGCATCACCTTAGAATGGATGTTTCTCCAAAAAGTAACAAAGTGTTGGGCAGAGAAAATTTTATTGACATCCTTAAATGCTCTTAACATTCCCATCATGATTTACCTGATAAGCCTAAGGAAATTCAACATGGAAGTTACATGATGTGAAATGTTTGAGTGAAACTTGGAAATGTTTGTAGCAAATGCTTGTTGTTTTTTTAAAAGCAGGAATTAGTTATCAGCTCTCACAACGTATGTCATCATATTTCCCTGAGAAATCATGCCCTGCAATGATCATGTAAAACAAAATACAACATTAATGAACTCATGGATGGGAAAAAAATGCATAGCATCAGTTTATGAATCACATAAATGCTACTGGAGTTATAATACTCAATTGTAGGCACTACATGTGACAGCCAGAACAGAAATGTAACTAAGTCAAAACTTACCCCCAGTAAAGGAAACTGAAGTGATTCAAAGTACCATCCTGCAGTTAGTCACATAACCTAACATTGTGATATTCACATCAGTTTGTTTCTTAATTTTGAGCACACCAGTTCTGCATTTACACTCTGCCTTTCCAAGGCCTACTTTCATATGAAATTCAAAGTGCGTCCATAAACTCAGCCTCCAAAAATTTAACTGGTTTTCCCTGTCCTCTGATAGGTTAGTTTAGCTCAGTAACATAATTTCCCTAAGATAGGAGGATCTTTTAGCAGGGAATAGGAAAGACAACATTCAGCACTAAGAGAAATGGAACCAAAAATTACAAAGAAATTGTTTTGCCACCTTATTTAAAGCCATCACAGCTGTGAATAGCAGTACCTAGGCATGACTATTGTGACAAAACGTATGATTAGAGCAGCACACGCCAAGAAAAGCAATTTGCAGGCTCTCCTGTTTTTGTTAGCACATTCCAAGGAAGTCTGCCATGAATAGACCAAGAATCACCTGCAGCTCCCCAGGTTGAACAACAGCCTTGCTTAACACCCCATTTCCACAAAATACCCCCGGGGACACCCAGCTGTGCCTCAGCCTCCAGCCCCGGGTCTGTGAGCAGTCCCTGCAGCCCAGCTCCATGGGCAGCCAGACCAGCCCTGTCCTACAGCCCCTACCCCTTAGAGGCATTCCCAGAGGCAAGGAGCCAAGGAGCAGGGAGCAGTGAAGACTGGGAAAGCCAAAGAGCAAGCCCTGAGAGCCTTCAGGAGCACTCATGAGCCCCAAACTTGGTTACAGATGGGGAATTTCCATCCCTTGCTGAACCAGTATTACATCTGCAGTCCCCTGTAGTAAAAATATTTTCAGCATGACTGACACCCAGCACAAAGTGGCCAGAAAAACTGAAATCCTTTTCTGCTTTTGAACTGCAGCACACTGCTTATCAAACAAGGGGAGACTCACCAAAACCCTAAAAGCAAAGGCATGCTCTGTAGCTTTTGGCAAATTATCCTAATTTCCTTCATATATAAAAACCAAACAGCCCCAAAAACCTCAATTGCATGCCCAGAAGAAATTGTTGGTTGTCTTAAAAGATTACAGGAATTAGTTCAACTGTTTGACAGAGCAACACACAGTATTCATTTCCTGTTTCATAGGCCTGGGAAATCACTGTTCCTTAACCATCCAGTGACAACCAAAGAAACATTATTTTTCTAAAGCATATGTGGTTCCTACAAGAAGTAAGCCAGAATGAAGACATTCCCAAATTGAAACAGTAAGAGCAATGACAATAAATGCTACCACACAGAGGTAAAGCATTCATGAGAGAGCTCCTTCACATTCCAGTTGTGTCACGGGGAAGAAAAACCCAGCACGCCTCCATTGCGTCAGAGGTACCTGAGAATCAAAGCTAAATCTCTTGTGCATTTACCAAGCATCCATTAGAGAGCTATGCAATTTACATTTCAAATCAGACGTTGTATTTATAAAATATCATTGTACTAAAAATCACAAGGTTTTGTAGAAAAAACTCCATCACATTCTATTAAATGCAGGAACAATGTCATACGTCATCGCTTCTGTAATTAAAAGTGTAACACGTTTTCCTGTAACTACAGGGGCACCACTGTCTAAAAATCCTTCCAGCAAGGACAGTTTGTTTTGTTCCTACAATTTAAAGAACTGTAATTTAATGCAAAAACACAGCTTAAGCTACCGAGTGCCATGAGAGAAAAATTAGTCATATCTTATTAAAAAAAAGCAACAAATTTTTGTTAAAAACAAAAACATTTTAACTCAAAGCCCTGACTTTGAGTTTGCTGAATGTTCTTCAAGATTCCTGGAGTCAGAGACAGAAGAATATTCTCTTAGTACTTCTTTCCTCAACCTCTCAAACTTTGAATAATGCAAATTAACAGTCATATACATGGGAGGCTATGATGATCTTTGACTTTAAGCCATGAACATGAGGGCAAATATAAACAGCAACTGCATATTCCACATTGCAGATCCAATCCTGTTTGCATGACCTATTGCAAAAAACAGTAATAGAAAATTCTGCTACAAATACTGTCATTGCCCATCTGAAAGCAAAATTAGTTTTCCCAGGCTTAATGCACTGATGCTACAAGTCCCAGCTGATTCAAATTTGGAGTTAATGCCTGGCATCAAATATTCTGCAGGATCTCATTGAATCGTTTCATTAACTGAAAAAAAGACTTTTTTTTTTTTTATTGTGAGTAGGCATTAACAATACTTCTTGGAAAAAAGTTAAAGCAAACATCCTCTAAATTTGTCGTAATTTTGAAGGACAAATTCAAAACCTAAGGAAACTCCACTGATCAAAAAATGCCTGAAAATTCAAATTAGTTGAACACACTGCATTTTCAATCCCCCTACTTCTAGGGTTTGGAAATTTAACTGTGAAATTTAACTGACTCTTGTCTCTTTTAGGTTTGTGATTTACTTGTTGTTGGTTTTGTTTGGGTTTTTTTAAATCCTTATTTTAGTGTCCAGGAAGGACTTACTATCTTATCTTAAAGAGATGCCTCAGATCACCAAAGTTTGTAGTGCAATCCAGTATTAAAAACAGGAAGGAAAAACTTGATAAAAGTTAAATATTTGAACAGAATAGCCCCAGGTTCATTTTGTCTTCCTCCTCTACACACAGTTCTTATATTAAATTCCAGTTGCTGGCTTGAATTCTTCTATGAATATAAAGATTAAGCATGTTGCTTTCCTGCATTCCCTCTCAAAGAATAGTTTTATTACCAAAAGACTAAAATTGCCTTTGGAAGGATCATTACTGAGTGCCAAAACATGAACAGGCATTTCTGCTATGTCATCCTTCTGTATTTGTGTGGAGGGACAGTAGAAATATCCCACATTATTAATAACCTTGTTATGTGGAAGAAAATACTCCTGGCTAAAAATCCATCTTATATTCATTATATATATAAAAAAAAAAAATCCATCAAAAGCCAAAATTAACTTTGATCTAAGTGTCTTATAGGCCAGGAGCTGAAAAATGGCATTGACTAATTTCAAATATTCCTGAATATAATTATAATAGCTTCTCTGGATTAAAAAGGATAATACACTGCAGTGGAAGGAAGATAATTATCAGTTTTAGAATAAATTTATTAATACAGCTGGGGGGAAAGAAAAATCAATGCAAACACCTTTCCTTTTCATATTGCTTAGCAGATTAGCATAGTGCCAACCCACTGACTGAAAACTTTCACAATTAATTTGATCTCTTTCACAATGTGGCAGCTACACCTGAAAATTTTCATGTCTGAGAGACAACTGTGATTGAGAATGGGTTACAGAACCAGTCTGTTTTAAAACATGTATTAGAATGTATACCCAAATGTACTGCAATTAGAAATATTTTACCATTCACTGCAATTGTAAGCATTCCTGATTCTTGGGCATTTTTTTTGATTTTTAAACATCAGCACCCATTGCCATTACAAGGCTACTCAAAATGGCCTAAGACATTATATATGCAGTGTTCCAGGACCGTACAAAGATCCTGCCTCAGTAATTATAAGAATGCACTTAATAAATTATTTTTCTATTTTCATCTATTAATATGCAAATAGTTTATACAACGTAAAAAATTTAATTTGTACCTACTACAGGTAACGTATCTATTCAGCTTTTCATCTGAAAGCCTGTGAGATTTGATGACCTGCAACCTTATTTACATAACTCACTTTAAAGTATCTTTTAAAAATAATATTGTCCAGCATTTAACAAAATTGTGACTTAAAAAAAGAAAGAAATCACTTAACAGCATTTGCTTTCTTGATTTTGTCAAGTAATGTCACCAGCTCAAGTGTTATAAGGCAGGTTGGACTGACTCCCCATGGTGACAGGCATGTAGTAAATCTGTTCATTTATAAAATCAGATGAAAGCAAGAAAGAGAAAAAGTTTAGAGTTTCAAAAGAACTGAAACTTCTTATTTTTACTACAAATTCGGAATAGGCACTGAAACATGATTCCTTAGGGACTTTTCCAGGAGATTGTCTCTTCGCTGGGCATCATTCCATTTTTAAACTGAGAAGAAGAAGAAAAAAATTATCAGGGGTACATAATTCAGGATTACAAAAGAGGAATTACCATAAGTATTTGTTTCCATCTTACTAACAAAGGAAATAACTCCATGTCTTAAGACATCACAATTACTGTTTTCGTTAGAATATTTTTAATCTCATTATTAGATTGAAGCAACATTGGAAAATAAAAATATTGTTCTCATATAATTCTGCACACATTATTGAAAACCCTGAAGCATAGGCCTAGGAGAGTCCTAAACTTTGTCTGCTTTAATGTTCCAAGCCAGCATTGACAAATCATGTAACGTTCCTTTTAGAGATTTGTGTAACCTCCTCTTAAAGTGGGATATTTTGCAAACTCTTTTGCAAAGAGTTTTCTAGTCCACTTTCCTTATGCTTATTATGAGAAACATTCAGCCTGATATTTAATGGAATTTATTAACTTAATTTTTGTCAATCACAAACACAAGGGCTCCTTTCCACTATCTGGACTCGTAATGATAAAATCTGGTGATCTGTAAACGTCCCTAAATGGTTGGGGTTTTTCATGAGCTGCAGTAGCCCAAACTGAGACCCCAACAGCACTAATGAGTGAATTAATTACTTCAGATGTCTTCCAGACACATCACCCATGCCAAGAAGCTGTATGGCTCTTCTGGTGTATTGACTTACATCCAGTTTTGCATGAACTTTGTAATACTCTTTACTAAAAAACTACATTTCAAAACCATTGACCAAGAACTGTGAGAATAATTCTTGGCAGCAAATAGTAACAATAACTTTGAAGATACTCTTTAAAACTCTGTCCATCAATACAGAACAAGACTGACTGCAGGCTCTTTAAAATTGTGTCCTTGCATAACACAAATGCCACCATGAAAACCACTCCTCACCCTCCTGTGCATTGTTTGAGGTTTATTAGAGGTTTACCTTTTGTCTATGAACAGCAGCTGTCTCCATCCTGTGAAACACTATGCATAGGGATGAGGCTTTCACACTGTTCACTTTCTTCTGGCATTCTTAAAAGAAACACATTTATTTACAGTCACACAGTAATATCAAATTGGTTGTTATGAAGCCAACATAAGCACCAAGTATTCAGATGTTTGAACTTTAGCCATTAAAATCATGCCAAGACTCCTTAAGCATATGAAGTGCACTCAAGGTTGCACAATTTTCACTGATGTGCTGGGTACAGAAATTATCACAGATGCATTAAGGGAAAAAACTGTGACAACCACTAGGAAACTTCTTTTAAAAGATAAACAAACTTCTTTCCATTTTTTGAGCATTACATAGATTAATTGGATGAATGGATTGGCAACTACTGCTATTAAGAAATTAGTACACCTGAATATAAAATGAGGCAAAAATAAACAGAGTATGAGTATTGTGGCTTATAAAATATTATAGGCTTATAGGATATTGGAAAAGCTAAAGAGACAGGATTATAGTTTGTGCCTGCCCTACCTCTGAATCCGATGTTTTCTACAAATAAAGGCAAAAATTCTTCTGATTCCCACCATCACTGGATCCCAGTTGTTATAGTGACACAAAAGAGTTACAATGAAAAATGAAAAAAATACAGGGACTGCTCCTGCAAAAAATAACCAGGAAAACTGCACCTGGAATTGAAACACAAACATCATTCACTCGACAGCTTAAAAAAGAATTGACATGCTGTATATTTGGAATGATTATTATTGAAAGTTTGGGATGCAGTTGGAGTTATTTTAAGCAGTGTGAGTTATTTAGTACAATTTCTATAGTTATTGCTTCTTCTAAGAACTGCATAACCTGTTCCCACTGATCCATTCCTTACAATGGAACATTCTGTTTGCACTGGGAGCTGAATGAACATTGCTGTTCCCAAACAGGCTCAGTTTTAGGTTTTCAATTGTGCCCCTGGTGCCAAGGAGCAAATCTCCATGGGCTGGAAAGCAATGATCCTTTCAGTCCACTCCAACCCAAACCATCCCATGGTCCTGTAACTCCAAAGCAAGGGCACAAGGACAGGAAGAGCCTGGGATCTGCCTTTCAGGATGACAGAGCCATGAGCCATGGGCATGGCCCCCCCGTGTGGAGAAAAAGATCCAAAACTGAAGACTTTGGAGAAAACAGATTTAGCTTTGGTACCTGCACTAATGATCCTCCTCAAAGATCTCATCAACTGCAATTGTTAAGCCCTAACTGATTTCCTAACATTTCCTAACTGATTTCTAATGAAATTCAGAACACCTAAGTTGCTAAAAGGAATTAGTCATTAGAAATCTAGTAGTAATTTCCTAAGATTCAGATTTAAGTTAGAAAATTACAGAAAAGTAAATAGTCAGAAAGCTAGTAATTATGAATATTGTATAATTACCATGCCATGTGACAGTCATATGAAGGCTGCATGTATTGATATTTTGATCTTTACATTCCACGGTGTGACTCTCAGGGTGTCCTGTGCAGGGCCAGGAGTTGGACTGGGTGATCCTGACAGTCCCCTTCCAGCTCAGCACTTTCTAGGATTCCATGATTATTAGCCATGCCAGGGGCATTCCTGTGCAGGTTTCTTTGAAGTAAAAACGAGGCTGGCCAGAGGCCAAGCAGCTTGAAGCTGGAAACTAAAATTTCTGTCAGGTCATCTGAAGATGTGGACACCTGACACTTCAGCAAGTACAGGGCTTGGCTTAGGATATTCTGATGTCTGTATGGCAGAGACAGCCTTGCACAAATACACCTGGGCAAAAAATCTCAAAGTCTGCAGCATTTTGCCTTTAGTCAGGGTCCTTCACTTGTGCTTCTAATACTGGTAAATTATTTTCTAAAATGTAAGACAGGATTTTCTTCCACAATGTGAGTTAAAAAGGTAATTTGCCCTTTTGTTACCAACATCAGCTGAAAGTCATCCAACAGAGCTTTGGAGATGCTTCTGCTACTTCAAATGCCTCCATGTTGCATTAATACATGAAGAAAAAATTCATTTTACAAGATCTGGGCTCTGTGTTTATTCAGGATAAACAGCCTAGAGATTAAGCTGTTTACTGGGAATTAGGAAAGCATAGTCCATTTTTCAGTGCATCCCAGAAGAAAGTTTAGATGAATCACTTCAGAAGACAAAATTTTTATATATTGATATATGTACCTATATATATACACCTCTACCAATGTATTTGCACATGGCAACACATCTATGTATATCTAAAATGTGTACTAACACACAAACCTACATATAAAATTCTTATTTTTTACTACATCATTGCCTCACATATATTGACCTCATGAAAGTGGATTCTAGGGGAGGACTCTACAGATATTTTATTCCTTGTTTCCTTTATAGTTATCATGAGTTATTTACCATCCCATAACAATTTATGTCTCAAGTGTGTATTGCAGATGCTTTAAGAGCAACACAAATACAATTATCTTACCAACAAATGTTTTATTATTGTTGGAATCACTGCAGTGTTTGCTCTATTTCCATGCTGGAATATGCAGGTAAGACTAATACAAAATACACTGCCCATCACATGTTCATTACAAAAGTCTTTATTCAGGGTCTAACCCTTTTTTACTTTTCTTACATTTGGCCTTTTATTTTTCTGACTTATTTTCCACCCTGACATGAAGTAAAAGCAAAATACAAGTTGTGTTTGTGGTTTTTTACTCCATTATATGGATAAAGTCTCAGAAGTCTAAAGGTGCTCATTAAAATTTACATTTTCCTTGTGAAAACACTGAACAGCAAAGCCTCTTTTTGGCTGGAAACATTCCAAGTGCAAAACTTGACTAATTTCTTGTACCAAATAAACAAGGACAAGCCTAAAAGAATTACATTAGAAGAAATTCTGCACAAAATGAACAAAATTTAGTAGTACCTTACCTTTTGCATGCACATGTCAGCTATTATGGACAGAGGTATTGTAAGGCTTAGGGCAAGTGTGCCTATCAGTGATGAGGTAAGAAAGCAGCCCCTAAAAGACAATAAAATAATAACAATTATTCCATTTAATGACAATAAATAATAATTATAATAATGAGGTCTTACTTAAAAGTTAAAAGACAATCAAAGTAATACATCAAATGAGGAAGACATTTGATGAACTGTTAGTTACTGTTTAATAATAAAAAATTAACTCAGACCATCACACTCCACCATAAATCTGTGAAAGTGCAGAGAATTCTTAACTAGGCAATGGATGTCTTCTGGGCTGAGGTATAATTCCTATACCAATCTTTTGAGATGATGGAAATCTCCCTATTTCACTTGTAGTAACTTCATCTAGAAAAATCTGCATTTTGTTTCCATACCATGATTCTCTATAGCATAAGGGACTGCTTCTGAATTACAACCAACCTGTCCACAGAAAACTGCAAATGAATAAATGGTACAGAATCCAATAAAATTTTATCAGCAGGTTAAAAAAACCCCAAGAGTCAGATCTATCCCTACATTATTTAGTTGGTAATATGTGGTTGGCTGGAGTAAACAAGTAGGTTAAATTGATACTATTTACTTCCAAAAAAACTAAAGAAGACCATACTAGTGGCACACTGGACTGGTAAAGAATGATATTAGCACAAATTCTGAAATTAGTCCCAATCCAAAACTCTAGGGAAAAGGAACTGGAAGCACAACTAGCTCTTTAATTGACTGGAATATCATTCTGAGTAATTACACAAACACCAGGTATGAAAAAGAGTCTGTGCACACCCATGTACTTAACCCTTAGCTAACACTTGATTTTGGGACAAGAGACAATTTGATGTTTGGGGGATTTCTGTGTTTGTTTGTTATTTTGCCTATGCTAAAATTACACTTAAACTGACATTGAGCTGCAGACTAATCTTATAGATTGGATATAATCACAAAAATATTCCACCAACAAACAAATTCAATCACAAAGGAGTATATGCTACAATGCATTTATACCTAGATCTGGTGTAAAAGTTTGCCAATAAACAAAAAATTAATAAAATTCATACATAACTTTTAACTCAACAAAACAAACAGAAATCCACACCCCCTAAAAAAACAAAAGGTTTTTGTGGAACTCCATCTACTCCACCTTGACCTTTGGCTGCAGTATTGTCACAGAACTGTAACAACAGAGCTCATACTCTCCTTTTGCTACTGCAGCTCTGTAGCACAAAGTCTCTTTGTCTCCAAATGTTAATTCTGGAATAAGCTAAGCACACAGAATTTTAATTACTACAAGAATACATCAGCTTTCTTTTAAAGTTAGCTGTTGTCTTAACAGGACATTGTGACATAATGCTAAAACTGTACATGTGGACAGAAAAAAAAATTAAAAAAAGGTACAAACCCAACCTAGACAATTTTACATTTCAACATTTGAGAACATAGCAAAGATAATTCATGTGAAATATATTCCACATATAGAATACATACCACAGCCAGAGGAACTCTGACAAAACTGTTCCAATAAGGCCATTTATGACAATGCACATCCATATCAGTTTATTGGGAAACTCAAATGCTTCAAACCCAGTATAGTGAAGCAAGAAGAACCCTGGCCACAGCAGCAACAGATTAAACAGTCCTACAAAACCTGAATATAAAAACAGTGTTAAGTAAATCACAATAAACATTCCTCAACATAACCAAAACCTCAGCTAAAATCTGCTATTTTGGGAATACATATATAGAAAAGCAGCCATGAAGCAGTATTTTAAATCCTTCAAAGGAAACAAATGTAAGAAATTTAACCTCAAGTTCACAAACTAAATTTGCACCAGATATTTACAGGTTTGATATTGAAAAGAAAATAAAAATGAGAAACCTCATTAAGTTAGTGGGGCTGTCTGCATACCCACGGGAAGCTCCTCTCACTGTTAAAACAAGAAACAATTCACACAACCACGGGAGTAAGCAGCTTTCTCTACTTCCTTGGCTTTTCTAAGCCCCTTAACTACTCAGGCACAGTTCAGTGCCTGAAAGCAAATCATTTAATCACGCACTGAATTGAAATTTTCAAGAGTTACTTTTGGTCTTACCAAAGAACATTGGTATGTCAAGTTTATCTTCTCTATCTACTTTCCTTTTTATCATGACTATGTAGACAGCATACAGCATTGCTCCTACAAGAGACCAAAGGGAACCTGGAAAAATGGAAAAAATACTCCCTTGAGACATGCCAAACATGTTATGAGCAGTAGGATCAACTCTCCTAAACCTCTGCTGATTACAGAATCCATTACTAAATGAAAAACATGGGAAAATGGAAAAAGCTCTAAAATGTAAATACTGTCCCAATATTTGCATTGGGTGGAAAATTATCATTAATGGCAAGTTTTACAAGTTGAAACTATAAAACTAGATTGTGAAATGTTACATGAATAAGAGATACAGAGCTTGCTATATGACAGCTTAGTACTGTGAGAAGATGGTACTGATCACTGCATATCCCAAGATTAAAACCCATAAGTAAATACCTATTGTATCTTTTCCAGCAGATTTTTCAGATCCAGAAAGGTTAACAAGTACCACACCACCAATGCTACCAAAAAAAGAAGAAATGCAAAACATTGCTTGAATTCGGGAATTGCTTCACAAAAACAGATAAAAGAAAGAGAAAAACAAATGTACAGTTCTATCTTTAGGCATTTTTAATTTAACTACAACCCACTTCTGGAAAGTCAAAAGGAGTTCTCAACTGCTAAGGCATAATCCCAAGCTAAAACCAACCAACCCCACTTTTAACTTCCCAGAAAAATGCACCAAGTATTTAGTGAAACAGGCTGAAAACACTGAGTGTCAAACCTCTTCCTTTTTCAGCATTTACACAAAAATAAACAAATCACAAATAAACAACAAGAAAATAAGTTCATCTATTTCCAACAGAAATTAATCTAATTTCCTACCAGAGAATGAGATTTTGAAATGGTTTATTATATGAAGCATTTAAAAACACTTAATTTAATTGCATGACTGATCTGTAAAACAAGGATTTTTAAAAAGTGATGGGCATCATTTATTGTCACAGATACCACAGGTGCTGTTGTCCTCTCACTGTACCAGGGAGTTTTGGACCAAATGTTCCCCCCCCACTATCTTACCTTAAAATAACAGCCAATAATTTGGACAGGGTAAAGCGATCTCCACTGTTACTGGGAAAGACTGCAGCTAAGATTAATGTAAAAAGCCCTGCAAGAGAAATTCAGAGGAGTTTATACAATCGAGTTTTGCCAGTAGTTTGCTCAGAAAACTACACAGCTTCCAAGCTATTACACTCCAAATATGTTTCTTTAATATACAGATGTAACTGCAGGAGTAGACACACAAAAAGCAGGGGAATCATGAAGGCACTTTAAAAAACCTCTGCAAATACAAAATGAATTTTCTAAAGACATATATTCAATGCCTTTAAATCAAATGCACAGGTGAAAATGTTACACAAATCCATTCTAATAAGAGATTTTTATGTTAAAAACAGCCTTATAATGCACATGTGGTGGTGTAAATAAAACTTACCAGAGGTTGATGACAAGATATTTACTAGGGCAACTTGGGTATCTGACAGAGCTTCTTGGTACGAGAAATTTGCCAAGAACCACTGGGAAAAAGGAAAATAATTTTGTTATTATATAGGTAGCAACAACAGAACTTAAGTTTCTCAGTGCAATAAAATCCTACTTTAAGAAAAAAACCCAATTATTTAACCAAAAATAAAATCAGAACTAGATTTTTAGCTTCAAGAGACTTCTAACTTCTATTAAGGTGGCAGGCACATTAAAAGACAGCAGTGAACTTAGAACTGGCTCAAACCAACCATATTCAAATACGTGTTTAATAACGAAATAACATACTTCAGAACTTAAAAAGAATTAAAATGACATTATAATAGCTAGTCTGTAGTAACTAAAGGTACTTTTAACTTGTTTTGGAGTGCTTCAAGATGATAACTGCAAAAGGGCTGCAAAGAAATTTCAGTAAAGCATGTGACATTAGTCAGCCTAATGAGGTTTTTTTAGAATACTTAAAAACCAGCACACGTCTCCACTGTTAAAAACAAGCACCTCTTACATCCAATGCCTAAAAAATATTTCTTAATTCCTCCATAAAGGAATCAAATGGCAAGTGTTTTCACACTTCTTGATTGAGATCTCAGATATATTCTAAGGGAAGCAACCACTCTCTAGTCTCATGTAGAAATATTCATTAAGTCCAAGAAGAAATACATGTACATTTATGTATTCAATAGCATCCATGAACAGAATAAATAGAATAAACAGGATTTGTTTTGGACATGAGGACACTACCCCAGAAAAAATTACACCCTATTTTCTGGTATGTGCATCAGTGGTATTATTATTATTATTGATGATAATTATAATAATAACAATAATGTTTGAAGAGCTTCACTTCCTGAGGAAAAGCCATGATGAGTCCACACTACACAGAATCCATTTGGCAGAATCAGTGAAGGTGCTTCTGGAAAAGTATCTCTGATCTGCCCTCCACATTCTTCTGTCTCAATAGTCCTGCCACTGCAATCTCTCTCCCCACTGAACTGAGGCCTGATGCACCTACAGCATCTACCAGCAGATTCATAATTAAATCTTGCACGTTCATGTCCAGCACAAGTAAAGTTTTACTTCTTATGGATCATTTAAAAAATAAAGTTTAAAGAATACAAACCATCTCAATACTTATTCACTATTATTATACAAGTTTCAAATGCATCTTTACTTAAGTTTTCTGAAAGAGTGAAGCACATACCACAAAGCAAAAGAAAAAGCTGATTTTTGCTACTTGGCTTGCAGTGAGTTTTCCTACAGTTTTTAGGATGGATTCCTGCTCCTTCACGGTTGGATATGACATGCGGGACAGCTTTGCCTCCAAAGCATGGCTTGATGGGAGCTGCCTGATCTCCATGATGTTACTGAACCTCACACGAGGCTTTTTGGGTGCTTGAGAGGAGGGGGGGGAAAAAAAAATAAAAAAATTCATATTATCATTAAACTTTTTGAGCCAACACAATATACAAATAAAACTATGATATTGTAACACTCCATTGATTACAATACTGCACAAATAACAGGTTCTTATACAAATAGAAGACATGCCAACATGATTTATTAAACTAACATTTTGCTATTCAGGAGGCCATTAATAAGGCAAAGCACAATTAATTACTGTTTGCAATCAGTAAGTTTTCCACCCATGAAAATCTCACTGAAAAGCATCCTCTGCTCCCTTGCAAAAATATCAACAAAAGGTAACAACACATTTTTACATAGGAATTAATCCATCTTGAAAACACATATATATATACATATAAGATTTTCTTTCATTTTCTAATAGCCAAACAGCCAAAACCTGCACATAAATATATCTAACTGCAAGGACATTGTTTCATTCAGAAGATTAAAGTCCAACAGACCCCAAATCTTGGCAGAAACCATGAAGTCATTTGCCCTGTTGAAATCCACTCTCTAACTAATCTTACAAACTAGAAGCAGGTTTTATTTAGAAGGTTATTTTAGTATCATTAGCTTCCTCTGTAAAAAAAATGTTACACTAAATACTACAGGCAGATATTAGCCTAAATCAATGTGAAACAATATCTGATTTCCTAAAATAAAAGTAAAGGGAAAGCTGCAGCTGTACCAGTTCTGAGGTGATTGGAGCATGTTGCCACAGCAAGCAGAGCCTACCAAAGTGCCAAAGCTCCTGATGTGTGTCATGTAGAAATTGAGAGAGCTCCCCTTTGAGAAGCAGGGACTCTTGCTGAGGATTGGCTCACTGGATGTTTTGAAGCCAACCCTTCTACAATTGTCTGGGACAGTCGGGCCTGTTTCAGGAACTATCACAAGATAGTGAGGCTTAAATGAAACCAGAATGCACATAGACTGTTAGAATTCTTACTTTGACTGCTTTGCTCCTGCTCTAAAAAGGACAATAGCTTGTTTTTCCAGAGGCTGACTCACTGCTGCTGGTCTTACAAGCCCAGAAGGAAAGAATCACAAGAACTGAACCCAGTTGGTCCCTTGAGATAAACATAGGCTGCATCTGTAGTGACCAAGAAAGGTGAACTGAATGACAGGCCTATGTTTTCTCTACCTGAAAGTAAATATATGAGACTACAATTCATGCAATAAGAGATTTCAGAAAGGAGAAAAAAGGGAAAAAAAAGGAAGGGGGGGGGGGAAGGGGAAGCAAGTCCTGCTACATGACAACAGTTACACTGCACAAAGAGAAAAGTAACTCCTTCACCAAAGAACATTACAGCATTCCAGAAGTCTTTACTCACTTTTCTCTGCATCATTACTATTACTGCCATTTTTTTCAGTTGGCAAATCATGAAACTTTACAGGAACATATAAAGGTTCACTCTGCAATGAATCAGTGTAAGTAAAAATACAGTTAAGCAGGATATTTCAATTATAACCAGTAGAATTTATTGAGCAAATTAGAAAACTAAATAAAGAAAAGCTTTGTGAATAGTTAGAGAATCAGACTTAAAGCATGTCTGCACACAGTGGACAGACTTGTACACAAAATTGATGTATACAATATATTGTATGTTACACATATTGGTAAAAGACAGTACTAAAAGAGAACTGTGCTCTTCTATGTGTATCCTCATGAACACAAAACTTATGGCCAGAAAATGCACACCTACTGATTTTAAATTATGAAGTCAATATTGAGAAATCAATATCACAGATATTTCATTGTAAACTAGAAATATGAAACACAGAACATATGTACAAAAATTCACATACTCATTTTCTGCCCATGACACTAAAATCCCTTCTTTTCTTCCCCTAGACCTCAACATCAAAAAACTTTGGGAAAAATCTCCAATACATAAGGCACTTAGAAGTATTTCAAGCAACTAAAACTTTTGCTAACAAGGTAAGTTTTAAGCTACTTGTTTAGATTAAATTAATAAACTGTAAAAGTGAAGTCATGAAAAAGATCTGGTAGTTGGATTTTCATTAGGTTTGTTTAGGACAAGAATTTTGGTGGATGTTTAATTGCCCAAGTTTCTAGAGTCACATGACCTTAATGAATTGAGAAGGCCAAGAAGATTTTATTCTTAAATATGAATAAATAAAGTTGGAAATCCTAAAAAAATTAAATGAAGAATACATCTGAAAAAATGTCACTTCCAATAATTCTGTATAAAATACCCAGACAGTAATTTGCAATACTCAATTGCTTCCCCCACTCTATTACAGAGATGGTACTGAATTGAATATGTAAAGGTTTCCTTTGTACAAGGCAATATTTCTTTGACAAACTACTACAGAAGCATTCAATAAGTGCTTTATTGAGCTGAGAACCCATATTTCTTATAGTAAGCAAAGCCATTATTTGCAGTATTTATTAGTAACACATAAGCATGTAAGTTACCAATTCCCTTTTGACAAAACCTATTACCCTTAAAATTGCCATATTTTATAAACATTAAGTCAAGATAGTTGTGCCATGTTATATTGTAAAGCATTGACATTCATAAATTCAGGCACTCACCAGAGAACTGTTCACAGTGGTATCTGTTGTACAAGCAGCAAAATAACCTTCAGCATCTGCAAACTAATTACAGAAATTTAAATGCAATAAACTACCAAGGCAAAGTTATTAGTAATTAAATTTTTTGAAGAATAAGTTTTTTTCCGACTTTTTCCATAATTTTGTCACAATCCTCTCTCTCCTCTCAGCCCTCCTCCCCCTACCAAGAAGGCTCACAAGTTCAGTAAATAATTTCAGTATTTTCTTGCTTCTCTTGAACCCCACTGAATTCAACTACCCACATATGAATGCAGGATGAGGCTCTTAGATACAGAAAACCTGCAAAATTCAGCCTTAGGGACACAATCCCCACTAAATGATTGTGCATTTATTAACAAGCTGCCTCTTTCTTTGCTTTATTGAGGCAAAGTTCCTTTCCCTCCTCCTTTCTGCACCTTACCAAACCCATATTCCCTGACCTGCAGCTTGCTGTGCTACCATGATGGCAGCAAACCTATTAAACAAAGCCCCTAATGTGGAAGAGAAATTAGAAGTCAGGTGTGAGTGTTTGTCCAAGTAATCATTGAAATAAAACCATATAAATGGATGTGTTTTCCAGACTAATAAACACAAGACACTTTAAAGGCACTTGCAATAATTACAAAGTTGAATATTTAACTACAACCCTTGAGGGAGAAGGAATTTTCTAACAGCACATTACAGCCCTGTCTGCACTGCTCTTTTGAAAAGGAAAAATAATGGGATTCCAGTAGCAGTGTCATGAGTACCACACACAACATGTGACAGACTGGGCACTCTTACTCATTGCATTCCAGTTCATATTTCATTGCTGCCAGCAAAGAAACTAAGTTCTGCTTATTCCCAAATTATCCTATGAAGATTCTGAACAACACCAAGTCAAACACATGCTATATTACACACAACCACTTGGTTTTAAAGGCTGATATAGTGAAAATCACATCAAGATATCAGCCAACTTTAAATGCTCTAAACTCAAGAATTTTTAAAAAATAATTTTTCTGTTTTCTTTGGGTTTTGTCTTTTCTTTTGTGAAAAATAAAATTCAGATAAAAGCCAGGTAACACTAAATATGTTATGCCTACTACTGTCACTATCAGTGATGTTTATCTAACATATCCAGAAAATCTTAAGTACATTTCTTTCACACAAGCTATTTTCTATAAAGACATGTTGATTAACAGCATGTTCCTGGATTACACTTTTTTTTTTTTAATATGAGATTAGTATCAGGCCAAATGCCTTACTGCTTCCTGAGTGCTGCTGTTCAGCATTTTGAAACACTGGTACAGAACAATTGCTCTTCCCAGTATCTCTTGGAAAAAAAAAACAGTACTTCTGTCATATAACAATAATTTTAGTTTCTAGCAAAAACTATGCCTAACTCTGGAATGGGCATCAGAAGATCACTCATGCATAAAAATTATAAAAAATAATATTAACAACAACAAAAACATAATTCTACCACCCTAACAAAATATAACTTCAAACCCCTCAAAACAATCAACAAAGAGTTCATAGTGGCATTAGAGACAAAAAGACTCAGTGCTGAAAATCAACTACAAAGTTCAAGTTTGATTCCATTGGTTAGAGATGCTGGGGGAGTTAAAAGGAACCAAGAGCCAAGAGTGAGTTTCACAAGCTCTTGTTAAGAGGAATTATCCTCTGCAATTGCCCAGGACACAAACCCAGGCTGCAAGGACCAATGGTCTGGCCTAGCAGAGCATTTCTTACAACTCTTGACACATTTCATATTGGTTTTTTTTGCCTCTCATCCTTTCACATGACAATTGTTACGGCTGCCACGTCTTCCTGTGGCATGATTCAGCTGATATCTCAAATACATAGCCTTTCTTTTCTCTAGTCTCTATTTTAAGGGTTTTTTTCTGTATAAACTTAGACAAATATCACAATATCCACAGAGTTATAATACTTACAAAAGCTGCATGCCTTCCACGAAACCCACGAGTACACTGCTGCCTCCATGGCTTCCAAACAATAAATCCCAAGAGGTATAGAACAAACATGGATGTTTTTGCAAATGTACTGAAAAAGGGTTTGTTGTACCTTGTAAAAACATACTGTGGAAAGAAAATAATTGCAGTATCCAAAATTACCAAACAGGTAAGAATTCACAAAATGAATGATCAGGTATAAATGTACATACAGTCCAGAACAGTCTGGTTCCCAAAATAACAGAGTTGTGAGTATTGCCATGGATGACCAAAGTTGCCCTGTTCTGGGGGAACCCTCCCCCAAACTACTCCAATGTCAACAAAAAGAAGCCTTTTTGTAAGAAACAATGCCAGAGAAGGAAAACTACTTATTACTTGCATCTCACCAAGTAACACATTTATATGGTACTGAACTCAAATAGCACTGAAAATACATTTATATACAAATATTTTCTAAACTGAAGACCACTTTTATAAGCAATAACATATTAATCAAAAATTAGAGAAGATTACTTTGGATAAATAACACTTCAGTATCAAGAGTGACTCCACCAGCTCATTCCCAAAAATGTTTTATTAATATCACATGATAAGCAGAAGCATTTGTGTCTGCTTAGTTCCAAAACTGATCTAGAACATAACTTAATGACAGTTCAGAAAACTGAATTTAGGAACTTATTAAAAACTGTAACATTTATTTTAATCAATATGGCAACAACAAGATTAACTCCCTGATTACAGTATAGTTATGAGTTTATGCTGTTCAATTTTAAAGTTGTTAGCAACACCTTCTGTCTCAGAAGAAAAAGGCACTGGGTTGAACTGATCCGTAAGTTTTAGTGGGTTCAGGCTGGGGAAACACTGAGTGGTTAATAACCATGTTTCTGCTGCATCTTACTCGTTTGTTTTCCCTTTAAAACGTGTGGAGCAATACTTACAGAAGTGAGTTCTGAGGAGGCCACCCAGATCACATCAACCAGGAGCAGAATGACAATTCCTAGAGCCATTCGCCTGCGCTGAGCAGAGGAGCTGCTCTGGGAGCTCATCCTGTTCATGATAAAAACCCACACCATCTGGAACCTGGCCAGGAGGGAGTCAGAAACAAAACACAACAGGTTACAGTGACACACTAAAAAATAAACTGTGGGCAACTGCTTCATATATATGAACTGGGTAATATGCAAGGACACCCATGGCTGTTGTTAAAAAGCAGATCTTTGACACATCTGGCAGGAAATTTTCAGGGATATTAGAGACAATCAGAAAGTAAATCTTGACTTTTCAAAATTTTATCAACTGCTTTAGCAATGAAGTAAGAAAAAAGTAGGTAAAACACAATGTCTTTTTGAAATTTCTGCAAAATTTGAAACCACTTCATTGTGGTAAGTTCAGATACCTGACAGTATAAATTAGATTGGTATGTTGTGACAAATGTCAGAAACGTGTTTAAACTTAGAGGCATTCAACAAACATTTCAGAATTCATAGGAAAACATTTGGGTAAATTATAAACCCTTACAACAAGAGGTGATTCAAGAAAAAAATTGAATAATTAGTTGTAAACTTAAAATAAGTAGACTACACATGCAGTTGAATTAAAAATATATATAGCTATTTTGTAATTTATGAAATATAGGCATGAACCAATTTTAGTGAAAAATCTATCAAAAATCCATTAATGCTACTACAACGGAATTCAGATTTGTGACACAGCTTTACAGCTGCCCATTGGATGGCCTAAATTTATGGAAGGCCTAAATTTAGGAAAACTTTCAATTATATTGCTAAAAAGCTTCAAATCCAAGTGACAGGGACTGATGACTCATTCTCGTACTAGAATCCTCTACAAACTCTCTGCCACTCAGACATGTATGTGGTATTGCTACCATTAATCTTCACTTATTTCTGTATTTATTTTAAGAACTAATTTATTAAGAGTTCATTAACCACAGATGGCATAGCATACCCTAAGCTCAAAAACCATCTCGGAGAGAACTGCTCAAGGAACTGCAACCTAAGTCATCTTTAGAGAGCAGCTTTGACTTTCACAGTAAATAGAGGTCATCTGCTTTGCTAAGATGGTTTGATAAATTTAAATTGAACTTTGTTTTTTCCACTTGTGTCAACCTAGAAATACTTGCCTTCTTTTCACTTTTTACAAATTATTAATGAAAGAGACAGTGCAACAATGTCCTCAGTGAGTGAGGAAGGTACATGACTTTTTTCCAGAGTAGCCTGTTCCTCAGATTAAGGATTTAAATACCTAGATATGCACAAGCACACTGGAGATCACAGCACTGTTTTCTGCTTTGACTCATATCTCCATTCAGTCTCTGCCATGTTCAAATCTTGACACTTTTTCCTCCATTTCTTAAAGGGCTTCTTTCAAAAGAAAAATGAACAGGCAGAGTTCCTGAAGTATAATTATACCACTAGATCTATGCTGATATATTCCATGTGTGGGCACCAGTTCCAGATAATTGCTCAGCTTTTCTGATAAAATGGTGGGACTGACAAAAGAAAGCAAAAATCTCTAAGTAGAGAGAGGCAAAGTTATGAAAGACTCAGCAAGGAATTACAGTTTCTACTTGATACAGAATAAAGGAGAAAACATTTGTTCTCAAAGAGAGAGCAAATGTACTCTCTTAAACTTGAGGAAATTAACATAAAGGTTTTCATGCTTGAATGCTTGAAAGCTTATAAAGGTTTTTTCAGTTTTTAGGAATTGGTTTAACAGATACTACATATTATACTCTACAAACTTTGCCTTCATTCTATTATAACTAATAGCCTACAAGCCATTACATGAAGTTACATTATATATATAGCCTAAAAATTGCTTGTATGTTTGCATAATATGCAGCTACTGTGGAAGCTGGGCATAGAAGAGTTCCAAACAAGCTGCAAGGAAGAAATCTCATTCCTGTCAGGCTACAGCACAACACAAGGA
The DNA here is from genome assembly GCA_013397245.1 of Thryothorus ludovicianus. Classification (NCBI taxonomy): domain Eukaryota; kingdom Metazoa; phylum Chordata; class Aves; order Passeriformes; family Certhiidae; genus Thryothorus; species Thryothorus ludovicianus. The sequence goes on along the minus strand of VZTB01017297.1, from coordinate 550,516 downwards.
CAGTGGGAAAGTATCCTAGAAATAGAAAGCACTGCAGCCTTCCACCAGCTCTGCTGCAGGCAGGAGGGGAGAGGCAGCTGGGAGACAGGGAATGGCAGCAGCCTGATCAACTGGACATCTCCACATCACACCTACAGCTCTGCTCTTCTCACCACAGGCTGCTCTTCCACCAGCTCTGTGAACAGAAATCATGCACAGAGAGCATTCACATTCTACAGCTGTTTAATCTTCTCAGATTGTCTGTGTTAGGCTTGAACAAATTCCTTGCTTCAAAATCCCTCAACAGGAGCAAAGTAAAGGATGATGGAACATGCAGCACTGCTTAGATAAGAGGTTATACATAAAGTTATTCACAGGCTGTGTACATTTTACACCATTTCTTCTGTACCTTTGATAAGCAGATGTTAAAATTCTACATAAAGAGCCCATAATTATGCCTTGGAAGTTGAATTTTTTTACATGTTGCAGTAAGAGCAGCTATTATTTTCTCATCTGACTACCAAGTATCTGTTTAACATTTCTGTGTGCCTAATATAACCTTTGCTTGATCTTTCCCTAACAAGGCAAAAAGCATTACAAGAAAAGGTGACTACAAAGTGCAGCATGATCACCTTCAAGCTAATAGTTGACTAAAAAAGTTACCAAGCAGCAATACTAAAATGCCTGTAGAGTCCAGTAGAAATTCAAAAGGCTACTGAAACCTAAATACTAAGTTTTACCTCAGAATTAAAACTCTGTAAAATATCACACAAAAGGCAAATATGCAAAGACATATTGAAACTACTATTTTTGGAAGTTTTAGACAGACACATTGTTCCACTCATTAACAGTAGTCATGAACTTGCAATGAAATACAATTCCACACTTTGATATTTGGCTTCTGTACATTCTGAGCAATATGCTCTGATGGAAATGAACACACAAGAACAAGACTTTTCTCATATTACCTTCCACAATAACTGTAAAAATGAAACAAAAGTGGTGACTAACAAACTTCGCACTTCATGTCAAAGTGAAGATAGTCTCCTAAAAAAAGACCAAAAAAGAGCAAAGTGTGAAACCTCGTGTGCATAGGTATATTAAGCATTTCTCTTTGCAAAATACTGTCTAAAATTTCAAGTTCCACAAGCATCTCCTGCAGCTCAAGTGTTGAGAACACACAGATCCAGAACCTTAAGAACTGGTCTGCATCACAAATGCAGCAGGGCAGCCCTGAACTGTAAGAAACAGGATCCTTGCCTACTTTTGATATTACAAAGAACCCAATCCCTTCTTTATTAATTGACAATGGAGGTGCACATCAGGATCAAGAACATGATGATGATAAGTTCTCATTTTCTAAGCTACGCAGAGAAAGGCTCTATTTCTTACGTGTACATTCCTAAGCAAAGAATTTAAAGATTAGAACTAGGAAGGTAATGGAAGAACATATAGGCTTGTTTGCCTTAAAATAATCTAGAAAGATAAGGCACCTCCATGTTATGTCTTGTGAAAGCTCAGTATCTTTACTTAAATGGATACAGCATTATTATTGTATTAAAACAAAACACCACCTTACAAAAAACCTTGTTTTTTTTAATTTTTAAACTTGGGTCCTATAAACACATTCAATAAAATCCAATTTAAAACTGTTATAAAAGAAAAGAAACATTATACAAAATAGAGCCATAAGTTTTATTGACTAGAAGTGCTAGAATTTTTAATATTATTATTATTAATGTGAAATGTTGCTAAGCTCTGTTTTAGGGATATCCTGAATCAACAGGAGACACACACCAGGCTAAGGAGTCTCAAATTAGTGTCACAAACAGAAGCAGCAGCAAGGGCAGAATTAAATGCTTACCCAAAATTAGCTTTTGATATCCTGTCAAGCACAGCTGAGAGTTTGTACACTGTTAACAGGGAGCAACAGCTAAAGTCATGCTTTTCACCTATTAAATTAAGAGGTAATTCTTACAGAGGGACCCACAAGCCTATGGTTCAGCCCCCACTGAACTCAACATTCACACACAGCAGGCTCAAACCTTTACCAAATAATCATAACTGCTTAAAAGAAACCAGCATTATTTAAGACAAAAGCATGTGATTATCCATCTTCTATTCCACAAAGACAATGTTCACTGTAGATCCTGAACACCAAGGAAATTAGTCACAAAATCACAGCATATTTTGAGTTGGAAGGAACCCACAAGAATCCTAAAGTCCAACTCAAGTGAATGGCCCAGGGATTGAAGCCACAACCTTGGCATTATTATTGCAGGGCTTTACCCTTACAGAACATTTAATTTATCAAGTGCACAAAGTTATGTTAGATTTAAGCCACCAGAAGACAGAGACTGCAATAACTCCAGTGTGTTTGCCCTTTGTTTCCATTATTAGGAAATGAATACGCTTTCCACATGGTGGCATTTTAAACATACCAGCTCAAATCTGACATTTAAAGAAATATTCATTTCAAAGACATTTCTTAATATCATTATAATTTTCAGCAAACAGCACTGGGACCTTTTGAAGTCTCCTTTTTTTTAATTTATTTACCATTCCAACAGTCTTAGAGTTGGTGCTGTCATCTTGCAGAATCATTTTTCAGCCAGTTACATGAAGATCTTCTGAAAAATAAACATTAAAAACTTTCTTCTCATGACATTGTAGTTTGATTTTAAAATGCTGCAGTACCCTAGATCATGTAAGAAGAGTCACCACTTCAGTTTATGATCTCAAAAAGATATAAAAAGCAGTCTCACTGGGTAGTCTGCAGTGCGTGTTCACACAGCTGACTGCACTAAAGCCAACAGGCTCAGCAGCCTGCCCATCTCTCCTCTTCTGAACGTGGAACAAGCAACTTGTGAGGGCAGGAAATAAAACTGCACCATTGATACTTCATGTGCAGTCTTATTTGGACAGTATCAAATGTTTCTTTGTGTCGATTATTTCCACATTAAAAGCTCCGCCCAAGAAGAGAAAATCACATGAAATTCACAAAATTTTACTGCACTGACAATCAGGGAAGAGAAGGCCAGAGAATTGCCAAATCATTGCAAAACAGGAGTATTGCTGTTCTGGCTGCTCCAGGAGGAAAACACACAGCCTGTTTCTCCTCTCCATCACCAAAAAATAGAAAAAAAAGGACACAATATGAATGCCAAAAGACACAGAACACCACCTCAGTCACAAGCCTTGGTGCAAGCAAGTCAACTGGAAATTCTTCCTTGTATTTACTCAAGATTATTTCATATAGAATTTGAAAGATAACATATCAAGATAAGGCTTGCAAGCAAATACATGGGTTTAGTTTTTCCAGTTATACCAGCTGCTCCAACAATACAAGTTCTGGGATACAACCTCCTACCCCTTTTAACATGTTCTGTCATCAGGTGATTCCTGTTTCATATTGGATTGTTTCTGAGATAAGAGAAACAGAGACACTGCTTTCACTTTAACCAGAAAAAAAAAACCAAACTGAAAGTAAAATGCTTTACATTTATATGTCAAAATCTGTAAGCATACATTGAAGCAACATTAACACAATTCTGACACCCACCCAACCTCCAAAGGGTACCACGAGACGAGAATAAAGGCAAGAATATTCAGAAGAGATGGAAAAGTGAGCCTTATGCAACATGACTATCACATTCACTGCAGCCCTGTCATTTCTACTCAAAGAAAGTTTCCTGTAGGACCTTAGAATATAGTGAAGCAAAAGACACAAAAAAGAAACCAAGTTTTCCATGCCAGTACTGAGTTCTGCAAGTAGAGATCACTGCTCCCATCTACATAAGTTACCCAAGACCAATGTCTGCACAGAAAACACATTAATTTCATTACCAAAACAGGAGAATTTAGCTTAGTCAAAGATATGTTTTAGAAATCTGGTGGTCATGCTATCAAACTGCCATGGCACAGCTGGATTGGGGTATCTAAGGAATAAAATGAACAGGAATGTTTAAATATTTTCACGAAAGAAATGCAAGCTTTATATTCAGTACTTACTCAAAATTCATCAAATAACTCTTCAAACAAATTTTCCTATCTAGAACTAGTAGTGCAGAGTATTATTAACTTTTACACCTCAGAGCCCTCACCAGCTACCAGCCTGTCCAAGCACACAGTTCTCAGTAATTCCTGCAGCACCCCCAGCAAGGCTGACCCTGCTGGATCTGAAGTCTGACTGCAACGAGTGAGAAACACCCAAGTTTCAGGTGTGCAGAGGGAAAGCTGACAAGCAGAACAGACACTGACCTCCTTGTTATTCTCCTCCAGCAACATTAGGAGAAGAAACTCCACGTCAAGCTGCCAAGGCCTCTCTAAGCTTCACCACGAACAGAGCAATCTCTCAGCCACCAGTAGCTCCACATTTAACATCAGCTAAGGATTACAAATGACATCCATTTCACATGCTGCAGATCTAATCTTGTCTAGTGCAAGGACTAAACATATCGTGCTTTGTCACGGGATATACAGACACAGATCCCTGATAAGAACCAGCAGGGCAGCTTCCAGAGACACCCTGGCAGCTGGAAGCTGAGCCCTCCAGGCAAGGCAGAAATCGGCGAAATCACCGCGCTCAGAGTGAATGAGGGTCTCCTTCCTGCCGACAGATATCTTTGGGGAAAAGTAGCAGGAAGAAAGAGAAGGAAATGAGTTAAGTCGTCTTAATGCACTCAGAGAAAAGTGGATGCCTAAGAAAAAAGAGATATGGCTCAAGCCCTGGGGACCTCGGGGAAGAAAGAATGAGTGTGCTGCACTCGCACCTAGAGCACTGGAAAGTGCAGCGGGACAGGAAAGGGACAGGAAAGGGAGCCCAAGAGGGGCAGCGCGTACCCCTCACACCCCAGCGAGGCAGGACAGCGGTGCCAGCTCAGAATCACTGAATCCATTCGGCTGGAAAAGAGCTCTGAGATCAGCGAATCCCACCCACGACCAAACACCAGCCTGTCAACCGTGGCACAGGCTTTCCTTAAACACCTCCAGGGATGGCAACTCCACCACCTCCCTGGGCAGCCCATTCCATTGTTTAGCCACCCTTTCTGTAAAGAAATTTTTCCAAACGTCCAACCTGAACCGCCCCTGGCCCAGCTTAACACTGCGTCCTCCTGTCCTGCCACTGCTGCCCGGGAGCTCGACCCCCACCTGGCTCTTGTCAGGGAGTCCTGGAGAGCAATAAGGTCTCTCCAAAGCCTCCTTTACTCCAGGCTAACCTCACCCAGCTCCCTCAGGCACTGCTCACGGGGCTGGTGCTCCACAGCCCTCAGCAGCTCCGCTGCCCTCCTCCGGACACGCTCCAGTGCCCGAACGCCTTTCCTGCAGCGAGCGCACAGAGCAGCACACGGCACCCGAGGCGTGGCCGAGCCCCGGGGCACAGTCACTGCCCCGGCTGGTACAGGCTCGCTCTGGGAGCGGAACCCCTCCACACAGCCCCGGCCCGGCCAGGGGAGCTCCCCCGAGGCGGGGGGCGGAGAGCGCGTTCCTCACACGGCTGTCGCGGGCGGACGGGGCCGAGGGGCGGCGGAACACGGGGCACTCGCACACCCCCGGCCCGGCACGGCCCCCCCGCTACTGCGAAGAGACGAAGTTCCCTCCTGGGCCCGGCCCCGCTCAGCCCTGCGGGGCCTCTCGCCCGCGGTACCCCCGGCACTGGTGGAACCCGCCCGGCCCCTGCCTCATTCCCGCTCCTGTTCCCGGTACCTGAGGCCGCGCCGGGCCCGGCGCCCCCCGCGCTCCGTCCGGCGGCGGCACCGCCCGCCCGCGCCGGACACCGGCAATCCATCCCCGAGCCCGCGAGCGACCGCCCCGCCC